>NQII01000212.1:180998-299315 GCA_002778355.1 Clitarchus hookeri
AGTTTTTTTTTGTGAGAGCATAGGTTTACCAGCCTTTTGTCCCATACCTACATTATAGACTTCGTCAGTGAGTGTGTCACGCGATTTCGTCTGTTTACAGAATTTATCGGGCTCGCGTTATCTTTTTATGGATGCCGATTCTTCATCCATTTTTTTTGTGTTTGTGTCTGTCATTGCACTTATAGGAAAAGTACTGAAAAGCTAGAAAACCTACAAGCATTTGGATAATGCACCGAAAAATCTGTGGTCCACCAGCTGACTGTGTTCCCCGGGACTAAGTTAGCCGTAGTCAGGCTAGGCCGAAGGGTCGCTACCCTACGACCCAGGTGGTTCCACACGATCTGTACTCCCGACTGCGGTAGTGCTAAGTGTCGTCCCACGGCGAGTCTTCGTCCGCAACTGGGCACAGTCGGCCTGTTTATGTATCCTGATGCTAGAAGCAAAAAACTGGAGGAGACATATATATATATATATATATATATATATATATATGTTAAGCCTCAAAGTGTGAGACTGTGAATGGCTCTCGTGGTAGCCAAAGAGAAGAATAATCTCCTCCTTGGCTCCTGTTGTAACCAATAACATTCGATATTTAATGATTTTCTGCAGTCATGAAAAATCATCATAATATGCACGCCGTGTTGTGGTTTGGCAGGTCTTTTGCCCACATTATGAGGAAAGTATTTCCCAAGCTTTTTGTAGCCATCATCTGTGTTGATATTTCCAGGGTTTTTCACTATTTTTAAAGGCTCTCGCAAGGTTTTCATCCCGTAGATTCTGATGTTGGCTATGGTTTTTAAACTGAATTTAAACATATTCCATGCCAATTTGGAATAAATGTACCACTATATTGATTTGTGNTGGCTATGGTTTTTAAACTGAATTTAAACATATTCCATGCCAATTTGGAATAAATGTACCACTATATTGATTTGTGGTTTTCCTATATGTAATTACAAATATGCCCCTTGATCATTGTAAATATCCTAATGCCAATCGATTCTACGTATAATAAACTACAGGAATATGGCTTTTGTAATCCCATGCNATCATTGTAAATATCCTAATGCCAATCGATTCTACGTATAATAAACTACAGGAATATGGCTTTTGTAATCCCATGCTAGGTGCGCACTGCGTTTTTTTATTTGACAGAAGATATAATGTTTTATCTGCGAAGGCTTTCGAAAGGCACAAGTTTAGTTTTTCTGCAATAGTAGGTTTAAATTGTTAGATATTTCTTGAATGAATAACTGTTTTCGATAATTTTTTGATGTTATAATGATTTANATAGTAGGTTTAAATTGTTAGATATTTCTTGAATGAATAACTGTTTTCGATAATTTTTTGATGTTATAATGATTTCTTTTTTTTGTAAAGGCCTTTGTACTGTGTGGATTTCGTGTTTCTGCCATATTCGTCTTAAATTGTTATACTTTCATTTAATAAATAGACGAACAGGTATGGTTTTCTATTTTTTCTTCTGTGTAGTAGGAGGTTTGTTAATGTCTCACTCTNTTTAATAAATAGACGAACAGGTATGGTTTTCTATTTTTTCTTCTGTGTAGTAGGAGGTTTGTTAATGTCTCACTCTATTGACTCATAACTCTTAAGTATGGCGAGTTTTCGCTTCTGGAAGTTTGGAGTTTTCACTGATTTTTCTAGCCCGGTTAACCAAGGTAATGATTACTCTTCCTTTTTGAGTAGGAGCTCGGTGGGAATTAGCATTGAGGTATATGTCAGTGTGGGTTGGTTTGCGGTAGACACTGTGTCCTATATGGACATATTGATTGTTGGTAACTAGAAAATCCAGAAGTGGTAATTTCCCCTCTTATAATAATTACTAAATGAAGTTAATGTTGACATATAAGATGTTCAAGTGTTCCAGGAAAAGCNTAATTTCCCCTCTTATAATAATTACTAAATGAAGTTAATGTTGACATATAAGATGTTCAAGTGTTCCAGGAAAAGCTGAAGGTTTTTCCTTGTCAGGGCTCCAAATCATGAATGTGACATCTACATGTGAAGAAGAAATCTTAGAATGTTTCGATGTGGTCTCACTTTTGAAAATTATTCAAGAGCACCTTCGTAGAGACCCAACAAGCCAAGAAATGGTTAACTTGGTAGAATACCTAGTCACCTCCACATTCTTCTCGCCAAAGAACANAGAGACCCAACAAGCCAAGAAATGGTTAACTTGGTAGAATACCTAGTCACCTCCACATTCTTCTCGCCAAAGAACAATTTATATCTTTATAGTAAAGGCACACCCATGGGCTCATCATTGTTGCTACTACAATCATTCATCTTCATGGCACACTTCGAAGAGAGTGCAATCCAATCTACCCAATGCAAACCTAAATGCTTGTTCAGCTATGTGTGAATGAAGGTATACAACATCTTCATGGCAAACTTCAAAGAGAGAGCAGTCTTAACTAGCCAGCAAAACCTTACTGCTGGTTCAGCAGCAGTAGAAATTGATAGTGATTGGCTGCCACAGTCTAGTTTGAAGGAACCTGAATACGCCTACTGCAAGATATGGCGAAAGGTCGGTTGGAGAAACATACAAGATGCGGTTCCAACTTGGAACTCAAGAGAACTAGTGTGATTATAATAAGTTTAAAGTAGCATGTTGTCTTTTNACAAGATGCGGTTCCAACTTGGAACTCAAGAGAACTAGTGTGATTATAATAAGTTTAAAGTAGCATGTTGTCTTTTCTGGGAATGGCAGTGATACCATTATTAAAAATTTGATAGTTATCTCTACAGTGGTTTTGAAGTGTTGATGAACAATGCTTATAGAAGGGCTTATTACCTAATGTGATTTATTGCCTTGTCTGATGTTACGGTATTGAAAGTGATCACAATTGTTAGTTCAAAGATTATAGCTGTCTATGCTTGTAAAGGTTCTTAGGATTTAATGTTACATATCGTCTCATTCAAGTTTGTTCTAGCATTTTACATTCAATTTTTCCAGGGCCTAACCCAGCAGTTTCTGAATGATTGCAGACTTATGTATCTAAGTTGTTGTGTGCGGGGGTGTNTGGCTATGGTTTTTAAAATGAATTTAAACATATTCCATGCCAATTTGGAATAAATGTACCACTATATTGATTTGTAGTTTTCCTATATGTAATTACAAATATGCCCCTTAATCATTGTAAATATCCTAATGCCAATCGATTCTACGTATAATAAACTACAGGAATATGGCTTTTGTAATCCCATGCTAGGTGCGCACTGCGTTTTTTTATTTGACAGAAGATATAATGTTTTATCTGCGAAGGCTTTTGAAAGGCACAAGTTTAGTTTTTCTGCAATAGTAGGTTTAAATTGTTAGATATTTCTTGAATGAATAACTGTTTTCGATAATTTTTTGATGTTATAATGATTTATTTTTTTTGTGAAGGCTTTTGTACTGTGTGGATTTCGTGTTTCTGCCATATTCGTCTTAAATTGTTATACTTTCCTTTAATAAATAGACGAACAGGTATGGTTTTCTATTTTTTCTTCTGTGTAGTAGGAGGTTTGTTAATGTCTCACTCTATTGACTCATAACTCTTAAGTATGGCGAGTTTACGCTTCTGGAAGTTTGGAGTTTTCACTGATTTTTCTAGCCCGGTTAACCAAGGTAATGATTACTCTTCCTTTTTGAGTAGGAGCTCGGTGGGAATTAGCATTGAGGTATATGTCAGTGTGGGTTGGTTTGCGGTAGACACTGTGTCCTATATGGACATATTGATTGTTGGTAACTAGAAAATCCAGAAGTGGTAATTTCCCCTCTTATAATAATTACTAAATGAAGTTAATGTTGACATATAAGATGTTCAAGTGTTCCAGGAAAAGTTGAAGGTTTTTCCTTGTCAGGGCTCCAAATCATGAATGTGACATCTACATGTGAAGAAGAAATCTTAGAATGTTTCGATGTGGTCTCACTTTTGAAAATTATTCAAGAGCACCTTCGGAGAGACCCAACAAGCCAAGAAATGGTTAACTTGGTAGAATACCTAGTCACCTCCACATTCTTCTCGCCAAAGAACAATTTCTATCTTTATAGTAAAGGCACACCCATGGGCTCATCATTGTTGCTACTACAATCATTCATCTTCATGGCACACTTCGAAGAGAGTGCAATCCAATCTACCCAATGCAAACCTAAATGCTTGTTCAGCTATGTGTGAATGAAGGTATACAACATCTTCATGGCAAACTTCAAAGAGAGAGCAGTCTTAACTAGCCAGCAAAACCTTACTGCTGGTTCAGCAGCAGTAGAAATTGATAGTGATTGGCTGCCACAGTCTAGTTTGAAGGAACCTGAATACGCCTACTGCAAGATATGGCGAAAGGTCGGTTGGAGAAACATACAAGATGCGGTTCCAACTTGGAACTCAAGAGAACTAGTGTGATTATAATAAGTTTAAAGTAGCATGTTGTCTTTCCTGGGAATGGCAGTGATACCATTATTAAAAATTTGATAGTTATCTCTACAGTGGTTTTGAAGTGTTGATGAACAATGCTTATAGAAGGGCTTATTACCTAATGCGATTTATTGCCTTGTCTGATGTTACGGTATTGAAAGTGATCACAATTGTTAGTTCAAAGATTATAGCTGACTATGCTTGTAAAGGTTCTTAGGATTTAATGTTACATATCGTCTTATTCAAGTTTGTTCTAGCATTTTACATTCTATTTTTCCAGGGCCTAACCCAGCAGTTTCTGAATGATTGCAGACTTATGTATCTAAGTTGTTGTGTGCGGGGGTGTNATTTTTCCAGGGCCTAACCCAGCAGTTTCTGAATGATTGCAGACTTATGTATCTAAGTTGTTGTGTGCGGGGGTGTTCTGTGCTTATAACATGAATTAAGACATGCCGGTAGTTACCCAGTTGGGTTGGCCACACATACCTAATTTCTTTAACAAAACTGAAGTGTACACATATGCTGCACATAACATTTCACCACAATTAAAAAAATGAACGATATTGATTTTGTAGTAAAAATATAATCTGAATACTATATTTACATGGATATATTGACAACAGGAAATAGAGATGTAATAGGATTCTGCAATAATCTTCATAACATTTTGCAATGAGTTTGAGCAAATTAAATATATGATATAGTTTTGTAATTTAAACAAATTGAGATACTTATCAATTGTTGTAAACCATATACTAACAAGGTAGGTAGTTGGTCTTTACGTCTCATTGACAGTGAGGTCAGTAGAGACGGAGCAAGTTGCTAGGAAATAGGGATTGGGGAAGGAATGGGAAGAAATTGGCCATGGCCTTTGTTAAGGACCCATCCCAGCATTCGCCTGGAGTGATTTCGGGAAACCGTGGAAATCCGAAATCTGGATGGCCGGGCCGGGAATCGAACCCATATCCTCCCGAATGCAAGTCCAGTGAGTTACCACTGTGCCATCCCGCTCTCTATTATTCTAACAAAATTGAGAGGAATTTTTATAGTTAAACAATAACATTCATAAAGTTCAGCAAATACTTTAACAAAAACTGTTTTTATATATTGATGTCTTTAAATAAAAACATACATTTATTTCATCTTAAAAACATAGTTTGGAAAATGGTTACTTTGTAATATGTTTTACACGAAAGTGCAACGCCGAATATAGAAAAAAATTGCCCTAAATTGGTACATAACTAAATATTTTCGATTATGCATACCGTACCTATGCATATAAAACAAATACGGCTGCCGGCTAGTGGGAACAGTCGTATTTGATTGTAGTGTAAACAGCATTAACTATTGACAACTTTCGAGGATCCTGAGGACTGTCAAGCCGAAATAAATGGCCCCTCAGATTTGATAAGGAATGCCAAGCACTCTCGAGCCAAGCCGAAGTAAGCGAGCCACACTGTCCCATTTCAAATAGATTGTCGCAGTATCGGCATATGTATACTACTGAAAAAATCNCGAAGTAAGCGAGCCACACTGTCCCATTTCAAATAGATTGTCGCAGTATCGGCATATGTATACTACTGAAAAAATCAAAAACAGGAGGTTCGTAGTTTCCGCTGTCCTATATTTTTAACTACGCAACTTCTATTACTACACCATTTTAGTAANAAAAACAGGAGGTTCGTAGTTTCCGCTGTCCTATATTTTTAACTACGCAACTTCTATTACTACACCATTTTAGTAACATGTAAAATTTGGGAATCGGTTGAGTGGATAGTTTTAGAGTGATGACGAGTTTAGTTAGAATGGTTAATTTTNTAACATGTAAAATTTGGGAATCGGTTGAGTGGATAGTTTTAGAGTGATGACGAGTTTAGTTAGAATGGTTAATTTTTTTCGGAATGTGCAAAATGAGCACATAGCATTGTTAGCATTTTTGGTCACAGGCAGAAGTTGTATATGAATAGAGAATATTTAGATAAGGGAAAGATTCCTGTATTTCTGTGCAACCATAACCAGTTTGAGGGACTGGCTGAAGGAATGACAGCTCTGCATGTCCGGAGGAGTGGCAGTTTTGCACAGCTGGAGTAGATGTCGTGTACTTAAGGATAAAAAAATACAAATATTCGCAATTATCTCTGGCAACAAAACTTAACTCTAATCACGTAATATTACACCGCAAAAGGGAAATATAACCAAACTTGAGACAAAAAATTTTAAAATAGAAAACTTTAGTTATTTAAATATCCAGCATTTTTTTCTTTCAAAATTTGGTTACTACTTACTTTTCCACAACTGCACGATCTCCAGTAAAACAACTATATAGTTTATANTTTTCTTTCAAAATTTGGTTACTACTTACTTTTCCACAACTGCACGATCTCCAGTAAAACAACTATATAGTTTATAAAATAGTAGTTTTGATTTTTTAACCTGGAATCCTAAGTAATTTACAGGCTGGTCCACTTAACTTTTTCACCTCCGATTACACCGTAAACGATATTACTAAAGAAATTTTGACACATGTNTACAGGCTGGTCCACTTAACTTTTTCACCTCCGATTACACCGTAAACGATATTACTAAAGAAATTTTGACACATGTTGTATTACATCGAAGGAACCATCATATGACATAGTTATGTTTTTAATATGTACATAAGTAAACATAACCTGTAAGATATGAATGTCGACATCGTTTGTACACATGATAATGCAGGAATATTGTGTATGTGGAAATGTTGCACAAGTTGTGTTGATTACATTGGAGTTCTGTACATAATACAAATAAATATAATTATTCTAGAAACAACGAAAGTCATGGTGGTGTAAAGTAACATGTTTCCACTGTACGTATTAATTAAAAAGTAAATATAAAGTTTGTTTACCTTCTAGCAAAACTAAATTAATGCAAGTGTGTAGTGAAAATTCTCCCAGTATGTGCTTAAATGATTTTGTTCAAAATTTCGACAATTAGCATTTNTAATGCAAGTGTGTAGTGACAATTCTCCCAGTATGTGCTTAAATGATTTTGTTCAAAATTTCGACAATTAGCATTTAGACACTCCACTGCTTGTCATCACTGATTGGTGTGTCTGGAGGTATGGAGGCAAATGCAGCTACAATACTGTCTTTCATGTCTTCCGGTGTCGTTGGAACGTGCNTAATGCAAGTGTGTAGTGAAAATTCTCCCAGTATGTGCTTAAATGATTTTGTTCAAAATTTCGACAATTAGCATTGAGACACTCCACTGCTTGTCATCACTGACTGGTGTGTCTGGAGGTATGGAGGCAAATGCAGCTACAATACTGTCTTTCATGTCTTCCGGTGTCGTTGGAACGTGCAGGTACACTACACCTTTGATATGCCCCTAGAGAAAGAAATCTAAAATTGTTAGATCAGGCGAGCGCACTGGATAACGCTGAACAAGACTTTTTCTTTCCAAGCATTGATTTGGAAATATACACTGTAGTTAATTGTTTTAATTAAGGCACAATGAGCAGGACACCCATTGTGCTGATACCACACCACTTGATGTTTAATAAGCGCGACATCTTCCAACAATGCAGCTTGTACTTTCACCAATTCAGCAGTCTTTCAATGAAATAGGGGCCAATGATTTTCTTGTCCAATTATACCACACCATATATTGTTGATGTTTAATCTGACGAAGTTAACGAGGGTTTTCCGGTAACCAGTAATGAATGTTTGGTAGTTTGATGTTTCCATGATTTGTAAAAGTTGCTTCATCTGTGAACAGTACCTTCTTCATATGCTCTTGACCTTGTTTTAGGACCCACTGGCTATATTCCATTCGCTGTTTAAAGTCATTGCTGTGTAGCTATTGATGCAATGACAAATGTAGGGGTAAAGAAGCCTGTGCAGTAAGCGCAGAATGATTATTCAAATCTGTCGCTCCATTTAGCGAGAATTGGCATAATGATTTACTGCAATAGCTGCAAGTACTACATTTTCTGCTGATTCGTTTGTGATGATCTTGCCTCGAATCCGCTNTAATGATTTACTGCAATAGCTGCAAGTACTACATTTTCTGCTGATTCGTTTGTGATGATCTTGCCTCGAATCCGCTGCTGTGGAGAAAGGCTGCCAACTCGCAAAAATTTACAAGATTAGTGAAGGTCGGATGGAATGTATGTTGCCGAGTAGGAAAACATACCACATAAAACTGTTGTGCTGCTGTAGCATTTTGACGACATTCTCTACAAATTAAAATCTTGTTGACCATTTCTTCATTTGTGAAGCCCATTGTACACTGAAGAGCCAAAAAAAACTGGTACCCCTGCCTAATATCGTGTAGCCCCNGAGATGCTATGTCCCATCTCTCGTGCGCCGACTATAATACCACGTTCAAACTCACTTAAATCTTGATAACCTGCCTTTGTATCAGCTGTAACCGATCTACTAGATGCCGACCGCATCTCGTTGCTCTGATTGGTTCCATACCTCTGTTATCTGCATACGCACGCATATACTGGTTTTTTTTGTCTCTTCAGTGTACATTAGTGTGTCCCGAAAATATATTTTTTTTTGCTTTCCTTAACGCAAGACCTCTTAAAATTTTTGTAATTGATCGTAGATTACGGAAATAATTTTAAAAATAAAATCAAACTATGTCTTTAGGGTTCTACCGATCTTCAAAGTTTTGAAAAATTTACTTTTTCATGATGATATTTCGCTATCCTTAATTTTGGCTCCTGAAATAAATATTTAAAAAAAAATACTTTTTATTCTATTTAGGTGTGATAAATACATGACGTTTTGATTTGCATGCAACAACATGTTACCGGCGACTTCGAATTTGTTAGGTTTCAACTTGCAAATACCCTCAAGTGCCCGCGTGAGCATGGTTATCCCTGCTCTCGCGCCGCGCCGTGCGTTTCTCCATTGCGCCGACTGACGATGTCGCTCGCACTTCGCCAACTGCGTCTCCTTGCATCGTCCGTTGTCGAGTCGAACGCAGCAAAGACAAAGCGCGGGCTGTACTATAAAAGTACAGTTGCGATTGTTCCAGTATTAAAAGCGGATTTTGTGATTTTTAAATAATGAGTTCAAGGCGTAGTGAGACTACTTGAGCTATATTGGGACCATACAAAGAAATTGACGATCGCCAGCTACCAACTATAAGGGACGTCATTAAATTTATTTTATTTGTCAAGAACGACCTGAAATTGAAGTATAATGGAAAGTATACATCCAATTCAGATATATATGCGATTGTTTCTGAAGAGATCAACAATATTTGGACCGAAGCTTCGATTCCAATCGTAAGTAAGGAAAGAGTTATTCAATTACTGAAATCCTATTTCGAAAAGTACCTCAATTAGAAAAGATACCCCAAAAGCAAACGGAATGATAGTTTTGAAAACAAACTGAAATGTTTTTTAGAGTCATCTGAGAAGCTTTTCGACGTTGCTGCTTGTAAATGCACTTCATTTGAATCTTGTTCGTGTTTAAAACCTAAGAAAGTTCCCAACAATGAGAGAAGTTTTTTGTTGGATCAAAGGAATGACAGTAAAATGGTTATAAGCGGTGTTTATAAGAAAGAAACGGCTAGATTAACGAAACGACAGCAGAGACAAATTGAAGAGTCAATAAGGGCTGCAAAAAAGTCGTGTTCTACTCAAGAAACCGATTCTGTCTCAGCGTGAATCTTTACCAGAAACGTATCCGATAACAGAGGTATTCCCGACAAACACGCCCTCTGCAGACACATCATTGACTTTAACGGTAAATCGGAATACATTGCCGATGCCAACAGTTGCTAAGGTCTGTGATAGATACGGTTTATCGACGCGATCTGCTGCTGTTGCTTCTGCGGTTTTGGTTNGACACCATTGACTTTAACGGTAAATCGGAATACATTGCCGTTGCCAACAGTTGCTAAGGTCTGTGATAGATACGGTTTATCGACGCGATCTGCTGCTGTTGCTTCTGCGGTTTTGGCTGACGTCAATTTGGTTTCTACCGAAGATTTAACTCTGGTTATTGATAAAAACAAGATCCACAGAGCTGTATCTAAAGCTCGGACANCTGACGTCGATTTGGTTTCTACCGAAGATTTAACTCTGGTTATTGATAAAAACAAGATCCACAGAGCTGTATCTAAAGCTCGGACAGAAGCTTCAAAAGATATTGGAGGTATTGTTATAAAAAGCATTTACTTTGATGGACGAAAAGAAGACTGATAAATGAGAAAATAGGGGATCGTTANGGAGGTATTGTTATAAAAAGCATTTACTTTGATGGACGAAAAGAAGACTGATAAATGAGAAAATAGGGGATCGTTACCATTGCAAAGAAGTTTTAGAAGAGCACATCTCAATTTTAGCATAACCTGCATCAATTTATTTGGGACACACAATGCCAAGTCGTGGCACTGCAAAGGGAATTCTTACTTCGATCACAACNGGAGGTATTGTTATAAAAAGCATTTACTTTGATGGACGAAAAGAAGACTGATAAATGAGAAAATAGGGGATCGTTTCCATTGCAAAGAAGTTTTAGAAGAGCACATCTCAATTTTAGCAGAACCTGCATCAATTTATTTGGGACACACAATGCCAAGTCGTGGCACTGCAAAGGGAATTCTTACTTCGATCACAACTTTATTAGAGGGTCAAGGTTGGAATTAAGATGACGTGATTTGCATTGGATGTGACGGAACTGCAACTAACACCGGTTGGAAGGGTAGCGTGATTCAATATTTAGAGGATTATTTGGAGAGACCGTTACAATTGTGTGTTTGTATGCTTCATGCCAATGAGTTACCCCTTCGTCATTTATTCTTGACCTTAGATGGTTGCACTTCGGGCCCTAGAGAATATTCCGGACCTATTGGAAAACAATTAGCTGGTTGCGAAATAAAACCATGGTGTCTTTTTGTGCGGTGGCTGGTAATTTGCTTGACTTACAGAAAAATGTGGTCGGTGAACTAAGTACGGATAAAAAATATCTTCATGAGATATGCCAAGCTTTATCAACTGGTTCCTATACTCCTGAGTTGGCAAACCATCAACCTAGAAAAATGGTGCTCTCGAGATGGCTTACTTCTGCTAATCGTATACTCAGACTTTACGTAAGTACTCTTAATCCATCAGAAAATTTGCAATTACTTGTCAACCACGTGGTTAAAGTATACGCTCCGATTTGGTTCCTAATCAAGGAAAAGACGTCTTTTAAGGACGGAGCCAAACATATTTTTCAACTGATTATGTACTCTCGATTTTTACCTGAAAATCTGAGATTTGTTGTGGGTTCTGTTATCGAAAGAAATGCTTTTTTTGTGCATCCAGAAAACCTACTTGTCAGTATATTTTTTGATGATAGAGACCACGTTCAGGAGCTGGCATTGCGAAGAATAATAAAGGCTAGAGAAGCTGAAAGTACCACTAAACGCATGATATTTAAACCACCAGAAATTTACTTCTCTGCTAGAGATTACACCGAAATTATTGTGTGGCACGAGTGTCAGGATACAGCACCACCGGTTCTTCAACATATTTCTAATGAGGACCTTCAAATCATAGCAAAAGATAAGAGCTTGGAAATTGTTGACTTTCCTTGTCACACACAATCTGTGGAAAGATGTGTTAAACTGGTAACAGAGGCCTCACAAAGTGTAACTGACGCTAATTCTAGAAATGGCTTTATTAGAACCAGGTTGCAATCTCGAGCAGAAATGCCAAATTTTGGACATTAAAATTAGTTTAAATTCTAAGTTTTTGTCATTGATTAAAAGCTCTATTTTGTTTATTTTGTTTTCTTGTGCTTTGTTTCATTAATTTCAATAATCAAATACCATTTCAACTTTATTTTTGTATTATTTTAGGCATACGGTTTAGGTCTGTAGAAACGTAAACTTTACAAAACTTCAAAGTGCGATAGAGCCCTCAAGATGACACACAATTTAAGTTTTTTTTACATTTTTCGTTACCTGTGTAAAATTACGCAAATTTTGATACCTCTTGCGATAGTGTGGCTCTAAAAAAACTTTTCTCATACATGGACGGGACACACTACACTGTCAATGTCTATTAATAATGNGCGATAGTGTGGCTCTAAAAAAACTTTTCTCATACATGGACGGGACACACTACACTGTCAATGTCTATTAATAATGAAAAATATTTGCATGTTTTATCATGTACATACTGTACTACATGGAAACTTTATCTGTGAAATTTAACCTATCTTATCCTGCCTCCAGAAACAACTTGCCTGTTCCGTCAACAAGTTTGCGTGCAATTAGCAAATCTGCAATATTTAAAGTACAACACGCAAAATGCTTCATCACTCCGATGTCCAGCACAGAACTAAAGCAGTAAAAGTTATTCTAATTTGTCTGTCAATGCGGATGTAAACATTGCAGATGCTCAAAACCGCATAGGGTAGTGCGTCAGCATGTATTTTATATTACGGGTGTCCTTTCTCTGAGGACACACAAGGGTAGACAGTTATTTGTAGGAATCCTTACTAATATTATAAATGCGAAACCTGTGTGTGTGCATATGTGTGTATGTTTGTTAACACTCAGCTCCATAACGGCTGAACGGATTTTGATAACATTTGGTAGGTAGGTACTTTAGGTCCTGGAATAGGACATAGGATACTTTTTATCCAGAAAAATTGTACGGTTCCTGTTGAATAACAACAAAACATAATTCTGCAACGGCTGGGAATGTCACTAAAACATTTTTTTCCTCTGGTGTCAGAGTTTATCAGGCCACCCAAGGANTAATTCTGCAACGGCTGGGAATGTCACTAAAACATTTTTTTCCTCTGGTGTCAGAGTTTATCAGGCCACCCAAGGACCTCTGAAATTGCTTAATGACTGCTAACAATCGATAACAACCGGGACCAAATATTTAACGCGCCCTCCGAAGCCCGGAAGCGCTCAGATGTTATGGCATTAAACGGTCACCCATCCAAATATGTGCCTCTGGGATCGTTGCTTAACTATCGCATAGTTACCACATTTTCGCTTTCCAGCGTAGATGTATGAAAATCAAAACGTGAGTTTCATCAAGTAGTAGATTTAAGAAATAAGTGTACCTAGGTACCAATTTTCGCGCTTGCCTGAGGGATCTTAATCGATCACCAAAGTTAAGCATCGTCCCCAGCGGCACACATTTGGATGGGTGACCGTTTAGTGGCATAACATATGAGCGCTTCCGGGCTTTGGAGGGTGCATTAAATATTCGGTCCCGGTTGTTATCGCTTGATAGCAGTCGTTAAGTCATTTCAGAGGCTATTGGGCGGCCTTATAAACTCTGACGCCAGAGGAAAAAAATATTTCGGTCTCGTTCCCAGCCATTGCAGAATTAAGTTTTGTTGTTATTCCTCAGGAACCGTACAATTTTCCGGTATAAAAAGTATTCTATCTCCTAATCCAGGTCCTAAAGTACCTAAATACCAAATATCATCAAAATCGGTTCAGCCGTTATGGAGCTCAGTGGTAACAAACATTCACACACACCCACCCATTCACAAACACAGACTTTTGCATTTATAATATTAGTAGGATTTTCCAAACGTAGAAAGATTTGCAAAGGTAGGGAGATTTCCAAACTTGGATAGAGCATACAAGGTGGATGTAACAATGCCTCACAAATTGGCAAGCAAGTACTATTGTGTTTGCACCGATATTTATAGTGATAGATTGTGTTTGTTATTGTGCCTGACGAGTATGTACATTGAAATGGATTGCAGGTAAGCAGAAAAGACAGGCGTTATCATCATCTATGGGTGCGCTAAATGCAGTCGTGAGATGGCGAGACGTATGTATGTAGAAAATTTTCCTGATTGACGACACCAAAATGATAAGACATTCCAATGTATTTATCTGTCAATATTTTGACCAGCGCACCGGAAACAGCGAAAAACCTTGAAGTACTAGGGTCGTCGATGTGGAGAAACAGGTACTACGTCATTACGAGAGCCACCCAGGGGGCAACACTACAAATATAGTGGTATAAAATGGTTTATGCATATTGTGCCAATGTGTGGATGATATTCATGCAGATAATGATGTATCCTGAACACATGCAACAAGTTCCGGTGCTCACCGATGTTGCAAAAGATGACATTCTGCATTAAGTTCCAGAAGTAATATGATTTCCATGTACATGTATCAGAACATGTGTTCTCGAAAGATGAAACGACCTTCAATATATAAGGCATATTTAATTTTCACTATGTCCACGAATGGATAGATGAGTACCCTTGTTCAATAGCACCTTTCAAGAACCAATAATCAGTTGACAGTAAATGTCTGCCCTGAGAAAAAGGAAAAACCGGAACTCATAATTTGTTTGGGCGAAACAAGTCGTAACTTTTCATATGGCGAAAGTGATATACAGTTTATGGAACAANGGAACTCATAATTTGTTTGGGCGAAACAAGTCGTAACTTTTCATATGGCGAAAGTGATATACAGTTTATGGAACAAAATAAAATATTTCGGTATATTCGTTTGCGCTAACAAAAATTTGTTAATTCTGGTAAAACACTATTGTGTATTTAAAGTGAAACTTTATAATGTAGAAAAACCATGTTAAATTCATTCTATTGAAGATTAGCATTTTTCGGTTTCACTATATCAATATTCACCATTTTCGTAATGCTAGTCTTATATTAGGATTTAATATGGCAATATAAATATAAAAATTCCCCTATACCTCAATTTAGATCCGAACTCAAAGCGCTAGCTTAGACTGCAGACATTCCACTNGCAGTTCGGAATCTCTGTATTTGCTGCCTCAAAGATTTCTGAATGTCACAGGGAACATTGTGTTTTAGGTGAGATCTCAGCTTAGGGCAGTAGTTGCGAAGAACGTGATTATTTCATTCTACTTTTTCTCCCATTAGATTAGGACCATAGTGTGTTGTTTCAGAGCTAACCCCATAACCTCTCAATATTAATATAAACTGAGTGTACAATCATGCATATTATACCAATATATTTCCATGTGTAACTTCAACTGATACAAAAGAGTATTAGCATAGAAACCCAGTATACAAGCAGTAAGTATTTCAAAATCTCACTGATACATTAGTAAAATCAAAGGCCAAGAAAGTTTTCGCTTTTAAGGAAGCTAGCGATCTGCCACAATACAAGCTTCCATGCTAGTCCCTTTTTTCCTCCAATCAGGAAAGCATGCGTGAATTGGGGTGGTTTACTTTGCCTTTGAAAATGTCACACATATATAACAGTACCATTCTACGCTAGAGAGCCAAAAAACTGGTATAGGCGTGCGTATGCAAATTACAGAGGTATGGAACCAATCAGAGTAACGCGATGCGGTCGGCAGTGCCCATATAACACAACAAGCGTCTGGCAAAGTTGCTAGATCGGTTACTGCTGCTACAATGGCAGATTATCAAGATTTAAGTGAGTTTGAACGTGGTGTTATAGTCGGCGCACGAGAGATGGGACATAGCATCTCCAAGGTAGCGATATAATTTGGATTTTCACGTACGACCATTTCACGAGTGTACCGCGAATATCGCTGCGTCCGGAAAAAGATAGTGAACGAACGGGACAAACGAAGACTGACGAGAATCATTATACGTGACAGACATGCAACCCTTNCCGGAAAAAGATAGTGAACGAACGGGACAAACGAAGACTGACGAGAATCATTATACGTGACAGACATGCAACCCTTTCTCAAATTGGCGCAGATTTCAGTGCTGGGGCATCAACAAGTGCCAGCGTCCGAACTATTCAACGTACCATCATTGATATGGGCTTTCGGAGCCGAAGGCCCACTCGTGTATCGTTGTTGACTACACAACACAAAGCTTTACGCCTCGCCTGGGCACGCCAATACCGCCATTGGACTGTTGATGACTGGAAACATGTTGCCTGGTCTGACGAGTCTCGTTTCCAATTGTATCNACCGCCATTGGACTGTTGATGACTGGAAACATGTTGCCTGGTCTGACGAGTCTCGTTTCCAATTGTATCGGGTGGTTGGACGTGTGCGGGTATGGAGACATCCTCATGAATACATGGGCCCTACATGTCAACAGGGGGCTGTTCAAGCTGGTGGACGCTCTGTCATGGTATGGGGCCTGTGCAGTTGGCGTGAAATAGGACCCCTGACATATCTATATACGACTCTGATAGGTGACAGATACGTTATCATCCTGTCCGATCACCTGCACCCATTCATGTCCATTGTGCATTACAATGGATTTGGACAATTCCAGCAGGACAATGCGACAGCCCACGTGTCGAGAGTTGCTACCGAGTGGCTCCAGGAAGACTCTTCTGAATTTATACACTTACATTGGCTACCTAAATCACCAGATATGAACATTTTTGAGCATATCTGGAATTCCTTGCAATGTGCTGTTCAGAAGTGATCTCCACCACCTCGTACTCCTATGTATTTATGGACTGCCTGGCAGGATTCATGGTATGAATTGCCTCCTGCATACTTTCAGACATTAGTCGAGTGTATGTCACGTCGTCTTGAGGCACTTTTGCATGCTCGCGGGGGCCCTACACGATATTAGGCAGGTGTACAAGTTTTTTTTGGCTTTTCAGTATATATATATATATACATATATATATATCTATATATATACATATATATATATATTTATAGTATGAACCTTTAGTTTTATAAATTGTCCTTTTACTTTCACTGGGAATGTTTTACAAGAAAACTGCCTGATTCGAAGAATTTTTCTCCTTAAATTTTTCTTACTGCCTTGAATAATTTCATTCTAAGACACTTGCCATGTTTATGTTCTGTTAAATGCAAAGGCAATTTTTTTTATTAAGTGTCTCATGTACTCTTTCGTTTGTTTGTTTACAACTTAATTGTTTTTGTTCTATGTAAGGCTATTGTGTTATTATTTTGACATTTGGACACCCGATTGCATGTCCCAAGTGCGAACATGCTATTTTCCCCAAGACGCAACACATCGTAACTTCTGAAACTGAAGATGTAAAATTTCGTTAGGAAACACATTTTCATAAACCATTATGTATAATAATAATAACACTTTTNCTGAAACTGAAGATGTAAAATTTCGTTAGGAAACACATTTTCATAAACCATTATGTATAATAATAATAACACTTTTAGTCATGCTAGTGTTATGTTGAATTATAGTTCGCAATTAAGTAGTACTTAACCAATGATTAAAATGCTACAGAGACTTTTACACAGAGCGCTGTCTCAGAAGACGGAGACTTTACTCACTGACATAGTAATACCACATACACTCTAGTGAATACAATGTGGTATACATTTTTATAGTGTTAATGCCCTACAAACATATGATCAGATTTATTTCTGTTCGTTTTGCTTTCTCATTAAATAATATAAATTACATTATTTATATCAACATAAGGTTTTACTAACCATACGGAAAAACGCTACTTGTATACACATTGTCACATACACTGGAGAGCCAGAGAAACTGACATAGGCGTGCGTATATAAATAAGAGAGGTATGGAACCAATCAGAGTAACACGATGTGGTCGGCAGCGACTATATAAGAAAACAAGCATCTGGCAAAGTTGCTAGATCGGTTACTGCTGCTACAATGGCAGGTTATCAAGATTTAAGTGAGTTTGAACGTGGTGTTATAGTCGGCGCACGAGAGATGGGATATAGCATCTTCGAGGTAGAGATGAAATGAGGATTTTCGTGTACGACCATTTCACGATTGTGCAGTGAATATCGGGAATCCGGTAAAACATCAAATCTTCGACATAGCTGCTACGGGAGAAAGATCGTTAACGAACAGGACAAACGACGACTGTCGAGAATCATTAAANAAATCTTCGACATAGCTGCTACGGGAGAAAGATCGTTAACGAACAGGACAAACGACGACTGTCGAGAATCATTAAACGTGACAGACGTGCAACCCTTTCTCAAATTGGCCCAGACTTCAATGCTGGGGAATCAACAAGTGCCATCGTCCGAACTATTCAATGGACCATCATTGATATGGGCTTTCGGAGCCGAAGGCCCACTCGTGTACCGTTGTTGACTGCACGACACAAAGCTTTACACCTCGCCTGGACCCGCCAACACTGCCATTGGACTGTTGATGACTGGACACACATTGCCTGGTCTGATAAGTCTCGTTTCCAATTGTATCGGGCGGATAGACGTGTACGGATATGGATACATCTCCATGAATCCATGGATCCTACATGTCAACAGGGGACTGTTCAAGCTGGTGGAAGGTCTGTCATGGTATGGGCCTGTGCAGTTGGCGTGAAATGGGACCCCTGATACATCTAGATACGACTCTGAGTGGTAATGGATATGTAAGCATCCTCTCCGATCACCTGCACTTATTCATGACCATTGTGTATTCCGATGAATGTGGACAATTCCAGCAGGACAATGCGTCATCCCACACATCGAGAGTTGCTACCTAGTGGCCAAGGATCACTCTTCTGACTTTAGACACTTCCATAGGCCACCTAAATCACCATACATGAACATTATTGAGCATATCAGGGATGCCTTGCAACATGCTATTCAGAAGAGATCATCACCGGCTCGTACTCCTATGGATTTGTGGACTGCCCTGCAGGATTCATGGTGTGAAATGCCTCCTGTTTATCTCAGACATTAGCCGAGTCCATGCCATGTCGTCTTGCGGCACTTCTGCGTGCTCACGGGGGCTCTAGGCCGGTGTACCACCTTTTTGGATCTTCAGTGTACTTTCTTTACAAGTGCTATATATGTATTTTTGACTCCGAATGATGCAGCCAACCAAATAAATGTCAGTACTGTCACAATTTGAATTTTGTGCTGTGTACTGTTCAAATTAGCAAACAATTTGCTCAATTTGCGACCTAACAATAAATGGATGAAGTGTGTTGTTCTTAGTGACAAGGTCGCTTGTCAAAGTAAGTGAAAATGCACCATCACAGGGATCGTGTTTGCTAGAATGAAGATTTTGTTTCGCGCAATCAGAAGTGAGATTTTCTTTTTCTGTTGAACATGTGTGATAAAGACACTTGTATAAGAGTTATGTTACGACAACATTTGCATAGTTTATTATTTGGTGAGTAGAAGGTGATTAATCTTTTTTTGTTGTATTGTGGACTGCCAGTAGCCATAAATGTTAAAAAATACACCTCCATGTACCTAGAACTACAACTGCTTCTTCTACCAGAGACCAGAAGTTAAAATCACACGCGAAGCCATGCGGGTGTGTGGGGTGCGGCATAACCCCTAATTGGCATAAAGAATTTTTAATTAAAAATTTTAGAAAATAAATTTTGGACAAAATTTTTATGAGATAAAACTCATAAATGTATTATAATACTAAAATACAGACAAAGCCATTATATAAGATAAATTTAAGAATCAAGATATAACATATTGCCTGTGTTTCCATTTTACCACTTTGTTTTGATGGCATTAGATGTAGGGTTGCCAAAAGTACGGGGCGGTTGTCTATTTTTACCCTCAGAGTCACTACTTACCAATAGGTGCCAAGTAAGAAAACAAACACAGACATCCAATCATTTTTAAATCTACTAACTCAATAATATTGCAATACATACTCAGAATTTATTAACACTCTAAAATACATTGGTATCACTCCTGATACACAAAGCCAATCCACTGGCCTTAGTTTCTAAACTACTAGAATAACAACTAATGGTAATAATATCTAAAAAATCACATGTGAAATATTACTATTGATGCATAAAATATACACACAGTAAGACTATTTACACTTTAAGATTGTATAACTGAACAAATGGAATCATTATTGTACCGGGGGCGACATTTTTCTACTACCTGTTCAACAATTTTGCTGAGTCAGAATCAGCCTTGTTTATCTTCTAAACTCTACAAACAAAAATGTTTACAAGGCTCATTATCACAGATCGTGGCTAAAACACCCTGATTAAAACATTTTAAAATTATGGTAAACCCTTTTACCACGATGGCATTACAAACTATTAAGTAAAGAGTCAAATCACAAAAGACAAGAATCAATGCTCGACTATTCTAAACGAGACACTATTCGACACTAACGTCATAAATTCGCTCCAGTGGTCTTCGGGAACAGCTGTTCTGTCGCGCAGTATATTGCCTCCAGCTTGCAAAATACAATTTTAAGATGTTACCTTGATACATGTAGAGGAGCATAGACTCATAACTGAACCAAGGAACGAGACAATGGGTAAGACTGGTGCACATCGAACTCCATTCGCTCAGGTTCTCAAACGACGCGCAGAAAATTTCTTCTTCAAAAACACGGTTCACCGAACGCTCCATCGCATTGCACAAAGAAAATCCTTCTCATCACAGCACTGCCTTAATCGGTGGCACGCCAGACCAGCTCGCGCTCACACGCGGAACATTTCACCATACTAACGCGAAAAGTCAACGTTGTAAGCCATTTCACGACTACAAAATCCAAACTTTTCAGATCTCAGTTTATGGCAAACCTACATAAAATTACCATCAATAAACTTTAGCGTCTTTAATCGGTCCCTTCGCCTAATCCCGCTGCTCAACACTCAATCTGGGCATTTCACGAGTATCAAAAATTTAAATTCCCAGCGAGCACTGTTCCAACTAAAGTTCATAGTCTACCCGCCTTTATTTTGCGTCAAACAACTACAACACATATCAAGCAGTGCCTTCGCGTGCTGTACCACTACCAGTATAGTTCACATCACCTACATAGTTGCCGGGCTATCAAGCCACCATGCCCGCCGGAACTTATTGTCACACTTACACGTACAGACACGTAGCTCATCAAGTTTGACAGGTCAAAACCCGAAAAACCGCTCGCTGCCCACTGTTGTGGCTCAAACTCTACTCAGCATCATTCTAGCATGGTAGCTCAAATTTGACTCCTCCACTGGCCGCACACAGTCAGCACACCTGCCGCCCAACCCCGCACCCTAGCGGATAATTTAACAACTAACTACCTAAGTCGACAAGGAGTAAAGCATCCGCAAAAAAAAAAAGGCTCCCAACCTAACCAACACACAAACCTCCAGACTAACGGTAGCCGCCGTGCAGAAATCATAGCTGTTCCCCGCTCAGCCAACATGTGATGTCCATGCGTCACACTATGGCAAGTATGTATTTAATTTAAAAAATGGTGACATTTTGACAGTTCTTATGGGATGTATACAATTAGTTTAAAAAAATCTGCTTCAAACTCTGAGAGGTGATCAATTATGAAAAACTAAGTAGAAATTACAGTGAGGTGACAAAATTCATGGGATAGCAATATGCAAATATACAGATGACAGTAGTATCGCGTGCAAAATGTATAAATGGGCTGTGCATTAGTTGGACTTTCATTTGTAGTCAAGTGATTCGTGTGAAAAGGTTTCTGACGCGATTATGGCCACACGACGGGAATCAACAGACTTTGAACGCGGAATGGTAGTTGAAGCTAGACGCACGGGACATTCCATTTCGGAAATGGTTAGGAAATTCTACATTCCGAGATCCACAGTCTCAAGAGTGTACCGAGAATACCTAATTTCAGGCATAACCACCCACCATGGACAACACCGTGGCCGACCGCCTCCACTTAATAACCGAGACCAGCGATGTGTGCGCAGAATGGTCAGTGTTAACATACTAGCAACACTGCGTGAAATAACCGCAGGAATCAATGTGGGACGGACGACGGACGTGTCCGTTAGGATAGTGCGGCGAACTTTGACTGTACTGGGCTATGCCAGCAGAAGACCGACTCGAGTGCATTTACTAACAGCACGACATCGCCTGCAGCGCCTCTCCTGGGCTCGTGACCATATCGGTTGGACCCTAGACGACTGGAAAACCGTGGCTTGGTCAGATGAGTCCCGATTTCAATTGGTAAGAGCTGATGGTAGGGTTCGCATGTGGCGCAGACCCCACGAATCCATGGATCCAAGTTATCAACAAGGAACTGTGCAAGCTGGTGGTGGCTCCATAATGGTGGGGGCAGTTTTTACATGGAATGGACTGGGTCCTCTGGTCCAACTGAACCGATCATTGACTGGAAAGGGTTATGTTCNCCCTAGACGACTGGAAAACCGTGGCTTGGTCAGATGAGTCCCGATTTCAATTGGTAAGAGCTGATGGTAGGGTTCGCATGTGGCGCAGACCCCACGAATCCATGGATCCAAGTTATCAACAAGGAACTGTGCAAGCTGGTGGTGGCTCCATAATGGTGTGGGCTGTTTTTACATGGAATGGACTGGGTCCTCTGGTCCAACTGAACCGATCATTGACTGGAAAGGGTTATGTTCAGCTACTTGGAGACCACTTGCAGCCATTCATGGACTTCATGTACCCAAACAACGATGGAATTTTTATGGATGACAATGCGCCATGTCACCAGGCCACAACTGTTCGCGATTGGTTTGAAGAACATTCTGGACGATTCCAGTGAATGATTTGGCCGCCAAGATCGCCCGACATGAATCTCATCGAACATTAATGGGACATAATCGAGAAGTCAGTTCGTGCACAAACTCCTGTACCGGCAACACTTTCGCAATTATGGACGTCTATAGAGGGAGCATGGTTCAATATTTCTGCCGGGGACTTCCAACGACTTGTTGAGTCCATGCCACATCGAGTTGCTGCACTTCACCGGGCAAAAGGAGGTCCGACACGATATTAGGAGGTATCCCATGACTTTTGTCGCCTCAGTGTATATAGGATACCATGCATCTGAATTCAATATTAACGGAGGAATGAGCCCTTGATAATCAAATTTGAAATATGTAATTACCTGAAATATCGGAAACTAAGTGACATTAAATGAAAATATTCCGAACATGGTTTTCTGTTACCGGGATCCTCAACCTACATTAAACGTTTGTTTATACATTCCACAGTAGTGAAAATAACCGGGGTGGCCACCCTGTTATTGTATACAACTTTTGTAGCGTCGGTATATTGGAACGTTTGATGCTGGCCTACTGAGAAGTGTCACTTAAGTAAGAAAAGTGGTCCACATGTTGCAAGTGCGTAGACCCACTGTTTTCGTTCAAAACACACATGAAGATTCGGCCCAGCATTACAGTCCCTAGCATGTAGGCCGCACTACCTTCATGATTCAATGGCTGGCAGCTGGGTCCACTGCACAAGCAATGGTGGAAGAAATCTTATCACTTACTGTAAAAAACACGTACCACACATTTATTAGCTTACAGAACGTAAGTAGTATGTTTAATTACACAACAAAAGTTGACCTGTGTCAATATGCACACCGCATGGTTCTCGAGAAATTTATATTTAATGTTTGAAACAGATAATGTGTTATGCCTGCGACATAGGCAACACTCAACCCACAGGACATGGTGCAGAGGTAGCACCGGTGGGACATTTGACAGACGATACATTTCTTTTGAACAGGTACTGCTAGCTGTCCATATGGCATGCAGTCACTTGTGTGCTTCGTATGAGGCATAGGTACGTTTCATACTGCTACACGTTTGTTCATAGTGTGGTACACATTGACATAATTGACAGGCATTCTTTGAATGTATGGGTGATGTGAAAGTAATGGACGAGCTGCCCATCGTCGGTATGCGGAACGATATCCAGGCAGGCATGTACCTCACCACACCACATTTGAGTCAATTACGAGACGACTGCGGGAAAGGGAACCTTGCAGGTAAGGATAGGGAATTGTGTGTTGTAATGTATGTGTTTCATGTTGTACGCACCCTTTAAGAGTTCTGGACAGATCATAATTAGTAATAAGTATCTTATTTGTACCATACACTGCTCAATGTTTACACNTGTATATTATTTGTACCATACACTGCTCAATGTTTACACAGTAAATGAATAGTTATTTACTGGAAATAAAAAGTATATGTTTCATAGTTGCCATAGTTAATGTGTAAGCGCATGTCAAAGTCGCAGTATTACTGTATCGTACAAAATCTGATCACAACAATAAAATAATTATCAGCGAAAGTAAAAGCAATTAGCTACATCAGGAAACCTTTGTGATTACATAGGGGAACGTATGTGTAGGTTGTAAACATTGTTGATATGCTAAAATATGGTAAAATATAGACAATTTACAAATACAACTTATTTTCTCAACGCGATTACGAAGGTTTCCTGTAGTAGCTCAGTGCGTTTTGTTTTCTTTCACTGTAATGTATGTCGTTGCTGTTATTAAGATAAATTGTACTGTTAGTAGAAACACAAAACAGTAACATGCGACTTTGACATGCGTTTACATGTAAACTAAGACATCTAAACATGTAATATTTGTGAGAAATGATAATTCGTCTAATGTCTAAATGTTGAGCAGTGTTTGGTATAAATAAATTATTACTATTTTATTCTGAAGAGTACCAATAAATCACTGAGTATGTGCCACAGGCGCGGAAACTAGATTCGGATCGTCCGCATACACGGCGGACTGTACGGTTTGAGGAGGAGGCGCTGGCACGTGTTGAGGAGCTGCCGTTTACAAGCACATGTGAGATGGCCAGCGATCACAGAAGATGTGTGAAGGGTTTAGAATGAAGCACTGTTACACCTATTTCACTACCATAAGGTACAGGCATTACATGCATTCGACTATGGCCATGGGACGTAATTCGCGCTATGGTATCTGGAACAGTGTAACAGTATTCCAGGGTTTGCATCACATATCGTGTACACAGATGAAGCNAATTCGCGCTATGGTATCTGGAACAGTGTAACAGTATTCCAGGGTTTGCATCACATATCGTGTACACAGATGAAGCGCTTTTCACGCGTGACGGAATGTACGATGTACATAACACGCATGTGTGATCCGATGACAATCCACATGCCACCCACACATCTGGTTACCAGGTACGATTTTCTGTGAATGTGTGGTGCGGTCTAGTAGGATTATATGTTATTTGGACCACACTCGCTACCATCATGGCTGACCAGATACACTTACGTGGCTGTTCTACAGGAAACATTCCCTTAATTTCTGGAAGATGTCCTGCTTGACATTTGCCTACGTATGTGGCTACAACATGACGGTGCGATGGCACACTTCGCAATAACTGTGCGCGAGTTCTTGAATACACAGTTCGGTGGTCACTGTATTNACATGACGGTGCGATGGCACACTTCGCAATAACTGTGCGCGAGTTCTTGAATACACAGTTCGGTGGTCACTGTATTGGCCGCGGAGTTGCGGTGGCATGGCCTGCAATATCCCCGGATCTAACACCACTGGATTTTTTTCGCATGGGGCTACATTAAATCGCATGTGTATGCGACACCTGTGTAATCAGAAGAGGATCTTGTTCAGAGNTTTTTTTCGCATGGGGCTACATTAAATCGCATGTGTATGCGACACCTGTGTAATCAGAAGAGGATCTTGTTCAGAGAATAATCTGTGCTGCTGACCACGTTCGAGCGATGAACTGTGCATTCAGAAATGTGCGCCAGTCGATGTCTCGGAGATGCGATGCCTGTATTGCAGCTGGTGGAATGACGTTCGAATGGTTCCTATGATCTTGCGATTCTTGTCACATGTTACTTTCGAAGTCCTGGTCACTAGTGTCCCTCCAGGNTTCGAATGGTTCCTATGATCTTGCGATTCTTGTCACATGTTACTTTCGAAGTCCTGGTCACTAGTGTCCCTCCAGGGCTACATTTGCACCACTTCGTGTTTGTTGAGTGTGACTATGTAGCAGGTATACCATATTATCTGTTTCGAACATTAAATATTCATTTCTCGAAAACCATGGGTGTAGCATATCGACGGAGGTCAACTTTTGCTGTTAAATTAACCATACTTCTTACCGACTGTAAGCTTATTAATGTGTGGTACATGTTATTTACTGTAAGTGTTAAAATGTCAGTGGACCCAACAGTCAACCATTAACTCATGCATATAGTGTGGCCTACGTACTAGGGACTGTAACGCTGGGCCGTAGCTTCATGTGTGTTTTGAACGAAAACAGTGGATTCTACGCACTTGCAACATGACGATAATTTTTGTTATTTAAGTGATACTGCTCAAAAATGCAACATCAAATGTTCCAATATCCCGATGGTACAAAGTTGTATACAATAAAAGGGTGGCCACCCCTGTTATTTTCATTACCGTCGCAAGTATAAATACAAATTTGCTTTAGGTTGAGGATCCCGACAACAGAAAACAATGTTCGGAGTATTTTCATTTAATGTCACTTAATTTCCGATATTTCGGGAAATTGCCGTTTTCAAATTTGGTTTTCAAGGGCTCATTCCTCCCTTAATATTGAATTAAGTACAAACAGTGCTTCATATTTTATACTAAATTTCTCATAAGGAATCACTTTCCGGAGTGTGTCGGTGATTTTGAGAAACACATTCTATATCCCATTGAAATAATCGTGATATGTTAAAAGGTTGCTTCGTCATTGTCACGCCTTTGGCTAAGATGATATTAACAATAATTTTTTACTATTAGAAGAAGAAGTATGTTAGGAGAAATGGTGAAGATATGAAGCTGACAAAATTATTAAATAATAAAAACTGTGGCAATTTATATTGAAAATATTGGANTTCGAATGGTTCCTATGATCTTGCGATTCTTGTCACATGTTACTTTCGAAGTCCTGGTCACTAGTGTCCCTCCAGTGCTACATTTGCACCACTTCGTGTTTGTTGAGTGTTGACTATGTAGCAGGTATACCATATTATATGTTTCGAACATCAAATATTCATTTCTCGAAAACCATGGGTGTAGCATATCGACGGAGGTCAACTTTTGCTGTTAAATTAACCATACTTCTTACATACTGTAAGCTTATTAATGTGTGGTACATGTTATTTACTGTAAGTGTTAAAATGTCAGTGGACCCAACAGTCAACCATTAACTCATGCATATAGTGTGGCCTACGTACTAGGGACTGTAACGCTGGGCCGTAGCTTCATGTGTGTTTTGAACGAAAACAGTGGATTCTACGCACTTGCAACATGACGATAATTTTTGTTATTTAAGTGATACTGCTCAAAAATGCAACATCAAATGTTCCAATATCCCGATGGTACAAAGTTGTATACAATAAAAGGGTGGCCACCCCTGTTATTTTCATTACCGTCGCAAGTATAAATACAAATTTGCTTTAGGTTGAGGATCCCGACAACAGAAAACAATGTTCGGAGTATTTTCATTTAATGTCACTTAATTTCCGATATTTCGGGAAATTGCCGTTTTCAAATTTGGTTTTCAAGGGCTCATTCCTCCCTTAATATTGAATTAAGTACAAACAGTGCTTCATATTTTATACTAAATTTCTCATAAGGAATCACTTTCCGGAGTGTGTCGGTGATTTTGAGAAACACATTCTATATCCCATTGAAATAATCGTGATATGTTAAAAGGTTGCTTCGTCATTGTCACGCCTTTGGCTAAGATGATATTAACAATAATTTTTACTATTAGAAGAAGAAGTATGTTAGAAGAAATGGTGAAGATATGAAGCTGACAAAATTATTAAATAATAAAAACTGTGGCAATTTATATTGAAAATATTGGANAGAAATGGTGAAGATATGAAGCTGACAAAATTATTAAATAATAAAAACTGTGGCAATTTATATTGAAAATATTGGAGATGTGGGTCACATGAGCGTAGTAGGTACTTAAGCGTCGAGTATCATGGCGAGTTGGATTTGACTCCTGGTGGGAAATGCTGAATTTTCGCCTCTAAGTTCTGTAGCGGATGTTGGCACTGACCAGTCATTTTTCTCGGGTATTTTCGTTTCCTTTAGCAATGCATTCTATCACTGCTCCAAATGTAAGCCAGTACTGTGTAATTAAATTTGGTGTTGTAGATGTTCAAAGCAGGAAATAATTTTTACTCAATTAGAAACAAGCCAATTATTTGAATCTACCATTATTAAACGAAAAGTACTCCAACCATCGTGAAAAAGTTGTGTGTACTAAATAAATTCTGATAATGTCGAAACAACCAAAACGTTGTGTGTCCCAACATTTTATTTTTAACAATTTTATTTGGTTCAAGGGAAAGCATGCGGAAGTTTTGGGCAAAAGTGGTATGGTTTCCCTCATCATATGTTGCTCAGAATAAACTAAAACCCTCCAAATAAATACATTTGGTACCGGGAACTATTTCTCTTTCTGAGTGTGGTGTGGAATTATAGGTAATTTGTTAGTGGGCACGTTTGTTTTAACTGGACGGTTATCTTGGCAGACCTACATGAACTTCCTGGAAAATAAATTACCCATTCTGCTCGAGGATATACCGTTTTATCACATAAGAGCAGGATTATTCATGCATGATGATGCAATGGCCCACATCAGCCATACGACACTCACATACCTGGAAGCTACATATCCCGCACAGTGGAACGAATGCTGAGAACCAGTTACATGGCTCGCCCGTTTGCCCCTAACCATAAGTATAAATAGACGGGAGNACAGTGGAACGAATGCTGAGAACCAGTTACATGGCTCGCCCGTTTGCCCCTAACCATAAGTATAAATAGACGGGAGCTTAGGACATGCAATTTACAAATATAAAATAATCGTAATCTATATATATCAGTTCTACCACTCAATAAATTTATATNCTTAGGACATGCAATTTACAAATATAAAATAATCGTAATCTATATATATCAGTTCTACCACTCAATAAATTTATATTTTTTATTTATAGATTTTCTGAAACGTTAGTAGAAAATGGAAATAGATTTGAAAGGTTTTGGTTCTTTTATATAAAAAAACCTTTAATATATGTATAAAAACATGTTAAGTTTTTGAATGTGTTTAGTTGACTGAATAATTAATTATGTTTTAAAAATGTATACTGCTATGCTAAATCTCCTTGTTAATTCACTTCCAGCTCATTCACCTTTGACTGCAATTTTTCATATTATTATAATATAGGAATTTAAAATCAATTTAAGTTTTTTGGCGATTTTTAAATTAAATATATCATCATATTAATATTTGGAATATCATATCATTTTACATGAAGCAGCAAATAGTTTTGTTATAATTTTTTTTAGCAGATAAGAAAAAGGATTGTTATCATAATTTTATAAACATTACATTTTTGATTTTAAATCAAATCATTAAATCATTTACAAACTCTGTATTTCTGGTCTCAATTGAAACAATATTTTGAAAAACTGATTAAATATTTATGTCCTTGGCATACTTGCATCCTTTTAAGATATATTTATGGGGAAATAATTCATTTTAAATTTCATTTTTCAATGCCTTAAAAGTATTTTTTTTGTAATTCGTTTTCCTTATACTCTTTAGAATTTACAACTTTTCCATTTACTTGTGTTTCACTAGTCTCTTTTTAATTTAATAATTTCCATTTATTTATAATATTTTTTCTAAGAAATTCTCTATACAAAATGCAAAAAACTAACAGCTCATTATACAATTTCATAATAAAAGTTTCTGAAAATTACTTTTTCNTTCTCTATACAAAATGCAAAAAACTAACAGCTCATTATACAATTTCATAATAAAAGTTTCTGAAAATTACTTTTTCAAATTTTGTAATAATATTTCTATGTAAACAATAAAAAATTGATTACTCCCTTTAAAAAGCAAACTACTCAAGTAGGTTTTAAACGCTGAATAAACCTCAATCCAATAATTTTACATAGCTCCTTCCTTTCAAATAATTTATATAATGTGAAACAGTAAATAAAAATTTATTTTTAGAGATATATAAAATCTAATGGGAATCATACTTAGAAATCAAATGTAAATATATATTTATTTTACATGCGTTATACATAGAATTTTAATTATAAAATTTTGATTTTACAGAATTGTTGGATATTTTTTAAAACTATTACTTGTTTATAGTTTTTAGGTTTTTCATATCTTATTCTTAATTATTTTTAATTTATATGCGTACCTCATTCTAAGCTTTTTTTTAAATTATGCGTCTTCGATATTTGGCATGAGCTGGACTTAATGGTGTTATGATTTTTGAAAAAGTGCGCCNTTCTCTATACAAAATGCAAAAAACTAACAGCTCATTATACAATTTCATAATAAAAGTTTCTGAAAATTACTTTTTTAAATTTTGTAATAATATTTCTATCTAAACAATAAAAAATTTATTACTCCCTTTAAAAAGCAAACTACTCAAGTAGGTTTTAAACGCTGAATAAACCTCAATCCAATAATTTTACATAGCTCCTTCCTTTCAAATAATTTATATAATTTGAACAAAAACAAATTTTTTAAACAGTAAATAAAAATTTATTTTTAGAGATATATAAAATCTAATGGGAATCATACTTAGAAATCAAATGTAAATATATATTTATTTTACATGCGATATACATACAATTTTAATTATAAAATTTAGATTTTACAGAATTGTTGGATATTTTTTAAAACTATTACTTGTTTATAGTTTTTAGGTTTTTCATTACTTATTCTTAATTATTTTTAATTTATATACGTACCTCATTCTAAGCTTTTTTTAAATTATGCGTCTTCGATATTTGGCATGAGCTGGACTTAATGGTGTTATGATTTTTGAAAAAGTGCGCCNTTTTTTTAAATTATGCGTCTTCGATATTTGGCATGAGCTGGACTTAATGGTGTTATGATTTTTGAAAAAGTGCGCCTGATTTATTTTGGCATGCAAAATGCAGTAGAAACAAGAAGTTACCGTAATAACTAATTAGGTTTCTTTCCTCTACATGGATGCAAATAGATTTGATGAATTTCTTAAAAGTGTTACTTGTATGTAGGACATGTAGTCCTTGACGTCTTGCTAACAGAGATATCACTAGAGATGGAACCAGAAACATATGCAATACTATTGAGGCAATTACATAAACACAAGTGCCTTAACCATGACTCTAAATCCATCCATGAATGCAACCATCTACATTACAGACCTAGGATTAGGATTAAGTGCACCAACTTCAGTGGTTATCAGTCTAACATTCTGGAAGACAGGGATTAAACCTGTTACACACGGTTCACTTTTTATACAAGAAGGTGTACATCTTTCTTGTTCAAGCCAACTTGCATCGTGTGGCTGGCTTACTTGTTTGCAAGTGGTTTGCATGGAAGGGCTTGCGTGCTAGCTAGAATGATTTAGGGAAGTTACATTTTTCGTCCACCTTCTTGTGCAAGTTGTTTATTTACGTTTTTGTTTTATAATTTTATGTAGTTCCGTACATTTATTTATGATGATATTGTTAATTTGAGAGTGGAAAACAGATTTTGAGTCTGTATTAATGATTTGTTCGGTTTGTAAAATATTTGTGCGTTTTGGTGGAATTAAGGGACTGGCATGCTGCACCATTCACGTACTACTACTCTGTGTACATTATGTACATGCGACTTGAATACAAATGGGTGTTCACCATCTTGTTCAACATTTGTTGATCACCTTCTTGTTCATAAATGATGCCCGTCTGTATCGGGCTTTATAAGACAGTCATTTTTAAATCAAGTATGTGATTCACATAAATAATGTAAGTTTACAAGACCCTCTGTAGCAANTTTATAAGACAGTCATTTTTAAATCAAGTATGTGATTCACATAAATAATGTAAGTTTACAAGACCCTCTGTAGCACTATTTGTGTGAAAAATTAAATGAGAATCGGTTGATTGGTTCCCAAGATATAGCATATAAGCCCCATGTCCTCATGTGATGCTATATTCATTAATGGCGGACAAATAATATTGATGTTCGTAATAGATACTGCTAGCGTATAAAATTTGTGTGGAATTATTTGGAACATAATGAAATACTTACCTTAAATATTTACACGACTTATATGTCAATAAATTTGACTACCCTCTTCAGACACATACATTTCGTTGAACTGCAAATGAATACTTTGTAGCCTGAAACTGGTTGGGATTAGTTGATTATTTCCCGAAATATGACATGAAAATTATATTTTTCATGTAGCGCTATTTTACGAAATGTTGGATAAAGGGGGCTTTGTATGGACACAATGAATGTATTAATAACATAGCTAATTTATTGTATAATTAACAATCCATCGTGACGTATTTTATTATTTAGCGAAGTTATTAAAATGAATAAACTTTATACAACACAATACGCGTGGCAATATGTAAATTCAGAAAATTTTAAAAACAATGAAAATAAAATTGAACAAACCAGAAAATAATCCTTTCGTTCTTGGTTGGATACTTTATCAGGTACGCTAACCGAACATATATATACCAAACATCTTCGGATAAATAATACATATAAATATTTTTTTTTCAGCGATAACTTTTTCGATTTCCATTAATGATGGTTGCTTTTAAAAATAGTATACATATTGAATAGTGTTCTTGCTGAAATTAACATTTATTTTCAGAACAACGAAATTGTGCTGGTTTCCAATTTTTTTTTATTATCAGTGAGGAAACGAAGTTAATTCACACAGTGTTTTAATTGTTCCTATAGATATTGGATGTTTTATTAATAGGAAAATTATATTTAAAATTATGTTGTTGGTACCTTAATTGTTATTCTTAATAAATGTATTAATAAACAGAAGTTGGCAAGATATGACAACATCATTATGATTTCTCGAAAAAATACGCAATATGTCCTATGTTTGTCTCTATTGTATAACTACATCGTCTAATTACATTATTAGGACCACCTGCTAGAAGTGCCATTTACAGCGCGTATACCATGACGTATGGCCCGTGACGTGGTCTGGTGAAGCGGGTATGTAATGCGACCGACAGACTGACTCTACACATTGCGCTTCCTGCTGTCATGGGTTGCAAAAACAGATAATCATCGACTTTCGGGCCAAGGGGGGCAGCATTTCGGAAACAGCTACGTTTGTGAACTGCTCACGTGCCTTTATGGTAAAGGTGTATCGTGAGTGGACGAATTGCACTATTAGGAATAACCGTCGTGGAAACTGTAGAGCTCTACGCTCCGTTTATATCCGAGGTCAACTTCGACTACGACGATGCGTGAAGGCCAACCGATGGGCTACAAGTGGAACATAGCTTGCCCTCCAAATGAAATCGTGGGCGTCCCAACACGTGTCTACCGCAACAGTTCAGCGAACCCTTCTGTGAATGGGGCTCCGGAGTAGACGAAGGATGACTGCATCCATGCTAACATAGGTGCATCGACGAAAACGACTGGAATTTGCTCGATAGTATGGCGACTGGACCGCTGCTGATTGGCGACTAGTAGCCTTCTCCGACGAGTCCCATTTTCAGTTACATAGAACGGATGGACGTCAGCGTGTCCGGCGATAAACGTCGGAGAACCGACACCCTGCATCCATTGCTGGACGAGCACATGGCGGTGGGGGCAGTGTTATCGTCAGGGGAATGTTCTCGTGGTATTCTCTAGGTCCCATAATCCGTGTGGAAGGCACTCTTAATCGATTTGGTTATGAATCCATCCTCAGCGATCATGTCCACCCGTACATGATGACTGTTCAAAGTTCTTCCCTGGCTCCCAAACCCCCGACCTCAATCCAATTGAACACCTGAGGGACCACCTTGATCGTCGTGTTTGCCATCTGTCTCCTCCGCTACTCACCCTTCAACAGTTGTGCGACGCACTGCAGACAGCATGGCTCCAGATACCCGTGGAGACATATCAGCACCTGACTGAGTCACTGCCAGCTCGTCTAGCTGCTGCCCGTGCTGCGAAGGGCGGTTACTCTGGATACTAGCAGGTGGTCATAATAATGTCATTCGACTGTGTATACTTGAGCCCAATAATGGATGAATTAACATCATCTGCAAATGTTTTAAATATATGTGTTTTTATATCTCAAGTAGTGTGACTAACAGTGTGTGCAGCAAACTGCATAATAACCATAATTGGTGTAATTATAATAATGTGTTGGTAATTTTTGAACTTACGCTGCCCCTTGCCGTAATCAACTTTGGGTGCGGTGTATCTGTTGAAGCCACATGGGTTTAGCTGCGTGTGATCGTAAGGAGTAAGAAGGGGGTGAGGGATGGCGCGCGCAGGAGGGAGAGAAGACGCAGCTATCTCACTATTGCCAGGCCGTCACTCAGCTACCGACCGGTCCGTGACGGGCCATAGACTCGACCGTGAAGGAACAATCTTGCACGATGTCTGTTGGACACATACGCTGCGGAAGAATACCTCGTGTATTGATACATTTACGTTCGAAGTTTGCACTAGCAGAGTTTTATAAATACAGAAGAGTGTTTTTATAAAAGGTTGCATCGCGATGTGCGTTAGTGGCAACATTTCCCTACACAATTTTATTACACTATTAAAAAGTATTAAACGTGGTGGAGACATACATCCAGATAGAAATTCTGGTTATTTCATAAGCCTACATTTCCTAAGGAAAGTAGTCTAATAAAAGAGGGATTCCACATAATAAAATAGAGTAAAAAAATTGGAAAAGTGAGAATTTGTGTAAAACTGAGAGTTTGTCTACAATTTCCTTTTTTACATATTCATGTAATTTCTGAGGTATTACTTCTGAGCTTATTTTTCCAGGTGATGTCATCTTACAAAATGATAAAGGTCAGTAACTTATGTCCGGCATATATATCAAGTCTTGTTCAAGAGATTTTAATGATTATGTAAATATGCAATACAATTTAAAACAAAAATCAAGTAATTTTAATTTAAAAAAAAAGAATTAGTTATTATTATTGTTCTTTAAGGCAATATATTTTAAAGAAAATTATTGCCCCCATTTGGCTGGGATTATTTATTGAATGTTTTGCATGTCTGCGCCACTTTTTTGCCTTCTGTCAAATTGCATATCGCTAGTTATTAAACAAAATGTTGTATTAATATGCAATAATCTCGGTAAATAAGATTTCGTCGTAACTATGATGAAACAATGTGTTTTAAAAAAATGTCTTAGTGATGTTAACGAATTTCCATATGGTTGCCATACTGGTATAAAGAAATTGCCACTAAAATTACAGAAAATAAGCAAAATAAAACATACAAAAAAAATTTGTTTTTAAAAATCTCTTATTTTAAGTTGGTTTAAAATCTATGGTTTATAAGAATGCCATTAAAGTGATGCGAGCATGGAAGCAGTGAACTGAAGGGAACGGAACGAGTCGAAACCTAGCAATAAACCGCAAAATGTGACAACACCACTGAATGACAGATACCTCATCTGCATGGCAGTGACCGAACATTCAACTTTGTCTCGGGTGTTAGCAGAATGTTGGAACACTGCAACAAGTCTGAAATTTCCTGCTCCCATGGTTCGACGGCATCTGCTGTGCAGAGGACTGTTTGCAAACATTCCTGTCAGGAAAATTCCCTTGAGCCTGAACTATTGATGCCCCAGGCTACACTGGGCTAATGAACACTACCACTGGTTTGCAGAATGGCAAAATGTTGTTTTCAGATGAGCTCTGCTTCAACTTAGATTACAATGATGGCCACAAATACATTAAAATATATCAAGGTGGTAGAAATCTTCCAGACTACAGCATACAGCATCATACTTCATGGACAATGGGAGTACTGGTTTGGGGAGCAATTGGGTAACACAGACAATCTCTGCGGCAACGAACTGTGAGCATACTCATCAGAAACCGCTACGTCGGGGAAATTTTGAAAGCGGAAGTCATACATTTCCTTCAGCATATTCCTGGATCCGCATTCCTACAAGTCAATGCCTGACCACATGATGCCAGACATGTCCAGGCTGTCTTCGAAGCCAGGCAGATACCACTTATTCTCTAGCCTGCATGTTCTCCCGATATATTACCAATCGAACATGTTTGGGATATGGTTATTCGGCAAATATACCGCCATTCTCGTCCAGGAGCCAATACCAATGAAGTGCGGACTCGGGTAGAAGCAGTCTGCAGGCGATTTCCCAGGAACGCATCCAAGGCCTGTTTGATCAGATGCCAGGGCGTGTAGCAGCACTTATTGCAGCTCGTGGAGGCTTTACAATGTACTTACTTTTTACAAGTGATGTTATTTGTTGCTTTGAAGCTGTAATCGTTTGTTTTTACTACTATTAGTGATCTGTGTAATTAATTTCCTTCCATTCAGATAGTTCCTTCAAGTTGTTGCATTTTTCACTAACATGAGTTTAAGAACTCCGTGAAATTTGAACTATAATGTTTTGGAAAATAATAAATGTATTCAGCAAATATAAATTATATAATATAACTTACCTCCAGTTCCCGCAATTCTAATAGAACTGCCAGGGGAAAACGTCGATGAAATGTTCAGTTGTTCCAAGCTTCCTCCTCTATCTGAAAAATAAAATTCAAATTTACATGTATTTGTTTACATTACCTTGTCATTTTGGTTGTTAGGTAAATTAAATACCTACAATAATACATTTTAAACAAAGGTACCTACGGCTGATGCTTGGCCATTTTATCTGATAGAATAGATGAAAGTGATACAATATGCGGATATTAAAATTGGTAACATACACGAATTAATGAAAGGCAAGCCAAAAACATTAAAAGGCATGCAGTCTTATTATTAATTTAATAATCTATGTCACATAATCTTATTAGGATTCAATAACTTCATAAAAATTCAGTTTTTTTGTTCTGTTTAATAAAGAAATATTATACTATATATCCCAGAACATAGTGTCAAGCTGAAGCACGGAGGTAGAGGACCTCAAGGCCTATCAGAAACACACATATACATGTTAAGCGGTTGTTAATAGTTTCGGGGTTATAATTTTTTGTCTATGTTTTGTGCCTAACTCGCAGTTCGACGAGAAATATTGGTATGGTGACACGTATAACTGTGGTTGACCCTTAAATATTTGTTTTGTATTAGGATATTGAATGGCCAATTCGGCACAGAAACATTTACATTCATCTGTCTTAGAAAGGCGTTGATGAAAATATCGAAATACAAAGAATTTTAGAAAGCGTAATTTTTCCATATTATTTGGTGATAAAAAAGTTTTCATTAAACGTGTTACTTACCAACATCAAAAACGGTTTCATTGTATAAGCTACGTACCTTGCACATTTCATTGCGTTACTCCTATGGCTTCACCCAGTAAATGTGGTGCCAAGCGTAGTTAGTGCAAAACTGAAATGTCTAAGAGTAAGAGCTAAAGTGATTAAAATAAATACAACAGATTAAAAATGCATTTATTTGAACAAATTGCAAAACATTTCAAAATTACGACAATTTTTTTAAAATACAAATGTGGCATCGCTGGAAGAAATTCTCTTGCAACCGTCAGAAAGCTGTTCGATTGTTTTTGATCGTTTCTTCAGGTTCTTGCAGTTTTTTTTTGTTATTTACTCCAACCTTCGACATTCTGTTGAGTAGACAATCTCTTTGTTATACCCCCATACGAAGAAATCAATCGAGTTCAGTTCGGGGGATCTTGGAGGCAAGACTGTGGGTCCGCCGCGACCAATCCATTTCGCTGGGGACCTTCGGTTGAGAAAAGTCCTTACACGCAAGGCATAGTGACACGGTGAACATCAGTTTGAAATGTCATGTTTCAGCCCATCTCGAATCCAATATCTTCTAGCATTCCAGGCAGATCGTTAGTTAAAAATTGCAAATAGGATTCGCTTTTCAGGCGATCTGGTAGTTGGGACGGGTCAATTAGCTGGCAGTTTAGTATACCAGACCACAGATTAACACTAAACTGTGCTTGAAATTAGATTCTCTTGTCAAGTGTGGGTTTTCGATACTCCATGAATGGCAGTTATGGACATTAAACACCCAGTTGCGCTTAAAATGTGACTCGTCCGTACACAAAATTTGATAGAAAAAGTCGTCGTTGTTTTCTGGACATCGTAACATTTCTTGACGAAACTGTACTCTTCTGTAGTAATCGTCTGGTTGCAATTGTTGTACATGTCTGATATGGTACGGGTGATATCCAACTACCTGGAGTGTGCAATGTACCTCTGATTTTGAGATTGTGGTACAGCGACTCACCATTATGACACTCGTCGATGGGTATCTTTAAGTTTCTTCGAAAATCGAAGAAGCCGGATCCTTCATTGTCGGTGTAGGGCAGGTCTGATCCCTCGTACGCGACCTTCTATGTTGGCAATATGAACTCTAAGGGCGGGCGTACACTTACCAATAAAATCGGTGTCGGTGAAATCACCGACATGTAAGGAGACTGCCGTACACACACAGACAATATCGGTGTTGGGGCGTGCAAGACGATCAGTTTCGTGGAGTAGGCAGAGTAATCATCATGGCTAACCTGTGGAATAGGTTTTATTTGCTGTGTTTGCTTCGTCTGTGGAGAATTCTAAATCAGAGAGTAATAGAATATTGGATTCATCCAATAGTAGACGCAAGAACGCATGAAGGCACTGTCTATACTCTATATGGGAAACTGCGCGAAGACGAGGGGAAATTTATTAATTAAGTTACTTTAGAATGAGTATTTCTACATCTTGGATCGTTTGGCTCCTCACATTCAGCGCCAAAACACAGTAATGCGGAGATGTATTTCTCTATTGGAAATGCTTGCAGTATCGGTAAGGTAAGTTGATGGTAACACATTAATTGATTATGTAAAGAAAGTCTCATTACATTCTAATAACATACATCTGTGTAACATTAAACAAGCATTGCAAGGTATTATTACACTTTATTAATGTTCAAACTCAAAACAGTGTTAGTGTATAAAACATATATAATATTCTAAAAAAGAAGTGTTTTATGTTTGCTGCTCAGAAGTGTGGTATTGAGCTGGATAATTCAAATTAAATAACGTTGTAACTGAAGCGGACGCGAGGCTTATCTGAGGGAAAGGTGCAATGTTTCCAGAGTTTTAGTCCATCTCATGGCGAGGAGAATGAGACTGCGTGTGCTGCATTAATTGTTTCGTGAAGATTTTTGCATCACAAAGTGAGAATTGACATGTTTGGAGCGAATTTTTATATCCCGAATTGTTTTCAGATCAGCCATTCCAAATTCAAGTTTGTAATCTGCATAAAATTATCTTACAAATGGTGGCACTGAAATGAAAAATGCTTCGTTCATCAGGTTCTTTTTTCTCTTATGAGTTCAGTATTTTCCTGTCAATTTCGTCGTTCAATGAGGGTTGTTTCCGATTCCGAGGTTGACGCACCACTGCCCCACTACTAGGTGTTGACGCTTCTTCGTGTTCACTTTGTCCTACCAAAGTTTCCGCTTCCCCGTCTACCCGTTTTTCAGCTGATTAATTGTCGCTCTGTTCTGCACGGATGCTAACCTGCATAACGTCGTTTTCGGATATTTTTCACAGGAACAGAAGAACATCCACATATAGGTACTTTATCGTTGGGACTTGACCACTTTGTTTCTTCAAGGATCTCATGAAAACATCATGGATATTTCTCCATTTGTCTTTTATGAGGGAGTTACAGTGCCTAGTTATAGTTTCTAAAAGTACTTTAAAATTAAGCCTTGCGATCATTTATACTTATATTTGTTTATTATTGTAAATGTATTAATTGTATTTGTAGACAATCCTTTCTTACGAGTTTCATGTAATGAAAATAATAACATTACATTATTTGTACAACCCAGAAATAGTCAATTGTGATTTTTAAATGCCCATGCAAAAACTATGCCCTCAGAAAAATGTTTATGTAAAGGTCAAGTAATCACAAGCAATGTCTACAATTTCAAGAGTATTTGTTACGAAAATAAAATAATGAATTCTTTGGTGAGAAAAATTAATGTATTAATTAATTAGGTTATATCTTTTCATAAACCTTGCCAATGGCAGTACATTCGCGGACTTGCACTACAGCTATAGGTTGGGAGAAAAAACAATAAGGAACTGCGTCAGGAGAGTTTGCGATGCACTATGGGAGCATTTCGTAGAAGAACAGCTTCCGTTCCTAACAGAGGAATCATGGCGAGGTATTAGTGACGGATTCAAAGCTACAGCTCATTTTTCGAATTGCATTGAATCAGTGGACGGGAAACATTTCCGAGAGGGGATCAATGAACTTGAACTGTATATAATTTTTTTTCTGTAGCTCTAATGGCCGTGGTCGATTCTAACTATCGCTTTTTATACATGGATGTAGGGGCTTAAGCAAGGAATGCGACTCTTCTGTGTTCCAAAGGATACATTTATACAAATTGTTAACGGAGGGGCTTTTGAATGTACCAAAGCGAGCCAATATTCAAGACAGTAGTAATGAAAAACTACCGTTTGTTTTGGTAGGGGATCAAGAATTTCCTCCAACAAATAAATTACTGAGGCCTTTTAAAGGGCATTTACCGAGCGACAAGAAACATATTTTCAACTATTGATTACGTAGGGCAAGGCGGTTTGTTGAGTGTGCAATTGGATTTTTTAAACAACAAGTGACGAATATTTCATAGACATCTGAATGTTTCAAAACCATTCACAAATTAAATTGTAAAGGCATTCGTAGTTTTACATAACTTCGTTAGAGAAAAGATGGAGTACATAACAACGATCTAATCGGGGAGGAGGTTTCATGACCTTACCTCCTTTTGCAGGTGGGCCAGGCAGAAGTATACGAGCAGCTGAGACCATACGAAACGCATTTGCAGATTACTTTGTCTCTCCGGAAGGGGCACTTCCTGTGGCAAAACACAAAAATAAAGCGTGGTGCATTATTTTCTATACGAAAAAAATGTATACATCATGGTTCAAACAGTGCTTGTAAAATTATTTGAAACATAATAAATATTAGTGTGTAGTACCTACCAACTTTTATTTGCTCCTTTTTGTCGAGATTCAAAACGTTTGGCTCCAAGTATGTGTACACTTCAAGCCATCTTTGAAATCTTCCCTAGTTTTGTCCCACAAACATTCTCTGCTCTCTACTAATTCAATCAAAGTGACAATTCCGTACCGAAACGTGTTAGAAATTGTATTCGTTGACTACAATACACACTGAATAAGAATTGTGAACAATACCCACACCGCACGCCACTACTATCACCCATAACCTCAAATGCAAGAAAATCTCGAAAGACGCTACTACAACAATGCTAGCCGGACGAGTGCACATCTGTTCTGCGCACTGATATCGGTGTATTATCGAGGGGGCCGCCGACATCACGCTGACATGTTGGCAGTCATCCCGATATTTGTGTCGTGTCGGCTCGGTATACGGCCTGGCTATTAGATTATATGGAATTTCAGTACCTCCGATATCGGTGTCGGTGCCGACACCGATTTTAAAGGCACGTGTACGCCCGCCCTAAGGATCATTCGGTGGCCAAGAAACCTCTCGTGTTGAGGCTCAGCTCTACATTCTACATGTTCCCTGTGGAGTCTTGCTGCATGCAGAGCGTTCATCCTCGCATAACCGTATAAGTAGTGCATATCTGTGTAGTCACTCGGTAAAAACGCAGTGAGCACTCACATGCAAATTCAAGTGCGGTAGAAACGTGGTGACTTGCAGTCCCTAGTAATTACGCCAAGTTAAATCGTAAAGCAGTACGCAGGTCAGTACACTGCGCTACATTTCCAGTCCTCATTATAACACAAATGCAATACGTTGTGCACTGTAGCGTCGTGAAAGGAACATGCAACAGTGATATAACCGAAAAGCAGATGGCAACAAACGACTGGCTGTAAAAAAAAGGACTATGCACACTGGTACTTCTCTATGTCTAATACTTATATTAATGCCAATACAAACATCACAAACAATCGAACGGGGTTTACACATTTGCAAGAGAATTTCTTTCGGCGATGATACATTTGTATTTCACAAGAAGGTCGTAATTTAAAAACTTTTTTTTTGTTTTATTTTGTTTAAATCACATATTTACTGTCTCTCACACATAAGATTTTCGCCTGTACTGCAATTTGCATTAAATTCTTAGTATGAAGGCGTAGTAGCAACACAACCTAATATGCAGGGCACGTAAATGACACAGTACAGTTTTTTATGTCGGTAAGAAACATATTTAATGTGAATTTTTTTAAACGTCAACAAATAATATGGAAAAAATTAGCTCACTGAACTTTGTTGTTTTTCGATATTTTTCTCACACCATGCTATGGCAGATGAACATAAATATTACTGCGCAAGATTGACCATTCGTCAGTTAATCTAAAACAAATATTCAAGCGTCTGCCACAGTTATTCATGTCACCATACCAATATTTCTCGTCAAACTGCGAATTATGCACAAAACATAGAAAAAATGATAAACCAGAAATTATCAACAATTGCTTAACATACATAAGGGTGTTTAGGATAGGCCTTGAGGTATTCTACCTCTCTGCTTCGGCTTGACACTTCCTGGAACATGTTGTATGTAGCCGTCAATACGTGCAGATCGTAAGTACAGTCCTATAATTATTTATTAAAATTCCTGTCGAAATGATGACCAAAAACCATTATCTTAATATATAAAAACCTTGTGTCCGTTTGTTTGGACGCGTGTAACTTCCAAAAAAATCAACCGATTTTCATTCAGTTTTTTTATAAACCTTCATTTCGTTCCCAAGAGTGTTTGTACACCTTTCTTTTTTATCTGCATTACCTGCAAAAGTACTAAAATCTGCAAAAAGCTCATTTTGAACATACTTTCGCGTCAGGAAGCGCCTTAGTCAACAATGCAACGTAAACAATGTAAAGTTCCAACCTAGCAACAGATCTATTTACGAAGTGTGTTCAAAAATAAGGTGACTTTGCAAATTTCGAGGGCTACTTACATTCGATTATCGATTGTTTTTATTGTTATGTTGGTACACATGTCCCCAACATATGTTGACATTATCAGCCGTTTTGCATTGTTAGTTTGTTTGTGAAAGATATAAAGGTTAGACGTGTTTTGGTATGCTTGGCGATTTTTTGCTATCGCAAACAATGGATCAAAGAATCTGTATTAACAACACCGTAATCATGCCTCAGCCACCGTATTCACCGGACGTGGCCCCCTGCGACTTGTTCCTGTTTCCAAAACTGAACAGACCTATGAAAGGACGGAGGTTTGCCACGATTGAGGAGATAAAGACCTGAAAGACTTCACTACCATACCAAAATGCGCATATCATAAGTGCTTCTAAGACTGGCAAAAAACGCTATCACAAGTATATTATATCTGAGGAGGATTACTTTGAAGGGGACAAAATTGATGAACTCATAAATATTTATCGAGACAATGTCACAAAATAACAAGTCACCTTATTTTTTGAACACACCTCGTGTGTGTGTATATATATATATATATATATATATATATATATATATATACGATATATCCATATATAGATACAACGATATATCGATATTTATTGGTATATCGATAATTATCTATATAACGATATATTGATACTTATAAGTACGTCAATGCTCGATATATCGATACTAATATATGTCGATACTTATCGACAAGCGAACATGTCTCATACAAATCTGTGGATGTAACATTACACGAAAATGAAGCGGTAAATTATCCGCCAGAATTTCTAAATTCGCTTGATGTTCCAGGATTGCAACCACCTATATTAAAATTGAAAATAGGAGTGCCAGTCATTTTAGTTAGTAACATCAATCCACCAAAACTTTGCAATGGCACACGCCTTGCAATAACAAAATTATAGGCAATACTATAGAAGCTACCATCTTGAAATGTGCTTTCAAAGGAGAAGATGTGCTTCTTCCCAGAATTCCATTTATTCCATCAGAAATTCCCTTTCACTTTAAAAGAACACAGTTTCCTGTCAGATTGGCATTTGCAATGACAATAAATAAAGCTTAAGGGCAGTCATTGCAAATGTGCGGAATAGATTTAGAAACAGAATGTTTTTCGCACGGCCAATTGTATGTGTCGTGTTCTAGAGTAGGAAAACCACACAACTTATTAATTCGCGCGGAAGATGGTAAAACTAAAAACATTGTATACAAACAAGTACTTCAATAATAAAGATTTTTAAAATACATATACTCCTTTAAATTAATTTCACAGAAATATTAGAATCAAAATATTTTATGCCAAACCAACGCGTGGCAGGGTTAGTTAGTTAGTGTGATATAATGTTTGTGGTGGGTGAGTTTTCATCGGCACACGCATGGCTTTTCTGGCTTTTGTACATTCAGTAATGAGTGAAAAATGTTAGTTTGTACAGATATGGCATGATAAAAAAAACGTGATAACTAACATTATGCGGGTGTTGAAAATAAACAGCAAAAAAAAAAATACATTTTCTTCTTTAAAAACTAAAAATTAACGGTATACTAGTTTCTAAAACAGAAAAAAAAGTCAAATTGCCAAGAAGCTAAAGATTCAAGCTGCTTTTCAAAACAGTGTACAAATAGAGACAAATATTATAATATATGTGAATAATATAAATAGAATAACATTTCTTAATTATACATATAATTTTCCCGAACATCGAAAACACATCACAGCATGCCACCACTGGATCACACAATACTTGCCATGACAGTGGAATTGTAAATTAAATCAGTGCAGTTTCAAGTAATTATAATCACCAGTAGTTGAAATATGTGGAGTTGAAGATGACGTCCAAATGTCGTTCAGATGTGCCCAAGATTGAAGACTGAAGAATATAATTAAAAAATGAGTCACATTTACCCAGTTAGTGGGTTTTGTAACTGGCTGGTTTAAGGTCATGTGCTTAATTTCGTAAATAAATGTAGTGATGTGGAATGTAATTTTGTTCGTCTTTCATGAAGAACCAGAAAAATGATGGTGCCCATCACCAGTTCCTTGACTATGAAAGGGGGAGGGAGGTTAATTTATAAAGACAATCAAAAAGTTAATTATGAGGTTTTTGTGTGTAATTTCACTAGGACATGGAAAATGTTTCCATTTTGTTCATTTTAAAATGCTCATTCGAAAAAAAAGTTATTGTGTTGGTATGATTGCACTGTGTCCATTGCCGACCATGATGCTAAATAAAACAAACATCGCACTCTCATACACAGTCCAATCATTCCAACATATCAACATGAACTCGCCATTACCATTCAACTTCCAAGATAATTTTTTTTTTTAACATTTCTCGTGGAAAAAGNATGAACTCGCCATTACCATTCAACTTCCAAGATAATTTTTTTTTTTAACATTTCTCGTGGAAAAAGGGGGGGGGGGCACAGGTTGTTATAAAACATAAGTTAATGACATTAAATGGACCATTAAAGTAAATATCAGTAAATATTATGCGCTTGGATATTTACTCTCAGCATTGTCCCTAAAAATACCACATTTTGAGAAATGGTGGGATGGAGTGGACTAGATTTACATATTTTACTGTATAATGCTACGTTTATTCGGTTCCTTTGGTAAACACGCTAATATTTAGTGAATTTGAACAAAAAGTGTGAAAATGTTTGTCCTTTAACCATTACATAAAAAATTTACATGTGTCATATTTTGCATTTTCGAAAGGACACAGTGATAATGTAACCCCATGCGCTATGATAACAGCAGTATTAAAATAAAAAATTGCATGTCAGAATAAATAAATAAATATATATGTGTGTGTGTGACTGAAGTATTGTATTTGGTATTTAGGCACACACTACTCTGAATCGTCATCTTCAATTTCCAGTAGTTGTGGTTATTACTGCAATTAGTTTAATCCGCCGAGCAGCAACACGTTTCTGTACATGGTAGATTGTTGGTAACACACGTGCGCAACTGGAAGGTGCACAAGAGTAATGTTCTAAATATAAAAGTTCTGGAGGACCACGGGGAATGGCACACACCACAGGTTTGAATGTTTCACTACCCTTCTTCCGCCAAAAATCGTTGATAGATGGAACAGTTGGGTTGGCAATGTTTGCTTGGTGCCACACCATAGTCTCATTTAGTGCACTCTTCACATCGCTGGATGAATAGCACTTCGAGTGGGTGGCATAAGTAAGTCATCAATTTGTTGTTTTTTGAAAACCCATTAACGTAGTTCTTCCAGTTTTATAATAAATTGTGGTNCATAAGTAAGTCATCAATTTGTTGTTTTTTGAAAACCCATTAACGTAGTTCTTCCAGTTTTATAATAAATTGTGGTATCAAGTAGACGTAGAAAATATATTCTTCAAGGTAACAATAATTAGAAACTTCCTATGCTTTCTTTTGTCCTAGTGAGGCAAGTGTGTTAAGAATATCTGCATATGCTTCAATGAAGCAGTTCGAAAATAATATATNGGCAATGTTTGCTTGGTGCCACACCATAGTCTCATTTAGTGCACTCTTCACATCGCTGGATGAATAGCACTTCGAGTGGGTGGCATAAGTAAGTCATCAATTTGTTGTTTTTTGAAAACCCATTAACGTAGTTCTTCCAGTTTTATAATAAATTGTGGTCTCAAGCAGACGTAGAAAATATGTTCTTCAAGGTAACAATAATTAGAAACTTCCTATGCTTTCTTTTGTCCTAGTGAGGCAAGTGTGTTAAGAATATCTGCATATGCTTCAATGAAGCAGTTCGAAAATAATATATTTTTATTTTCATATAAAAGAGTCTGTTATATCAGATCCAGATTTTGCATGCATACCCAGATATGTTGCTGCACACTGAGGTCCTATGATATTATAAATCTACAGGAGGTTTTAAATGTCTTTTATGAAAGTCACGTCTTTCAGGAGATTTAGGTATTGAATCGCTGCAGTGGGAGGTATGGCAACATCCTCCATACAGCCCAGACTTAGCGCCATGCGATTTTAATTTTTTCGATAAGCTGAAAAAGGATCTCGGTGGACGACGATTCCGAAACGATGAGGAGGTGAAAGCAGCTGTCTCCGGGTGGTTACATAGCGCTGGAGGAGATGTCTACGCATCCGGAATCGAAAAGTTGGTTGACCGTTCCGAGAAATGTTTACAGTCTCTTGGGGACTATGTGGAAAAGTGAACTTACATTGTATGTTGTCATAGCCGTGTTGCCTGTGTACAGGTGGTTTCATATATGGCCATAACGTGGAAGTGTAATTTATTTATTGATTTGCCCTCGTATGTAAGCATTAAGGATGTATGTTAATAAATGACTACCAGAGATCATAAGCATCTAATGTTTTCTAGTAATATGCAGTTATATCTTATGTGCAGGTACATATTAAAAAAAAATGATATGCATGAAGATATAATTTTATTAAAATATTGCACATCATATATTTGCCAAACACCATATTTTCTAACAGTAAAGAACACGAATGGTACACACACCTAAATGTGTTTACACTATAATTTATTTGTATAGAAATTAATTAATATTTGTTATTTAGCATTTAATTATTCTTAATTTTTTAAAATCTTCTTTTGTTTCTTACAGTGAAAAAAATTATATTTATAAGTAATGAATATGTGTATATTTAAAAAAATCTTATGGCAAGATTTTTTTATAATTTACATGATTTATTTTTTGTTTGATGTATTCTATAGCTATCATTTAAAAATAAAATGTATGTATATTTTTCTTTGGTGGAAGTGGCTGTCTATCATCGTCTTCAGGATGGAATTGGTCATCGTGATCTGGCATCTTCTAGACTTTGCCCTCCCTTTTTACCACCCACATGGTTTCTAAAAACAGCTAGCCATTTGTGTGTGCCTCCGGCTAGGGTTGGAGCTATATAGGATACTCGCAAGAACAATACAGATATTACTTATAAAATAACATTTTAAAATATTTCTACAGTGCTGCAAGAGTGTACAATATAGATGGGTTACAAAGCCGAAATAAGACAGCAATCCATCTAGAAAATAAAACAAAACAGACACAGGAAAAACAAGAAAAAGGTTGACAGAGAGTAAATATGCATTTAAGAACTTAAAACACTGGCGATCGTTGTTTTTCGGATTTACCACAGCATGATTGTATTTAAGCGGTGCTGGCAAATCACTATCACTTGATGCATGCAGGGATCCGACTTGTTGATTTTATTCTGGATTCTCTTCGCTGTGGTTAGTGCCCCTCCAGACCCCTTCGAATGTATACTCCTATTCATTCTGGCAAAACCTCTTCAAGGTGGCCTCAACAACTTATTCCACATCATACTCATAAGAAGCCATTTTTTTTGTCTTTAAGGCATTCTGTTCAGTTTCTTCTTAATGGCGTTCGGTTTACTACAGTCGCATTCCAGGTACAAACAGAATTTTATCGGTCAGTTTTATCTGTTTATTCTTGCAGTTGCTCAATAATATTTATTTTCATATATTTTACATAGGTGCACAACACATCATTAACTTCATCATTTGTATTTCGTCCATGCATGTCTTCAGACTTCCTCTGAATGCCTTCTTGGCCATCAGAAATGCACGCATCGTCGGCTGTCAGCCCCCACAACGATTCTGGGTTGCAGTGTTGGAGCTGGTGACAGTGCTGATGCTGGCTGCTTTGTGATGGTGGTTGCATGTCAACTGGATTTCTTCGCTGGCAGGTTACTAGGCCAGTGAACTTATTTGCATGCTCCTTCAGACTGTCAGCCCCCGAATACTCTTTGTCGCAATATTTGCAGGCAAATATATTTTCAGGATTTAATGGGAATTCTTTACTTGTCTTCTCATATCGCCTTTGTAGACAATTATCACATTGAAAACATTCCAGTTGGTGGCTGCTTTCTACAGCAACTCCTTAGGTGTTTTGCCATATAATGTTTCCTTGTTATCTCAAACCTGTCATTTACCTAATGGGTTTTGCATGCAGTTCCTTTCTGCCTCATACAGTTATTGCAAATAGTTAATCTGCTTCTGAGTCTAAGAGCTGAGGTCTCAGGAGCTATCTTGGATTTCATTACAAGAAGGCCTCTTGACTGTTAAAAATGCCCTGTTTTTCCCTCGAAAGAATTAGTTTTGGTTTCGAAAATGCCCGTTTAGTCGCCATAATTTCCCTCGCCATTTAATCCCCAGGATTTAAAAAAAATGGTGAGATATTTTTTTTCTTCACAATGGGATTGAGTTGCTACTCATTGTAGCAGAAGATCTGCTATAATGGTTAAAATATCAGCCGCATTGTAGAGTCCATAAGATATAATTATAAACAAAATGTATTCAATTATATTTTTAATATTAATTTAATTTTTATGTAACAATATATGGAGGTATAAGTAGTACGAAAACAAAAAAAGGAGTAGGGGAGTGAGGATTCGGAGCCTTGAAGTTGTTCGCCATCTTAGGTGACCTTAACCTTGACCTTTGTCTATTATTTTGGTTGATTTTAATTTTGTTTCACCTCATGCTCTGTCATTCCATGTCAACATTGGCCATCTAGTTTTTAGAATGTTCCAGTTAATGCTCTGTCATTCCACCTTGGTACTTCATGATCTATCGCCTACTTAACTTTTTACTTCATACTCTATCATTCCTTCTTGCCTCTCTCGACTCTTCTCTATCTTGCCTCTCGCTGTCATCTTTGTCACTAGAGTGCCACTGGTGTACGCCATTTTGGACATCGTTTGCTGTAGGCCACAAACTTGGTCCCTCCAATGTCTGCTACGAGCGTTTGTGTAGCTAGATGTTATCATCTGCTAGGTGTGCTGGTGCCGGCTGGATGCTAAGGCGATGTGCAATGTGCTCTATGCAGACACTCGCATCTATCGACTTTATATGGTTTAATATGGTATAAAAAGTTGTGGAGGTGAGGAATGGCAAACAGTTGGACCTTGGGTTGGTATGCAGATGCCCTAGTCGACTGAGCCATCAGGATATGGGTGCCAGCACAGGTTAAAATAATATATACATTAAAGTATCCACGATTTTTTTTCGGAAAATTCTATTGGCACTGGTATGTCTATTCGAGAGGTATGTATCAGATATGTTAGTAGAATATGTATTGGAAGTCGGGCATAATGGGGTCCCAGGTCCAGAGCCGAAGCCAACTGGCCACCATGTTGTGCAATCAACAGACCATTAAGTTGGATGTTGGTTACCTTAAACTTGAGCTTTGACCTCATCCTTGACCTCATACCCATGACCTTGAATGACCTTAAACACATACAATTGGAAAACTAAAAATTCCCAAAAAGTTATAATGTTAAAAAACTTATAAAAATAAAAAAATATATAAATTTTAAATTTTAAAAAATGAAGATATCGAATTTTTGGGCATAAAAAAATCTGGGATCAGAGCCATGGCTAACCACCCACCATGTTAACATCACCCAACTAACATGTTGGATCCAAGTGACCTTGACCTTGACTGAAGATCTTGATATTGACCCCGTGAACGAGAGCTTGAATAATCATAAACCCACAAAAAATAAAAATTCAAAAAAATGCCAAGAATTTCCAAAAAATATTAAAAAACTTACATACACAGAGGTCCCCTACCACCATGCCCAGTATACGACTGACCCTGCTGCAATCAACCACGTTGTATTAACATCCCCCCTCCTTCCCACAAACACCAACACTCCCAATAATAAAAAATAAAAAAAAATAAAAAATTATTCTATAAATGAAGAAAAAATGGCATTGATGACCCCGACCTCCATGTTGGTTGTTGTGGACCTTGAACTTGATGCCAGTTACATTGAAATCGAAAAATCGAGACAAAAAAAAAGCCCAAGATCTTAGTTTATTTAATCCATATACCAATTTGTGTTCCTCCAACGCAAATACTTTGCATAATATCACACGTAATATGCGTATCGCCCTCCGCCTATAAGGGCTTCTACAGCCCTTATTATTTGAGATGGACTACATGTGTCCTGTATCAATCTTCCTCTTTTACTGTCAAGAATCACATGTCGGAGTTTGTACATATGTTTCCTAAACACATTGTATATGTAATTTATTTATATATATTGTATATATACATATATGTAATGTATATGGACCAGGGCTTGTTTACATGCATTTATGGTAATGCATTTTCTATTTTGTCTTAAATGTTCTTCCAACCTAAAAATATTAAAAAATATTGAGTTCTCTTTTTGTTTTTTATAGACAAATTTAGAATTTCATTAAGTATCATCTTTAATAGTGGAGTAAAAATAATATATGCCTATATAATTTTAAAAGTGATCTGCTTTTGGGGTAGGTATACACACATCGCAAGGCAAGACTACACAGCTTTTTAAAATTTATTTGGAGCTTTAAAAATAGAACACAACTTATACGATAATTAATTATTGTGAACAAACTTCACGATACAAGTCACATTAAACTTAGTATGTATTTTAATGAACTAAAGTAAGCAATATTAATTTTACTATCTGATTATAACCTTTAAAAGGCAGCATTAAACATTTCTACTTTCATTTTAAGAAGTACCTAACTGTGTGAACAAACAAGAGTCAAAATCTTTATTTCTTAACAAATAAGATGCATTTCTTTAACATGAGATAATATTGATTAAAATTTAACCTTGATGTGAAAGAAATATTTGTAAGCCTAAGAAAATGGATTGATTGTGATGTGTATGTTCTAAAAAAAGTCACTATCGTTGTCACAGTTACAATTGATGCATACAAAAAATAGAGCATCTCTGGGATACAATCTTGATGGGCCAACCTTATACCCTTATTGCAATGCACCCACACTTCTTCCGAGACTAATTCACTGTGAGGCCCCAAACATTATACGCATAAACATTCTTCAGGTTCTTCATCTGAATCTGAATTAACAGTATTTTTCTTAATAGACCTAATCTTCCCGCCCAATAATTTTTTGGGGAGTTTATCCTTGGCAATGTTTGAAAATTTCGAATCAAACAGCTGTTTTTGCGGTTAAACGTTCTCTTTTTCTAATGTTTATGAATTTTCCTCTTCTTTGACTCCTCCTGCAATTGTCTGAGAGCTTCCTTGACTGATGTATTAGTCAAGATGGCCTACTTTGTTTTCTTCCTTCCTATCCTTTTTTCCTTTCTTGGCACCGCCTTTTCGAAAGGCGTCAGCGGTTCAGGTGTTGGGAAACCCAACTGCTTTGAAGTAGGCCTAATTACAATGACATGGGTAGGCCAAGATGGTTCGGAAATGCTTGAAATAGCGGGAAAAGGAGATTGATTGGAAGGGGAATCTTCAATAGAGTCAGACTCAACAATAATGTTGTTTGCAAACCGAGGCTTAATCACATTGGTTGGATTAGGCGCAGGTTCATCAGAGTCATAGAAAGGCATATAATCTGCATCAGAAAAAAATATCATGAATAAACCGGTATATGAGAGTGACTCTTAATCCCGACATTATATTTATGGTAGTTGCTGCTAAGGGAATACTTGTTTCTAAAATATATGGTATGTCGTATATTGTCATGGGGCGTTTGTTAGCACTCATCCAGGCATCACATGTGGTGTTGACATACTTCTTTAACTCACTATAAGCACTGAAGTTCAGCAGCTGTAATTTATGATTGCAGTGAGGAGGGAAAAACAGTAACGTCAATCCATAGTTCTTGAAGTATTCCAGAACTGTTAATGAGAAGTGGGATTCATGGTTATCCTCTGATAGAAGGCAAAGTTTGGGTGTTGAGCACCTTATATGTGAAACAAAATGTTTAGCAAATTTCAAAATGTTATCTTCAACCATCCACCATGATTGGTTTTCATCACCTTCACAGCCTACTGAACCATCCCTCAAAAAAAATTGCTGAAACTTGACCCTTGTAAAAACGATAAATAGGTGAGGGGGGGGGGGAGGTCCCCAGAGTGCTTAATGATAGAGCCACAATAACTAATGACTCTCTTTCTGCCCATTTTTCCAATTTGACTGAATCCTCTACATGCTAGAACTCTGTCCGGCCTTTGCACAGTTGTAATGCCAGTTTCGCCTATATTCCAAATATCAGCAGGGTTTACCTTAAGTAATATAATAACAGTTCTAAGATTATAAAAAAAACTCTGAGACATTTGCATAATGGAAACTTTTAGCGTAAGCTCAGCTTGTAGCTTAGGGGTCCTAATAGAGAGTTTGTTATGTATTTTTAAAAAACAAGTTAACCAGTCAGCACCTGCAATTCCATTTTCTACCCAGGATGGGGGGAATCTTCCTGTTACAGGAAACCTCATATTTCTAAGCAAACCGCATTACTTCTTTAGGCACAAGCCCGAAATACTGTAATGTTTGTGAAAAATGCAACACTTAGAAGGATACATGTGATTGAAACTAAATTTAAACCACAGATTAGGTATATGGCAATACACAATTAATTAGGATAATGGAACTGTACATTATCTCTGTCCTTAAGAATTCAGTTTAGTGTGAAGCCCCCACGTGCTGCAAGCAGAGCATCTAAACGCTGTGGAATAGAATCAAAGAGGATCTGGTCTCCGACTAACCATATCCCAGACATTCTCGATGGGTGACATGTCAGATGAATGTGCAGGCCAGGGAAGCAGTGGTACCCATTGTTCATTAAAGAAGGCTTGCAAATTCATCAGCATATGTTGCCGGGCATTTTCCTTCTGAAATATGACATGTTGAGTTGCCTTATAGAGGGGCAGTACCTTTGGCTCTTAAACCTCCCTGATGTTACAGTTGCTGTTTAGATTGCCCTTAATACATAAGAGTCGATATCGCATGTTGTATTCAATGGCGCCCGAAACCATTATATTTGGCCTTTGTCTGCTATACTGCTCCACAGTGCAGGCTGCCAGATTGTGCTCACCACGGCAGCATCTAACACGAATGGTGCAATCACTTTAGGACAGGTTTTAGCGGGACTCGTCCGAAAACACTACTTTTTTCCACTCAGCATGCCAGCGACGGCGTAATGTACCCATTTCAGGGGGAGGTCTTTGTGGTTTCTGGACAATGGAAGCCGACGCAATGGCATGCTTACCACCAGTCCAGCCCGCAGCAGACTGCATCGTACCATTAAGGCAGACAGGTCCACACCCATTGCAGTGCTCCAGTGTCGAGCCAACACAGTGGACGACTATTTGCGGTCTGTTGCGGCCATGTGGACAAGATGGTGGTCATGCCATGCTGTGGTCACATTGCATAGTCCAGTACCCGCTCGTCACTGTGTACGGCTCTCTTCTATCCACTGGTGCCACACACACATCACTGTCATAGTAGCACGGCCTGTACGAACTGAAATATCATGGTATGACAAACCCATTTCCTGGTGACCTATCATTCTGCCCCATTCGAACTCACTCACATGCCGATAGCCGATATGGTGCTCTTTGAGTTACGAGTCATACTCACACTTGCTTTCACTTCGTTTGACGACTCTTCACTGACTGGACTCGGCGAAACACGAACCTTTCCGGTCACACAAGAGAGGGCTTTGCTGGGCCTACGTGGACGCCATCTCTCAATCGTAATCACTTATTGCTGGTACACTGTTCTACACATCATCTGGTATTGTTTAAGCATTTCCTTTTGTTCAGGCTCAAATACCTCAATTTAACACAGTGCATATAAGTTTTTATAGGGACCTAACTGACATTATTAAAATTTAGCTAACGTTAATTAATTATATTGGTAATACATTTACATAGTGTATATATATGTCTTAACACACTGGATAGAAAGAAATATGCTCATTGATGTTGGATTAATTTTATTTTTGTATTTTTTGGCCAAAATAATAATATGCCAAAGCCCAATAATAGCTTACCCAAGTAGAAAAAGACAGTTGGCCCACTTGTGCAAATATGCTTGTAGACGAGCAGTCCACATAAGGTTTCCATAATCAGTTAATAATTAGTCAACCACTGTAATGCACCCAAAGATGCTTGTAGTCCACATTATGCCTCTTGCCTTTTGTTTGTAGTTGGCCACATCTGGGCCTCTGTTCAGATAATGTACATGTAGCAAAATACGATCTGCCCACAAGCGGCCCACTTCTGCATAACCAACTGTACCCAAAACACATCAGCACCATCACTGGGCATTGTGCTGCAGCAGTGGCCCACTGGCTTTCTGCTTCTGCCTTGCCATAAGTAGATCACATGTTGTCAGCCAACTGTTGGTAAACCACTAGTGGACCAGCTATTGACCACTTGTAGTATATACCTGCTATTTGCCACTTACAACCAAGTTTTTACCACTTGCGACCTACATAGAATCAGCTTGCTATGCATTTTAAAAGGCAAAATATAATTATGTTTCACCCAAATAAAATTTATTTTCCTTACCATGCTCATATATGCTATCTTAAGCATTATTTCAAATTAGTAGATCTGTTTGGAAGAAGCTGGAATCTAACTCACAAACCTTTCGTTTACAGTCTAGAATGCTAGCAACTATTCTACCATGTATTCATGTTAATTTTTTTAATAAGCCTGAATAATTTCTACACATACAAGTTGCATTAGCTTTGCTATAGAGAGAATGTTAGTATGACAAGTCAGTATCGGGATTACTGTGTTTTGTTTAAAATACTAGTATTTTAGTTTCAGTCTACTTTCAGTTGGAATTTAAAATGAAAAAAAAAAAAAATGTGTTATGATATGCAGGTTTCCAGTTAAAAAACTATTTTTGCCTATTACTGGTAATATAACATGATAATTTTACTACATGTATTTGTGAAATAAAAAAAATTAAGTGAAAATACATATGCTATTAGGTACTGCACCACAACAAATGATCGGCATACCATTAAATACCCCTGAAATTATCAGTAATATGTCCCCAGCAGTAACAGTTGACATCCAGTTAACGGCACATAAGCTTGCTGATAACATTTCTTCAGTAATAATGAAGAATTGGCCTATCACAAAAGGGCAGTAAGTAAGCTGATATTATGTTGGCATGCCATGAATGGCCCACAAGTTTGCTGCTTGTATGACCCCAGAAGTAAACAATAGTTGGCATGTCATAAGTGGCCCTTTATCATGCTACTAATGTACCCCTGGCAGTAAGTAATAGTTGGTTACCATGAGTGACCCACACGTTTGCTGCTTGTATGTCCCCAGCACTAAACAACATTTGGCATCCCGTAAATGGCCCATAAACATGCTGTTAATATTTTCCCTGCAGTAACAGTAAGCATTTCGTTAATAATCTGCTTGTGGGGCGTCTGTTGAAATCTAACAATAATTTTGAGAGCATTGGCTTATATTATGATTATTTAAAATATAGGTAATGCCACTTTGGTGTATATGACCTGATTGTCAACCATGTATGAAATGCTGACAGTCAGAAATGCGAACGTTTGCCATCATTGCCAACAGTTGGCCAACTTTTAACTGCTTGTTGTTTGCTACTTGGGTACCTAATATGGAAAGTGTAGCCCTAATAAAATAAAAGTAATTATTTAGTCCTACTTACATTTCATGGTTTAGCATATCCAAACATAGCCCAGGGAAACGACTTTGGTGTCGTAGGATGTGGTGCCGCCTCAGTATGTGGTTCCCTTCAGGATGTTGTGCTGACACATGATGTGGTTCCCTTCAGGATGTGGTGCTGACACATGATGTGGTGCTGCCTAAGGATGTGGTGCTGCTTCAGGATGTGGGGCCGCCTCAGGATGTGGTGCCGACGCATGATGTGGTGCCGCCTCATGACGTGATACTGTTTAAGGGTAATGGTGGGCCAAAAAAATTGATGGAAAGACTTATTTTACTTGGTTTTTTTTAATGAGACAACAAATGTATAAGATTTATTATCAATTCTATACAAAATTAAAAAAAAATTGTAATTAATTAATAGTTAATTTTATGTATTGTTATTATTCTATTAAATTTGATAAACCACAAGGCTCTTTGGGATGTGACTTTAGAAGAAACATGTTGAAACATGTTATATTGTATTAAAACTAATTATGAGCATATAAGCATAACTAGTTTTGTGATGTCACGATTTAATTTTTCATAAATGAGTTATTATGAGAAAACACAAACTTTAGGAGTAAGTAGATATAATATTTAATTATCAGTTATTGTTTGATTTTGTCTCAAATTCGAGTCTGTACTTTAAAATTTCATATACTTTTTGATTCGTTACAATCGGTCATACAATTCACGATATTCACATAAAGATAGAGAGTAGAGTATGAACTGAACTAGCGTGAAAAGCTCAGAGCACCGGATAGTGGCGACACCTTGCGACTGTTTACCGAACCCTCTCGCACACTTTGCTTGCTACCCTCCGGCCTTTCACCCCTCCCCTCCTTCCAAGTTGAACAACCTCCCTTCTCCCCCCCCCTTCCTAAGGGTTTACAGTAGGAAGTAGTTCTTTCCAACTGTCTAATCATCTTCGTCCTACCCTTCATTGAAAGGGAGATGGTAGTATGTAGTTGGATGAGCGAAGGTGCAAAGTGTTTGGAGTAACTCGAAGCTCGCTGTAAAAACTTTTTAATTTTCCCGGTTTTTCGTAAAGAAAAGCGCATCAGTTACATTGTGCCTGAAGACCTGAGTTTTTATATGGTAAATAATTGTACCCGACCACAACAAATCCATCAGCACAGTAAGTATTTTGACGGAGTACGTAAATTACAAGAGTTCAGTTGAGATGTTTGGACCTTCAGAGCTGATGAGGGTGAAATTAAGTGGATTGCAAGAGCTAGAAAAATGGGAGATCCCCAAGAAAATCTGCCAACGAGCGGCATCGCCTTGCACGATTCTCACATGCGGAAATCGAGGAGTGCCCCACCGGGAATCGAACCCGGATCGCCTTGGTGAAAGGCAAGCACTCTAGCCACTCGACCACTGCGGCCCCTAAATTACAAGATAAAATAATTCCACTACTACCTCTACCTCGCAACGGTATACATTTCTGTATACTGTAAACCATTTCTTGCCTTGCACATATTGTTGATAATGAAAATATATTTTTTAACCATGACTTTTTTTTTTTAACTACGACATTTTAGTGCAAGCCTAGGATATTTTATAATTGCCGCTATTTTGAAAATACGTATCCAGCATGATCAAAAACTATAAAAGTCAGATATATTTACTGAAATACTATATAAAGGATATAGTTCATGAGCACACAGGAGTTCCAACACTGGCCAGTTTCATGGACCAGGTCACCATTAGATCCCTCCACACCAGGCAAACGATCTGTCGATCCTTTCGACTGGTAGTCGACCTCGTCCATCCCGAGCCATTCTTCTGTACGTGGGTGCCTTCAGGTATCCACTGCTCCCAAAAGTATCGGACAATGTGGTCCGAATAATACACACTGTTGGCTATATGGCAATATAACACCCTGCGGTTTACAGCCCGATTATATTTCCTCTTCTGAAGTATATCAGTTGCATACAACGATGTCTATGGAAATTTTCCTGACATTCTTTTATTCTCTGTACACTTGTACGGTATCGTCTGAAGTTTCTCGAATTAATGAGACTTCGATTGTATGGCAGTGTCTACGACCTGTGGTAAATACTTGCAGTGTATTTGCCGTTTGTGTGGTCACATGCCACAGCACAAACACGGGTTCATGTGCATACCAGACTGTAATCTTGCTATATACAGTGTTTCGGCACTGTCTGGTGGTTTCTTTGTATTGCACTACTTTTGTTGTCCAGCAGTGAATATTTAGTCTGCTACCAATTACAGGGGATGGACAAAATAAAATGAACACCATGCAATATAGTACATTTTGTTGCATGTTGGCAACACTACTTCCACGCAAATAATACGACACGTATGTATTGCACAGTTTACGTGCCAAGTCTCATAGGTTATATTTCAGTGTATTATACGCTTTGTTTTGCGACGGTTAAAACAAGCGATCGGTGAAATGTGTGATCTCTCAGACTTCGAAAGAGGGCAACTCGTTGGTGCTCGGTTAGCGGGAGCGTCTGTGACGAAAACAGCTGAATTGTATAACGTTTCACAAGCGACAGTATCCACGGTAATGACAGCGTACACAAAACATGGTAAAACATCATCGGCGAAGAGGAATAGTGAGCGAAACCCAATGTTAACTGACAAGAGACCGACGAACATTAAAAAGAATTGTGGCCAGACAACATAAAACTACCGCGGGCAAAGTGATAGCAGAACTCAACACTCACTTGAGTAATACTGTTTCGACAGAAACACTATGGCAGGAGCTCCACAAAGTTAACATTCATGGAAGGGCTGCAATTGCGAAACACTTTATAACGGAAGCCAAAGCTAAGCTGCGAAAGAAGTGGTTCTACGATCATAAAACCTGGATACTTTATGATTGGAAGAATGTGGTATGGTCCGATGAATCATCGTTTATATTGTTTCCTACAAACGGCCGGGTTTATGTATGGAGAACCCCAAAAGAAGCCTACGATCCGGACTGCCTGCTTCCTACAGTCAAGCATGGGAGAGGTTCCGTTGTGATTTGGGCGGCTATATCGTAGTATTCAGCTGGTCCTCTCATTAACATCACTGGCCGGATTACTGCAATTGAATATCTCTCGACATCCTCAATGATGAAGTTCTTACTATGACTAGCATCAGATTTCCATCTCCAACATCATTGAAGCAATTGGCGGATGTTTTGGTACAAGAATGGGACAACATTCCATTGTAAACTATTCAGACACTCTACGGATCTATTCCGCGAAGAATTGCAGCTGTTCTAAAAGCAAATGATGTCCCAACACTTTATTAATAAATAAATATTGTGTATATGTCAGGTGTTTATATTAATTTGTCCATCCCCTGTATATTCGGGGCCACAGTGACAAAGTGGTTAGCCTGCTCGCCTCCCACCATGGCGAACCGGGTTCAGTCCTCAGCTGGGTCACTCCCGGATTACCGCATGTGGGAATCGTGCCATACGATGCCGTTGGTCAGTGGGTTTTTTCGGGAATCTCATGTTTCCCCCGCCTCTTCATTCTGGCGCTGCTCCATACTAACCTCACCCAATCACACTCATCGGCTCTCAAGATCTCGCTATTAAGAGCCGCCCAAGTCTCTTCACTCACCCACTCACCAGCCATTATTTCACAACTTAATCCCCTGGCATCCATATGTAACATTCTAAAATTTTTAAAAAATTTTGTGACACATTATTGACGCTTGCCCCATTGTTAGAAGCGCCGCTGACACCCCCCCCCGAAATATTACCCCTCGTTTGCGCCTTCAGTAGACATGTGTCGTGGGACACGTGCTGCTAGGCCAGGTCGGCCCGAGAGGGCGGACAAGCAATTAACACGTGCCAAGGTTATGCCGAGTTAAACCAGCAAATCGCCGACACACCGAAGAACACGTGAGAACAAGGACATATGCAGAGGTGAGTTACACGAGAAGAGAGCTGACAGTGTTTGGCAGTAGGCCAGCAGGACACCCCTTTCCTCCTCCGCAACAAGAGAAGCATATGTGAGGATCTGCAGGGCATCAAGAGAGGTTAANGGGGGGGTCGACCGAGAAGCCAGATGAGGCAGTCGAGTGAGTCAGTCAGACGAAGCCGGGGATCAGACACCAGCAGAATCAGTGATGTAGAGTTAGTTGTGCGGCAGCCATGCCGCGAGGTGGCAGACGGGTTGGGGCTCGCCAGAAGCTCCATGTCGGGATCAGTCGGATCAGTCGTCACGCCAAGAGGAGAGTGGATCAGTCGTTACTTGACGTCACCGAAGAAGAGCCGTCATCGAAGCCGGAGGGTCAGCCGCGGAAGAAGGACGCCAGCTGTATCCAATACGCCAACGAGAACAAACGAAGGCCAAACTTACCAGACCTCAACCTACCGCCGGAACATCCAGAACTACCAATACGGCTAAGTACTAGCGTCGTCGCTCAGGGACGTTCCCCCCGGCGTCGGAAACGTTAGCACGAGTACAGTAATCTGCCCTTAAGGCTCCCAACTCGCAAGAGACCATCTTGGAGTTAAATGTAAAAGTGTGTATCTTTTAAAACAAATATAACCCAGTCAACTGAAACACCGAGTGACTACATTATTGTTTACCCTCAACATTCAAGGCACCCATAGTCTGTGCCAGGTAAAGGTTACTCGTACCCTATGACCCTTCCTGTATATCATATAACATGGAGGGAAATATCGTCATTATTTTACATATTTACATACTGTCATATGTTTTAATTTTTTCGCCTATTTAATTGTGTGAGTATTTTGGTAAAGTTGAGGTCAATGGTTATCTATTACAATTTTAGGGCGATTGTGTTATTTCAGACATTTTATTTCATTCGAGTATTCATGCATTGGAGTTAGTTCAGAGTTAACTTCACTTCTAAGCATGGCAGGAAGCTGGTTGCTTGCTGCAGAGAGCTCAGCTTGAATTTGACTGTTAGCTGGAACACTTGTATTACTGAAGCGTGGGATGCTTTTTGCTTTATCTTGTCCGCGCCACTTGCCAGAAGTACATGTGTATTTCTTACTGCAGAACAGTTGTGGACCGTTTTCGGTACCCCAAGCGCCCTCTAGGAATGGCTTGCGAATTAAATTTGTCTCCTTTGGACCCATGTGCAGAGTAATAATTTAGATCCTTCCGCCATTGCTAACAGTTTTTGCGTGACTCGCTGCGTAGACACGGTCGGGCCATGATGTGTTCGCCTCCGAGATGAGCGAGTACAGCATCAGTCTTTCTCCGGTTGTTCGTGCCATGTTTTATTTACTCTTGAACAAGTAATTAATTTTTATGCTATCTTTGTGTGTTCCAGAGGGACGAAATTTTATTCGAGATTTTATATAAAGTTTTATTCGAATATTCATCTATTCAACATTCCAAGTAATTCCGGTACTAGGACTACTTTCGTATCAGTCCGCCAAATTAGAACTATTCTCCAGCTTCTTACCTTCATGTGGAGAGATTGCAGCTTATTGCTACATGGAGCAATTTTTTTGTGTCAACTGGACCACAATATCGCATTACCATGTCACTACGTAACTACAGCATAACATTTTAATTACTTATGGTTGAACTAATTTATTTATAACATTTGTGAGGTAGAGAATAATTGATGTATCTATCAGTTTTTTTTAATTTTTAAATGTGAACTATTTAGTAAAGCCAATTAAAAACAATGTACACATTTGTATTGCGGATTAAATTTAGATAGATGGCATGAGGTGCACTCCAAGGATTCCAGGGCTTGCAGTGTTACAAGAATTTCACGAAATTTATTCCTTTTTCATACTGCAAATATTCATTGAATCTTTAATTCGTGAGTTATTTATTTGTGTCTACAAATTCAATAAGGTGAATAAAATTTTTTATTTTGAAACAGCATTTGTATACTTTTTTCATTTATTTGATTTATGTTTAACTCTGGAAATTAAATAACCAATTAAATAAATAATTAGTAAAATATTACTAGAATCAGTTTCCAAGTAAAATTTATGTGGTATTTTTGTGCTGCCCAGTTGCATTTCCAAACAATGAATCAAATACTTATAGCTAGTGGCTTAGTAGTGTCTGCAATTATGGTAGCAGAATAATATAACGTTTTATGTCAGTGTCCATAGCATGATGTTTTGTTTTCCAAGTAATTATTAGTTTTTTATTACGTTTTATGGGTACTGTATTTGATTGTTTATTTACCAGGCATGGAGGTAATTTCTGCCACTTTGAGCATGGTTGATTATTTATTACTGAATATAATATGTTCGACATTTTCCAAGCTTTACTAATAGCATATTTCCGAAAGTAAACATTTTATTAACAACCATGCAAGCACACAGATGTACACATAGATATACGTTATTCGACTCAAGGAAGAATATTTTAGTATTTATATATTCTCCTACTGCAAAATACACCCGAATAATATTTTTTGTTCTAAAGGAAAAGCATTTTTTCTGAAAATCATTAACATAATCACATGTGGAATGTTTACAAGAAATAGTATTTTTTTCGTATATTATGCAAATTTATGAGTGAAAATCCCGATTCTAAAAAAAATTAAACATTAAATTATGGTATAGGGCTTCTGAAACATGTTTCACCACCAGTTCACATACATAAAACATACATACCTCACAATCAGAGTAGTGTAATTATATGCATCCAGGGACAATATATTTTCAATGGGACAAAACTAGCACACGGCACTGGCACAGGCACCAGCTGACCACCATTTTGTGACGTCACCCAACCGCCATGCTGGACCAAGGTGACCTCAGACCTTGACCTTGACCTCATGCCCATGAACTTGAATCTCCTTGAAACAAAATATTTGCAAAAAAATTATAAACTCCCCCAAAAATTAAAAAAAATTTAAATTATTTAAAGATTTAAATTTAGGAGGTTCGGGGTTCGACGAAAGGTAGATCGACTAAGCTCCCGACATGACCGTCCCTCGCCAGGTCAAGCAGTCCATTTCGTCAGGCATGTTAGAAGCCGAAGAACTTGACCTTTGACGTTAACCCCAGTGACCATGAAAATACATTTTTTTTACATTCCGAAAAAAAACCAACTAATTTCCAAAAAACCTTCAAACTTCACCCAAGACACAAGACCCAAGACCCAAAAACCCAATAATCATGACCAATACCCATAACCCAAGACCCATAACCAAAAAATTATAAATATTTATAAAAACATTTATGTTTTTAAATATAAAAAAATATATATACTACTAATAAATGTATACAAAAACTTAAATTTCCAGAGGTTTCCTCAGCACCATGTCAAGCAGAAAATTTACCATTAGCAATGTTTCTCATTGGTTAATTAGTCGACAGGCCTCCACCCCCTCACCATTACTCATTATGTCGAATGCACTTCACCCACCATATTCATTTTTTCGTTGGTCATTTGTTTATGATTTCACTACCTAGGCGATGTTAGTGTATTAATACTCGATTTTGCCACCAGAAGAGCTGATGATTTAGCCACCATGTTGGTTGTTGTCGACCTTTACCTTGACCACAATTGCATAGAACTCGAAAAATCGAGAAAAATTACAGTCCATACAATTGATCATTATTGGCTCGTCACAACAAGCACCCATTCCCAATTAACCATACTAGCCAACGACTGACTCCCCCTACGAATAACTCCACCCAAGACTGGTTCCTGGCGAGATTGAATGAGCACAAGACTGGCACCTGACGAGACCATTTTCTGCAAAACTGACTAGAAGAACCAACAACACTAAACTGCCATACCACCCACCTATACAAACTATGATGGTTATTCTAGAAAAGTCTGATAATAGTCTCGTAGTTAAGCTCTTCGCAGAAAATCATCTCAGAATCTTTGCAAAACATTTCCACTGGAGCTGGCCATACCAAAGGCCCACACTATCTCACCAAGACCAATAACCTGACCAACTGACAAGCAAATCAAGTAGTTGCGAAATATTGCTCAAAAATATTACCCTCATTTCATTCGTTTGCAATAAAGAACTCAGTCGATTTTAAACGACACGAGTAAGGGATAGTACTTCCAATCGAACTATATCCCTGCTACTGCATGCACTCACATAAATTTGATCTAAAACAGACTCTCAATTGATTGTTTACACCACAGAATTAATATGTCTTTCAGAGAAGCAGAAGGGATTGTATAAGAAATTGAACACACGTTACTATGTATATATACATTTAATTTATTTACTTCTTACATACATTCTACCATTCTAATATTTTTGTACATTCGATCTTTACATTTCTCAGGTGTTTGCAGATCATGGCTATTAGCCAACAGTCTCATGCGTATATCCCCGTTCCTTCAATTTACTAATGATTGTAGATATTTAAAAAATGCGCAAGAAATATCCAATTTTTTTTTAAGGTCAAGTAAATATCTGAATTTACCAAGAAGTTAATTCGGATCTTCCGGAAATAGGTAGCCAGTATTTTCGACGTCTTCTGCCTTCTTGCATTCGTGTCTTGTATTTCAACATTTGTGTATGTATGTATCCATCCATCTCTGGTATGCTACAAAACAGTGGGNTTGCATTCGTGTCTTGTATTTCAACATTTGTGTATGTATGTATCCATCCATCTCTGGTATGCTACAAAACAGTGGGTTGTTCGAACGTTGCAGTCTGTATGTATTGCAAATAAAACGGTAAATTACTTCAATAGGAGTGGGTTTGAAGTTACAAGTTAATACTGTGCAGAGTTGAGGANATTGCAAATAAAACGGTAAATTACTTCAATAGGAGTGGGTTTGAAGTTACAAGTTAATACTGTGCAGAGTTGAGGATAAGGCAGCAAATGTGTTGGATGGGTGTGTCAGTAGATCGAGAAAATCGCCATCATCGTCTTCAACTTTATCACTATCTTCATGATCATTTACATGATATTCTTCAATTCCTGTTTCATTCTCAATATCAAGTCTACTTTCCTTTGTAGAAACCACATAGTCATAATCAGTATTTAGAGCTGACAACCATTTGTTTTGAATAATATCCGTTATTTTTAATGAACGCATATGCAAATATAAGTGAATATATTTATGTATCATATCTTAATTCTTTTTAAACCAGTAAATCAGTAACATCATGGCAGGAGTCAGTCTGCAAGAGTCACTCGGCAGGAGTCCGTTGGCAGGAGTCAGTTGGCAGGAGTCAGTCGGCAGGAGTCAGTCGGCAGGAGTTAGTCTGCAGGAGTCAATCAGCAGGAGTAAATTGTATGAATTTATGTAAGTTTGCAGACGTTGCAAGTTGCTGACGATGTGAAATTGTGTATGTAATGTACAACTACATGAATACCTTCAACGTCTTCCCCAATAATTACATGGAAAACAAGGCTGTTACTGTCCGAAGTCCTTCAGTAAAAGTTGCAATGCGCAGCGACATGAGAAGAGTGAATGTTTGAAGAACCCATCTCGTGTGATTTTAAGCTCTAGGCAGTTCACTTAATGTGATAACTTAAATAAACACATCAAGGCTGAACATATAGTGAATTTTTCCCAATGCTATGACTTTGTTACCTCCTCTTAACATACTACGTAAAATGCAGATTACGACATGCAGTTTAAGCAAGATGATACAATGAAGGAACACATGAAGAACTGCAAGGGTTCGTCTACTGGGAGCCATTACCGCCTGATACATCTATGGGTACTGTTTCCGCAGACGATTACGACGAGACAGTTAATGCTAATGACGGAATGAGATAAATACAGGGCATGATAGAGTCGGTATGTATTGAGTGTACACTTGCAACAAATGGTTGTCAGCTCTAAATACTGATTATGACCATGTGGCTCCTACAAAGAAAANCTAAATACTGATTATGACCATGTGGCTCCTACAAAGAAAAGTAGACTTGATATTGAGGATGAAACAGGAATTGAAGACTATCATATATGTAAAGAAATTATTACTGATTTAACAACACCAGTATTTTTTTGTGTGTAAACAAAAAAAATTTAACTAAAGTATTTGTATTTCTTTAGAAAAACCTCATCCTTGTCCATATACTAGTTATATAGAAACAAACCATAATTAATGCAAATTTTATAAATCACTGCTGCAATATGTATCTGAAAACATATTATATTTACAAGATTTTCATAATTAATAATTGCATCAGACATAATTAAATATTAGCAATTCACAAAAACACATTTTATTAGGCTGTATTAAATAATATTATGAAACTGGAACAGAGTGAGTATGGATAGGTGGTAAGAAAACAGAAGAAGATGAAGAGGCCTGTGCTGCAAACAGGCACTTTTAGTGGCTTTAACCTGTTCATGATGCTGAGGAAAACATCTGTCAATTAGAAAAAATGTCAACTTAAGTTTAAAAATTAATCTACTTCTCAAAATAAAGAAACATCGAATACTTTATTGGGGAAATATCTAAGTATAGTGCATCACATATGTAGGGTTCGGAGCATCGAAATCGAGTGTAATGAGTCAAATGTTTTGAATTATAGGGTTTAAAAACCTTAAATATTTACAGGGCCGTCATTTTGAAAGTAAGTGGCTGTGTGAATTAAAACGTGTAAATTTACTAGACCTTCAGTAGCACTAAATTTGTGCACTATTGGGTGGGAAAATATTGTAATTATTCCAGAAAAAATGCCAAAATTTTCAATATTCTCATCTTGCACTCTTTTGCAAAAATAGTATCTTTGTATGCTAATTGATGGTTCTAATGAATAGGTACTCTTAGTGTAGAAAATTTGGTTCAATTATGTTGAATTGTTCTATAGATATAACACACTAACTTAAATGATTTACATTAACACCAATTAAAACAGGACTGCCGCACATATAACATGTCACTTTTCATACCATACTGTAGCACTACATGCGTGTAACATTAAGTAGGAATCGGTTGATTTATCCTCGAGTTATGGCATAAATATAAATTAATTTTATGAGAATATCTTCATAAACAGAGGACATAGATGTTATGTATTAACACATTCGATGATTGTCATATATACTGCCAATATTGTAGTTTAAAATGGTTACATAGCCACCATTCTAAAAATAAATGTATGTCACACTTAAAACAAAATACATCAATCAATATGGCCTACTACAGGACAATTTCTTGGCCAAATATGGTAAGAATAAGTTTATTGTTTTCCGAGATATGACATAAAATACTTTTTAATGTGGGGCTATCTTACAAAATTGAGGATAAATGATATATACTACCAGCATTCAAAGTTAATAAAATATACTGAGCTAAAATATTTACATGGCCATCATTTAGAAAATGAGTGCCTGACGTAATTATAAATACCCGTTTACGCCATCTATTGCATTACTATTTGTTAGTCGAATTTTCAGGTATCGCTTAATTGTTTCCAGAAATAAAACATAAAATTGTATATATTCGTGTGGCATTTCATACAAAATGGTGAACAAAGGATGCTCCGTGTAGACGCATTTTATAGTAATTGCAGCAAGCATACCTAATTAAGTTGGAATTGATCACATGGCTGCGACGATACAGCTCACTAAACTAAAACTGCTTTATGGACATAATTTTGAAAATGAGTGACATAATTTAAGCATACCAATTTACACCTTCTGCATTATTGGCTTTGTGTTGGCATATATCATGCTTGTAAAAATAATTTCAACAACGAAGTTTGTTCGAAATTGGTTAAATGCTATGGGAGATGTATAAAATAAAACTTAAATATTTGTGTAACCTCCACTTTGAAAATAAGTACTCGATAATGTTCAAATTTCAAACGTTTACATTGATTATAAACATATTACTTATGTGCAAAATTTGGTGAGAATTGGTTTAATAGTTTTCGAAATATAATGCAAATGCTATATTTTTCTATTGGTACAATTTTTACAAATGGCGGATAAACAACAATATACATCTCAAAATTTATTGATTAAACGATGCGTTATCAGAATGTTTCCCTAGATATGACATATCACACTAAATATTCAAATGGTCGTCATTTCGAAAGTAAGAACTCAGCGTAGTTGATAACTATAAAAGTTAGATAGCCGTTCTAAGGACTATATGTTTACCGAGTTTGAGAAAATTCTGTTGGTGCGTTCAAAAAATTAAAAGGGGGAAATACAAACGTACAGAGACACACATATACACACATACTGTAAAGTGATCTAATAAGCCTTTCATTCCATCGGAAAGTAGGCTAAAAATAAACACTAAGTTATTAATTAATGAGCCTACTTTCCTCAACACGAGTGCAACCAATTTTTAGATAAGTTCTTAAAAACTGCGTTGGTAATTAGGAATTCACGTCTTGTTGAAAGAAGTATCATTAGATATGAGACCAGAAACATATGCAAGAGTGGTGACACAATTACATATACACACATGCATTACCCGTGATTCAAACGCAGAAAACCTCGTACAATCCGCTAGCGTGCAATCAACTACATTTTGTAGGTCGAATCAGAGAATCAACTTCGGATTTAATCAGTCTAATTATTCGAATGATACGGTATACTTACCAAAAATATTTACAGGGCCATCATATGGCTAATAAGTTACTGATCCACTTAAAACTTGAAGGTTTACATGGCCTACCGTAGTTCTAATTGCATGAAGAATTTGGTGGAAATAGGTTGTTTGGTCCCTGAGATATGCCCTAAAATTAACTTTCTTGTTTAGTTCTTTTAAACGAAATTGCCAAAAAGAAGAGGTTATGTATACGATGATTCTAATAAATACTGTCAACATTTAAAGTTTGGTTGAATTTGGTTCATTTATTAAATATATTGGGCAATTTAAACTTACTTATTTATAAAGCCGCCATTTTGACCAATTCATCCTAATGGACGATGGTGCTCCTACATATAAATCGTGCACAACTTATTGCAGGAAGCATCCATTACATCAATGCCTTGGCCAGCCAGGTCACCCAATATTAATTGCCTGGAACATGCATGGGGTATGTTAAAATTCGCAATTTACAATCTTCGAACCCACCTAAAACTCTTAGATGATTTATTATAGCTGCTGAGGAGAGGGATCTAATACCTCAAGAAATGCTAGTAGACAGCATCATCCGCAGCATGCCACATGTTCACGACATTATCACTGCAATAGGAGGCCATACCTGGTACGAACTATATTGCAGAACTGTTTCATGAATGTGCCACTGACATACAGAATATAGTTCGGGTGCTGTGATACGTAAGTGGCCACGTTGTGCATTAATAGCTCATTTTCCAATGGCATCTGTGTTAAGCAATTTATTCATTGATATTTTCTTTGGCTAATACTTCCCCAACACAACAATCTCAAGTGACACAATTTTTTTTGACACAGTATAGTTGTACGAATGTAACTGGACAATCTTAAAGAGTGTATAATGTTGTTTTATATTACCAAAAAAAGTATTGCATTTAGTGATATCTGTTGTATTACCGAACTATTTTTTACGCAATGTCTGCTCTTTTGTGAGCAAGAATTTCCACATGTGATTCCTTTTTCAACATAGTTTGTCCAGGAAACTACGCCAATTTATTATATTCTGAATGGGAGTTTCAGTTTTCCAATGTGTTTTATTCGGAGCGAAAAGCATACATTTTCTTATCTCTTAAAAATATCAATATTTTTTAATTTAAAAAAAATGCATAAAATTTTAAGCGTGTGTTATATCTCTGTCTATTTTTATTTTTTACAACANATGTGTTTTATTCGGAGCGAAAAGCATACATTTTCTTATCTCTTAAAAATATCAATATTTTTTAATTTAAAAAAAAATGCGTAAAATTTTAAGCGTGTGTTATATCTCTGTCTATTTTTATTTTTTACAACAGCAAACAACCGCGAAATCCATACTTTCACAATTGAAATATTACAAAGATTATTTCTGGTGAATATATGTGTTTAATGTCTTTGAATAATTTAATCCCGAAGTTGGAAACGAAGTTGACTTTTGTCTCCAGTTATGTATTGAAATCGAATGGTGCAAAACTACTCTTTGGTGATCTTAGATAAAGTTTGGTCATTATCAACACCGGAGAGCCAAAAAAACTGGTATAGGCGTGCGTATGCAAATAACAGAGGTATGGAACCAATCAGAGTAACGCGATGCGGTCGGCAGCGCCCATATAACACACCAAGCGTCTGGCAAAGTTGCTAGATCGGTTACTGCTGCTACAATGGCAGATTATCAAGATTAGGGTGAGTTTGAATGTGGTGTTATAGTCGGCGCACGAGAGATGGGACATAGCATCTCCAAGGTGGCGATATANCGTATGCAAATAACAGAGGTATGGAACCAATCAGAGTAACGCGATGCGGTCGGCAGCGCCCATATAACACACCAAGTGTCTGGCAAAGTTGCTAGATCGGTTACTGCTGCTACAATGGCAGATTATCAAAATTAGGGTGAGTTTGAATGTGGTGTTATAGTCGGCACACGAGAGATGGGACATAGCATCTCCAAGGTGGCGATATAATTTGGATTTTCACGTACGACCATTTCACGAGTGTACCGTGAATATCGGGAATCCGGTAAAACATCAAATATTCGACATCGCTATGGCCGGAAAAAGATCGTGAACGAATGGGACAAACGACGACTGACGAGAATCATTAAACTTGACAGACGTGCAACCCCTTCGCAAATTAGCTCAGATTCCAATGCTTGGGCATCAACAAGTGCCAGCGTGCGAACTATTCAATGGACTCTCATTTATATGGAATTTTGGAGCCGATGGCCCACTCGTGTACCGTTGTTGGCTGCACTACACAAAGCTTTACGCCTCGCCTGGGCCCGCCAACACCGCCATTGGACTGTTGATGACGAAACACGTTGCCTGGTCTGACGAGTCTCGTTTCCAATTGTATCATGAATCCATGGGCCNCAATGCTTGGGCATCAACAAGTGCCAGCGTGCGAACTATTCAATGGACTCTCATTTATATGGAATTTTGGAGCCGAAGACCCACTCGTGTACCGTTGTTGGCTGCACTACACAAAGCTTTACGCCTCGCCTGGGCCCGCCAACACCGCCATTGGACTGTTGATGACGAAACACGTTGTCTGGTCTGACGAGTCTCGTTTCCAATTGTATCATGAATCCATGGGCCCTACATGTCAACAGGGGACTGTTTAAACTGATGGAGGCTCTGTCATGGTATGGGCTGTGTGCAGTTGGCGTGAAATGGGACCCCTGATACGTCTAGATACGACTCTGACAGGTAACAGATACGTAAGCATCCTGTCCGATCACCTGCACCCGTTCATGTCCATTGTGCATTCCGACGAACATGGATAATTCTAGCAGGACAATGAGACACACCACACATCGAGAGTTGCTACCGAGTGGCTCCAGGAACACTCTTCTGACTTTAGACACTCCTTTTGGCCACTTAAATCACCAGACATGAACATTATTGAGCATATATAGGATGTCTTGCAACGTGCTGTTCAGAAGAGATCTCCACTGCCTTGCACTCCTGTGGATTTGTGGACTGCCCTGCAGGATTCATGGTTTGAATTGCCTCCTGCATACCTTCAGACATTAGTCGAGCCCATGCCACGTCGTCCTGCGGCACTTCTGCGTACTCACGGGGGCCCTACACGATATTAGGCAGATTTATCAGATTTTTTGGCTCTTCAGTGTAGAATCGAGGGATGAACTTCACTGGTGCAACCGGACATGACTCCGAAGACGGTTGACTCTATATGGGCTGGTTCCTCACAGATCTGTCTCCACATGGGGCTGACTCCACATAGGGTTGACATCACACCAGTTGACTCCACACAAGAATTACTTTAAACAGGACTTGCTCCAGACGGGACTGCATTTGCACACAATTGATTCATACTTAACTTAATAGCAATTGAGCTTTTGTCAGGAAATGAGCCATCGTTCTATGAACTGGCATTCTGTAGCCGCGGCGAGGAAATTGTTTTATGTATATCTGCAATGTGTTTACTTAAGTATGCATAAACTTATTTTTTATTGTAAACTAGTTAATAGTCTATTCATTCCATATACACCGATTAAAAAAACTGATTACACTTAAGGAGCCNGAACTGGCATTCTGTAGCCGCGGCGAGGAAATTGTTTTATGTATATCTGCAATGTGTTTACTTAAGTATGCATAAAGTTATTTTTTTATTGTAAACTAGTTAATAGTCTATTCATTCCATATACACCGATTAAAAAAAACTGATTACACTTAAGGAGACATTTCAGTGGCATGTAAATGGGTAGAGGCACAGGACATTAAGTATGTATACAGGAAATATCAAAATATTGTACCACACAAAGCATGTATTTTAGGGGACCAACCCTTGCAGTACGCAGTTACTATGGTGTAGCATGGAGACAGGCAGCGATACTGTTGCACATGAAGGCATAGAGACATAGGATGCTTTCCTGAGGAAAATACTGCCACAGCTGGCGTTATTGGCCCTCCAAATCTGCCATAGTTGTCTCTAGCCAATTTTCTATCCCATCTGGTCCCAAACATTTTTGATGGGCGAGAGTTCTGGGGATCTTATTGGCCAGGGAATCATGTTGTCATAATAAGTGCAGGCCAGATATACCTGTGCTGTGTGAGGCTGGGTATTATACTGCTGGAAAATGCGGTTGTCAAGTTGCACCAGGGAGATGAGCACACATGTTCGAAGAATTTCCTGGATGCACAACTACGCTGCCACGGATCTTTCAATCGTCACCAGTGGAATGCAGGATTCGTAGGAAGTTCAACCCTCACCATGGCACCACTTGTTGTCGCGGTGTGCTGCTCCACAATGAAGTGTGATCATGGTGCGGGCAAGGACATCTAGATACATGAATTCGGGTGTCGTCTGTATTCAGACATAACTGCGATATGCTGCTGAACACCACTTGTCGCCATAATACCTGTTCCTGGCAGAAGGCCACACATTATTGGCGATGTTCAGGTTGTAGTGGTGGGCATCGTAAGGGACGCAGCAATGAATTTTCTCGCTCTTCTAGCCACTTGGGTGGTACTGGTGGTCACACATGTACCCCTTAGTGCTGCGACATTGTCCTAGATAGTCCAAGTGAGGCCTGCAGATTGCTTACAGCCTGTCACACGTTGAAACGATGCTCCTTGCAGGTGGCCCACCGGGATCGACCCAAGTCCTCTCGATGTGTGTGTACCCTTCAGTTCCCACTGCATCCAACACTGACTCACAGTGTAGGCAGACTGTTTTATGTAGCGATTAATGCGCAGAAACATACAACCTGCCTCTCGGAGGCCAATGATGCAGCCTCTCTCAAACTCGATGCACCGTTGCGGCATACTGCGTGTTCACTTAACTTGACTGTGTGGCTCACACTGCTAATAAAGCCTTATTTGGCGTATTGCAGCTATGAATGGAGGTACACTTACGCCTCCTAGTCGTACATACATGCAAGAAAACCACATATAAAACAAATGGGTCACATGTCGGGCCATAGTGATACTGTGTGGCCATCTTTACTCTGCTTACGATATTCTTTCATGGTGATTATCTTTTTTTTTTTTTTTTTTTTTTTTGCAAATTACTGTACAAGTATGAACAATACAATCGTTCGCCCACTGAGTAGCAGCAAGCTGTTTTTTTTAGATCAATAAATAAAGCTACTTTAACACAGGTGTAATCATCTGTTGGATTGAAATGTCAGCTGCGAAATGTTTTCCTGCCAAAATCCAAGCATATGCTCTAATTCAGTTTGAGATATTGGTCAAATACAACATCCATGACAGAAAGGTTAAAATATTGCTATGAGTATAAAATCATTTAAGCTGTAATTCACCCATCGTCCTGTTTCCAAATATGCTGGGGTTCATATCTCCATTTTGCTTCTTCATTAAGGAAATTTGAATAGCCTACACTGCTTTGAGGGCAAAGTAATTCCATTCGTATATGCCCATACCATTAAAACCCTCTATGCTGCAGACTGCTCTTTAGCTACGAGCCTGCCTATCGACTTCAAACGAAATCCATTTTGGAGATTTTGAAGCACGCAATAGTGGAATGTGTTTCAAAATGTAATTTAACGATTTAATTTATATTATATCACGTGATAAAAAATTTAAAGTGGAATAGTTTTCAGGCTGTGCACAGAAGATTAATAAAAGCTCAATCACATTTTTGCCCGAGACGAGCTGCAGAAAAAACTTTTTTTTACATTGGGTCTGTAGATTTTAAAACAAAAGAACCACGCGTTATTTTGTAAAATAAATCTTCACAACCAGCACCGCATCGTGTGACTTGGACGGCCTGCCCTCGCTCACGCGCCTGGCAGGTCAGGCATTACTTACATACGCGACTGCGCGGGACAAGCCGTGAGTCACCCATACATCGTGTTTTAGCGCGATGATGCAAGTGAATGCTGCAACACATTTAGATATGAAATACCGCTCCTACTGTCACCCGAGAAACGAGGGATTCAAGAATGATTTTTTATAGCAGCAGCTATCAGCGACTTTATAATTTAGAGGGCGTGACAACGAAATACAGCTAACTCACTGTAATGTGCATAGCTGCACGGTTTTATAAAATATCTACAAATAGCTGTTAGAGTTTTTGGAGGAAAACACGATAGTTTTATAGCATTAATAAAAATGTATTTACAGTAGTCCACACTTTCCTATAAAAAGTTTAATGCCTTTGGTTAATACAATATTATGAAAACAATAGTTGGCTCTTTCTATGCCCGAAAATCCAACGATATTTCTATCGAAGCCTAGATCGTAATTATTTTACGTTTCTTGAACACGGAATCTTCTTAGGCTCTACGGTACACTTATATAAATATTTTGTAAGCATCATTATAGTAAACTGGCATGGTTAGAAACCAAAGTAAAATTTTTTTTGTAACAGCATATCTGTATATTTGCTCCCTATTCAAGACATAGAGTATATAATTGATCATTTAAATAAAATTATAAACAAATTGGATAATCGAAAGATAATTATAGGTGGTGACTTTAATGCAAAGTCACACATATGGTACTCTAAAAAACAGGATAGTAGAGGAGAAATAGTTTTAAATTTGATTGAAAAGTACAATTGGACAATAGCTAATAGTGAAGGTAATTTATATACTTATGATTCGATAGATGGGCAAGAAAACATAGATATTACATTAACTACAAACTACTTACATAATAGACTAGAAAACTGGACAGTACAAAGTAGTAAAAGCGACCATAACAAGATTTTATTTAAGATAACAATAGAACAGCAAGAAAACAATATAAATAAAAGACTACATCAATACGTGAAAAAATGGGAGGATGTAAAACAAGAAATAAAAACAGCAATTAACAACCAAATACAAAAAGAACAAACAATAGAAGAGGTAATATATAAATTACAACAATTCATAGTTAATACATGTAAGAGTCAGACAAATATAAGAAATAATAATAACATGAAGCAATTTAAAAGAAATTGGTGGTGGGACTATAGCTTAACAATAATGAGAAGAAAAGTTAACAAAAAACATAGGAAATTCAGAGGATGCTGTCAATGTAATGCAAAGTTAATATATAAAGAAGAATACAAAACAATCAGGAAGCAATACAAAAATCAAATTAAGATTAATATTTATAATAAATGGACCCAATTTATAAGGGAGGAAGCAAAAAAATCCCCTTGGAATACAGTTGATAAAATTGCAAGAAGGAAATTAAAAAAAAAAAAAGAACCACTTAGTAGTATTCAAATAGAAGATGATTATACAACTACTATTAATGAAACATATCATAAATTAATAGAAAACCTTTTACCAAATAATAAGCCACAGGATGATAATACTGTTAATATAATTATAAACCCGGAAGAATAAAAAATAAATACAGAAGAAATTAGCATTGAAGAAATAGAAGCAGCCGTAAAGAGATGCAGTCTAAAGAAAGCACCAGGTATCGATGAGATAACAATAGAAGTAATAATACAAATATGGGAAGTAAAAAAAGAAACTATGTTGGAATTAATTAATAAGTGCTATAATGAAGGGAAATATCCCAAGCCATGGAAAGTTGGGAAAATAATTTTTATATATAAAGGGAATAACAAACCAAAAACTGAGATAAATTCTTATAGACCGATATGCTTATTACCAGTATTGGGGAAAATTTATGAGAGAATTATATATAATAGAATACAACAACAAATATAAAAAAACTACATGATGATCAATATGGCTTCAGAAAAAACAGATCAACAGAAATGGCAATTAATAAACTACTTAAAACAATAAACAATAGCGAACATAAATATATTTTAGGAATATCCATGGACATAAGTAATGCCTTCTCTACCTTAACCTGGCACGATATCAAAGCAAGTATAAATCAATTAAATATTGGATCAAAACCAAAATAAATACTATGGGAGTATTTATATGAAGGAGTAATCATTATACAAGAAGATAATATAAATATTAAAAGAGAAACAAATAGAGGATGCCCTCAAGGCTCAGTGCTCAGCCCAACTTTTTGGAATTTAGTGATAAATAACTTTATTACGCAAAATAATAATGCAAATACAAAAATAATAGCATTTGCCGACGATTGCATACTTTTGTTAGAAGGTAATACAAGAAAATAATTGGAAACAAACGCTAGTTATATAATGAACATGACATATAATTGGTTAGAAGAGCATAAATTGAAGTTGTCAACCTGCAAGACATTTGCAATCATGTTAAAAGGAAGATTAGATAATAGAGTACCAACCGTAAAATATAATGGTATATCAATTAAATATAAGAAAAACATAATGTATTTAGGATTAATGCTGGACAACAGATTAAATTTTCTACCATACATTAAATATATAACCGAAAAAGCCAAAACTATATTTACAAGGCTTAAACAATTAATATGGAATATTCAACAGTATTGCTATAGGAAAAGATTAGTTATATATCAATCACTTTTATTGAACATCATACAATATGCCGGCTCATGTTTTGGAGGAACAATAGAAAACACACACATTAGAAGAACTTTAAGAGCGGCACAACGATTCATACTAATAAAACTGGCAAATTTAACCTCAACAATATCATTTCAAGCAATAGTAACCATCAATAAAACAATACCGATAGACTATAGCATCCAGAATAAAATTATAATATACCTGTTACTACATGATGAAAATGAGATTATATACAAAGATGATGTATACAGAACACAAATGTCAGATGGAGTACCATGGATAACGAACGGTGAATAATAATGAATGCCCTATAGGAATTAAAGAATTCAAAAAATATTTATATGAAACAAGTGTAAATTATTGGAACCAGGGATATAATAATGAAATTAATATAGGGCTAAATATTAAGAAATATATTCACAATATTAATGATTGGTATAATAGCAATAGCAAAATTAAAATACAAACATTAAAAATTCTAACAGGACATTGCCAAATTAAAACCTATCTCAAAAACATCAATAAAATAGAGAAGACATCTGCCAATGCTCCCAAGGGATACAAGATCTGGACCATTTATTATACTTTTGTGAATTATTTANAATAGAGAAGACATCTGCCAATGCTCCCAAGGGATACAAGATCTGGACCATTTATTATACTTTTGTGAATTATTTAGTGAATAAAGATTAAAGTTAATTTATCAGTTAAGACAAAAAAACGAAACATGGCCTCTACAACTATACAATATATATAATAACGAAATAGCTGAATATATCAACGAATTCATTCAGGACATCTATTTAATAGTCAAAACAATGAACGACAATATGAAAACTTAATAACTATAGACTATAAAAGATAAAAATAAATAAATAAGAAGTGATGATGAGGATGAAGAGGAGAGGAAAGATCAAAAGGATATGGTTAAGAGGAGGAAGAAATTATATATGAGGAAGAAGTAGTAATATGCAAGAACAAGAAGATGATTATAAGAAGAATTTTGTTGAGGAGGATGAAGTGAAGAAGAAAAAGGGAAATAGGAACAACAGGAGTAAGAAAATAAAAACAACCAAATAAGAAAAATGAATAAGAACATGAAAAAGAAGAATAGAAGATGAAGTTGTTGATGAAGAGGATAAGGAGAAGAACAAAAGAAAAAAGAATAAGAAGTAAATGTGATTAAAAAGATTAAATGTTTTGGAGAATGATAAAAGAAGAAAGGATGATAAAAATAAGATGAAGAATCCATAAGAAAGAAAAAGATGAAAATGAAGAAAAAGAATGGGAAGGTGTGGAATTAAGGAATTAAGGAAAAAGAAAAGGGAAAGAAGAAGAATAAAACTTTAAACTTAAAGTAAGGATTTAAATGAAGAAGAAGTAAAGATGGTCAAAATATTAATTGATTGAAAGAAGGATATAAGAAGAAGATATGATATGATAATTAAAGAATATATGAAGATACTATAAGAAAGAAGTAGATGAAGAAGAAGAATAAGAAGAGGAGGAAACAATAAAGAATAGGAAGAGGAAGAGGGAAAGAAGAAGACACTAGACAAGGATTAGGCGTCACGAAGAACATGGGTATTATAGGAAGTAGCTGTTAGGAGGATGAAGTGAAGAAGAAGAAGAGAAATAGAATAAACAGGAGTACGAAAATAAAAACAAACAAATAAGAAAAATTAATAAGAACATGAAAAAGAAGAATAGAAGATGAAGTTGTTGATGAGGAGGATAAGGAGAAGAACAAAAGAAAAAAGAATAAGAAGTAAATGTGATTAAAAAGATTAAAGGTTTTGAAGAATGATAAAAGAAGAAAGGATGATAAAAATAAGATGAAGAATCCATAAGAAAGAAAAAGATGAAAATGAAGAAAAAGAATGGGAAGGTGTGGAATTAAGGAAAAAGAAAAGGGAAAGAAGAAGAAGAAAACTTAAAACTTAAAGTAAGGATTTAAATGAAGAAGAAGTAAAGATGGTCAAAATATTAATTGATTGAAAGAAGGATATAAGAAGAAGATATGATATGATAATTAAAGAATATATGAAGATACTATAAGAAAGAAGTAGATGAAGAAGAAGAAGAATAAGAAGAGGAGGAAACAATAAAGAATAGGAAGAGGAATAGGGAAAGAAGAAGGCGCTAGACAAGGATTAGTCGTCACGAAGAACACGGGTATTATAGGAAGTAGCTGTTAGGAGGATGAAGTGAAGAAGAAGAAGATAAATAGGATAAACAGGAGTAAGAAAATAAAAACAAACAAATAAGAAAAATTAATAAGAACATGAAAAAGAAGAATAGAAGATGAAGTTGTTGATGAGGAGGATGAAAATAATAAGAAGAAGAACAAAAGAAAATAAGAATAAGAAGTAAATATAGTTAAAAACATGAAAGGTTTTGAAGAATGATAAAAGAAGAAAGGATAATAAAAAGAAGATTAAGAATCCATAAGAAAGAAAAATATGAAGATGAAGAAGAAAAAGAATAGGAAGGTGTGGAATAAAGGAAAGGGAGAGGGGAAAGAAGAAGAGGAAAACTTGAAAACTTTAAACTTTAAAGTAGAGATTTAAATGAAGAAGAAGTAAAGAAGANGGGGAAAGAAGAAGAGGAAAACTTGAAAACTTTAAACTTTAAAGTAGAGATTTAAATGAAGAAGAAGTAAAGAAGATCGAAAAATTAACGGATTGAAAGAAGGATATAAGAAGATATTATGTGATAATTAAATAATATGAAGATACTATAAGAAATAAGTAGATGAAGAAGACGAAGAAGAAGGGAAGGAAACAAGAAAGAAGAGGAAGAGGGAATGAAGAGGAAGGAGACTCTAGATAAAGATCAGGCATCCCGACGAATATGGGTATTATAGGAAGTAGCTGTTGAGGAGGATGAAATGAAGAATAAGACAAAAAAAAGGAACACAGGAGGAAGGAAATATAAATTGTTGTGTAATGCCTTTTGAGTACAAGCCTCGCTGACACCCTTCGCGAGCGCCTACCAGTTGACACGTGTCACGGGGCAGGTGAACAGCCAGAACGGATCGCAGTTACACATGTCAAGGTTGTGCCGAGTAAGATCTGGCATATCACCGGAGCACCCGGATAGAGCTAAGTACATATGTAGGAGCGGGAGAAATCGCAGAGCCAAGCAAGAGCACCTCTAGCAGGCCTGTGAGATCAGTTGAGCACCGAGATATCACAAAATAATCATGTGTATTTCACAGGAAATCAGAAAACCCGCACCGCGGAGAAATAGCTGACAGAGTAAGCTAGGGGCAAGGCGCCACCTTCCCCCCGCCACCAACCTCCAGGAACCAGGCCACATTTTGTGAAAGGCATTGTTCTGTTTTCGTCCCACCAAACCCCTCCCCCAACAAGGCGACACATGCCCAGACTTAGAGAGGGAAACTGGAGAGCATGTAAGCGAATTTATGGGAGAAAAGGGTGACAGTTCATTATCACCGCGCCGAGGTAAGAGTGGCATCAAGGAATCGCGAGAAGACGTGAGCACGAGTCCGAACCACAGTCCAGTGAGACAACACCAAATGCGGGCCTTTTTCCAAGGCCTACCACTTCGCTGGAGCTCATCCCCAGATTACAGCATACCAACACCCACAGCAGAGTTAAGTATACAGTCGCTGCTCAGAGAAGCCACACTCCACCACGAAATCGCCCCAGTTAATACGAATAGCCAAATTAGAATACCACACCTCGGAAGTGTTGCTGTATGTTGTTTTTGTTCAAACTCGAGACAATATAATTATCCAGTTAAGTGAAACATCAAAAACTACCTTATTGAAAAACCTTTAACCTTCTAGGCATCTAATAGTCTATGCGAGGAGGAATTAACTCCGCCATATAAACCACCTATATTCCACAGGTGGGGAATAGCATCAAGTTAAATTGGCACCCAATGTGGGGTGTAGATACATATGTAAAGAAAGTATCAAGAACCAGACTATACCCATATACCCGAGAAAAGGGGTCTCACCTGTACCAGATTTCCGAACTTGTCAGGCTGAACCATACCAAATTACAGAGCAAGTCAGGATGAACCAAAGACTTAAGGGAGTCTCATAAAACCCTTTGGGGCCGAGCGACCAATTCGTACTAGAGGAGGCAAGGGTACTAGGCCGGCAACATAGGGATTCCTATAGGCGGCGGGCAAAAANAGACTATACCCATATACCCGAGAAAAGGGGTCTCACCTGTACCAGATTTCCGAACTTGTCAGGCTGAACCATACCGAATTACAGAGCTAGTCAGGATGAACCAAAGACTTAAGGAAGTCTCATCAAACCCTATGGGGCCCAGCGACCAATTCGTACTAGAGGAGGGTTCCCATGATCCGGCCGTTGTATCCCTAAGGATATCCGCCGCCCGTAAAAGTATGGAGGATACACGTATCAGCAGGACACCGGTGGGAAGGGAGGCGAGAGACGAAGGAACCCTACTAGAGAACCTAAGGACGAGGGATGAGGGAAGCGAAGACGAAATTCCTCAACTAGAGCCATGCAGTGCTCCATTTTGTAGCAGGACAGGACTATACAGGGTCCGGTGCAGCCTCTGTTCACAGCACTATTGTAATAAGTGTATCGGTTGGCCCCAGACATTCCTACCGACGGAAGGCACCCAATACAACTGCTGGAAATGCCGGGAGCTAAGGATATGTCAAAATCTTCGAGGAAGGGAACACTTTTCACCCCCGGACCGAACCCCACTAGCCACGTAGAACAGACACGTAGAATACCCGAAGTAATAGTTCTGCCTTAATTTTCAGGCAGGCCTCATGAATAGCCTGTATATTTTATAAATAATTGTGAACACGAATTNAAGGGAACACTTTTCACCCCCGGACCGAACCCCACTAGCCACGTAGAACAGACACGTAGAATACCCGAAGTAATAGTTCTGCCTTAATTTTCAGGCAGGCCTCATGAATAGCCTGTATATTTTATAAATAATTGTGAACACGAATTCCAGGCCGGCGGGATTCCTAATAAACGGTGGGTGCTGAAGGCACGAGAGCAGTTAAAAGACGCGGACCCTTTTCTGGTGGAACAAATATGGTGAGTTTGTGACGAGCTGGGAGCAGTTCGCTACACGCCTGAAAAATAAGTTCGCAGGAGAATAAGTTCTGATCGCCTTATGAACAGACTTCTACACACACAAACAACAAATGCAGGAAGAATCACAGATTTTTATTAGACGAAAAGTGCAAATGTATTCCAGTATCGCTCCAGAAAGTACTGAGGTAGAGGGAGTGCGCATAATTACCAAGTAAATGTTACCAGCGAAAAGAAGCGCGCTCCGTCATCCTCGGGCGACAGGGATAAAGGAACTGGTGGAGAGAGCGATAGAAGTAGAACTCGATTACCAAGAACAGGAGAAAACAAACGTTCCGACCCGCCTGCCTCCCGTACATGCAGCGCGAACGGCAGAGAATAACAGACCCGCTAGAAGCGCAGAAGGACAATACTTGCCACCTAAGTGTTGGTATTGCCCCGAGAGACACTTGCAATGAGACTGTCCCACAGTGAGAAACCGCTTAGCAGCCGCTAAGGAAAACGACACCATGGCTGGCACCCGCGACATAGGGAAGGAGAACCGTCAGGGTGGAAAGAGGGATTCGGGAAATGCCGCCGCCGGGACACAGAGTCGCCCGTCAGCCCCGGCATAATTCAAAGGGTGGAACCAATTTTAACGTTAAGCGATCTGAGGCCGGGAACACACACACCTCGGATAGGAGTCGGCATAAATAACCAGGATCTTAAGGCAGTACTGGACACGGCCGCAACAGGCAATTTCATTAAAAGCCAGCTGCTAACTCCCGAACAGAAAAGCCAGATAAAGAAAAACTCCAGAATAATTCAAATGGCCCAGTCTGAGTCACGACTGACCATAGATGGAGTTATTACATTGCCAGTGTCCACAGAGGTGGAAACAGTACAAACTGAATTTTTTTGCGCACCACATTTAGTGGAGGAGATTATCCTCGGGCAACATTGGCTAACCAGCCAAAATTGCATAATTGACTGTGGACAACAGCGCCTATATTTGGGCAAGCGGGATAGGGTGGCCATTAACTGGGAAACCCCAATAAACAAACCGAAATTACAAGAAATTTGTAATGAAGAGGTAAACCTCCAACTCGGGGCTGACCAACTCAGGACATTATTGCGGGTACTCAACACTCACATAGCTGTATTCGAGCATACCGGCAGATTAAATCAGACCACGGCCATTCAGCATGTAATCTGCATAACCGATGCTCGTCCCATATACTGCCGACCAGGGAACCAGTCCACCTACTGCAGTCAAATAATTTTAGACCAGGTAGCCGAGATGAAATCGCAAGGAATAGTGGAGCCGACTGACTCACCATATAACGCCAGAGTGGTGCTTGTGCCAAAGAAAGATGGAGAACTTCGCTTTTGTGTGAACTACCAGGTCTTAAACAATATCACATACCCTATAGCACCCCCAACTATAAACCTGGCTAATATGCTCCGCGACCTAGGGAAAGCATGTATATTCTCCACTCTAGACATGCACACTGGATACTGGCAAATCCCGGTACACCCATTATCCAGGAAATACACAGCGTTTAAAACCCCAGAACATGAGAAACCCTGCAGTTTCGTGTAATGCCCTTCGGGTTGAAGAATGCACCCGCTTCTTTCCAAAGACGGATGTCAGCAGTAGTTTTGACGGGCTATAGCGGTCAATTTAGCCTAGCATACCTAGATGATGTCATTGTATATTCGCGCACATGGGAAGAACATCAGGTGCACTTGCAAAAAGTCCTGGAGTGCTTTGAACTCCATGGACTCATGTGCAGACTGGAGAAGTGTCACTTCGGGAAGACCCGAGTAGAATACTTAGGGCACATAATTACTCCAGACGGGAACTATCCAATGCCCGAGAAAGTGAGAGAGATTGAGAAAGCTAGAGTACCAACTAACAGGAGACAGTTGAAACGTTTTCTGGGGTTATGTAATTGGCCCAGAGAGTTTATAGCAGATGTCGCCCCTATTATGGCTCCCCTCAATGATATCCTACTCAAAACAACTAGCTGGAAGTGGGCAGACAGACACAAAGAAGCATTTCGAATATTAAAGACACGATATGGCGACATAACCATGCTATTCCGGCCTATGCCAGAATTACCCCTAATTTTACAGACTAATGCAAGGGCAGCCAGAATGTACGCTGTCCTATACCAGGAGCAGTCACAGAACCAGCGACGAATGATAGTGTATGCTAGTACCATGCTAAACGAGACACAACGCCGCTACCACAGCAATGAGCAGGAATGCTTGGCGGTTANACCAGTCCACCTACTGCAGTCAAATAATTTTAGACCAGGTAGCCGAGATGAAATCGCAAGGAATAGTGGAGCCGATTGACTCACCATATAACGCCAGAGTGGTGCTTGTGCCAAAGAAAGATGGAGAACTTCGTTTTTGTGTGAACTACCAGGCCTTAAACAATATCACATACCCTATAGCACCCCCAACTATAAACCTGGCTAATATGCTTCGCGACCTAGGGAAAGCATGTATATTCTCCACTCTAGACATGCGCACTGGATACTGGCAAATCCCGGTACACCCAGTTTCCAGGAAATATACAGCGTTTAAAACCCCAGAACATGAGAAACCCTGCAGTTTCGTGTAATGCCCTTCGGGTTGAAGAATGCACCCGCTTCTTTCCAAAGACTGATGTCAGCATTAGTTTTGACGGGCAATAGCGGTCAATTTAGCCTAGCATACCTAGATTATGTCATTGTATATTCGCGCACATGGGAAGAACATCAGGTGCACTTGCAAAAAGTCCTGGAGTGCTTTGAACTCCATGGACTCATGTGCAGACTGGAGAAGTGTCACTTCGGGAAGACCCGAGTAGAATACTTAGGGCATATAATTACTCCAGACGGGAACTATCCAATGCCCGAGAAAGTGAGAGAGATTGAGAAAGCTAGAGTACCAACTAACAGGAGACAGTTGAAACGTTTTCTGGGGTTATGTAATTGGCCCAGAGAGTTTATAGCAGATTTCGCCCCTATTATGGCTCCCCTCAATGATATCCTACTCAAAACAATTCGCTGGAAGTGGGCAGACAGACACAAAGAAGCATTTCGAATATTAAAGACACGATATGGCGACATAACCATGCTATTCCGGCCTATGCCAGAATTACCCCTAATTTTACAGACTAATGCAAGGGGAGCCAGAATGGACGCTGTCCTATACCAGGAGCAGTCACAGAACCAGCGACGAATTATAGTGTATGCTAGTACCATGCTAAACGAGACACAACGCCGCTACCACAGCAATGAGCAGGAATGCTTGGCGGTTATTTGGACAGTCCGCAAATACCGCTATTACCTTGAGGACCAACCATTTATTCTCAGGACAGATAATAAGGCCCTTACATGGCTGAAAACCAAGAGTGACGAGAAAGCCAAATTGGATAGGTGGGCGTTATTGTTAATGGAATTCTCCTTCACCATCGAGCATTGTCCAGGCTCGAACAATGAACTGCCCGATGCCTTATCCCGTCGACCACAGATTCCCAACAAAGAGACCGAAACCGACGACTGGGAGCGAATGCTGCCCCCTTCTCCCCCAAAACTCCCACGGCCGGATGATGTGGAACTACAGCTATTAAAGTTCCACGAAAACAAAAATCTGTTACAAGACCAACAGCAGGCCGACCCCAAATTACAGGAGTTAATGAGGGGGTATCCAGAACAGTACGAGGGAAGAGATGGCATAATCTGGGCGAGACCGCACCCACAAACAGATCAATGGAAAATCTGGGTCCCCCACAAGCTATGAGACAGTATCTGTGAACACCACCATGACCACCCCCACGCAGGACATCCGGGTTTTCACAAGAACTTAAGGGCCCTAATCAACAGATATACATGGCAAGGAATTAGTCTATATGTGAGGGCATACGTCGCCAGGTGTCAGAAATGTTATGAAAACAAGGCCTACCCTACACCAAAGATACNAAGAACTTAAGGGCCCTGACTAACAGATATACATGGCAAGGAATTAGTCGAGATGTGACAGCATACGTCGCCAGGTTTCAGACTTGTAATGAAAACAAGGCTTACCCTACACCAAAGGTACAATACACACCCCGTCGGCCGAAAACGCCATGGACACACATAGCCTTCGATATAATGGGCCCCTACCCATGCACACACTGAGGAAAGAGATACCTCCTAGTCGTGACCGATCTTTTCTCCAGGTGGACAGAGGCGTTCCCGTTACCCAACCAGGAGGCCANGGAAAGAGATACCTCCTAGTCGTGACCGATCTTTTCTCCAGGTGGACAGAGGCGTTCCCGTTACACAACCAGGAGGCCAACACAATCATCCGGCAAATGGAGCGAGAGATATTTCTATGATGGGGGTACCCGAAATGTGTGTTAACCGACAATGGAACCCAGTTTATGGGGGTAAAATGGACAAAAGCCTGTGNATATTTCCATGATGGGGGTACCCGAAATGTGTGTTAACCGACAATGGAACCCAGTTTATGGGGGTAAAATGGACAAAAGCCTGTGAGACATGGGGGGCGGAAAACTGGACGACTCCAGCTTACCACCCACAGGCCAACCCTACCGAACGCCGGAATCAAGAATTAAAGAAGAATATGAGAATTAGAATGGGGACGAATCATACTCAATGGGACACACAGCTACCTGAGATCCTGTATACACTGCGACGTCGGCACAATGATGCCATTGGAACTTCTCCCAGCCACCTAATACTGGGATACAATCTCCGCAGACCTGGAGAATGGCAGTGGGAAACAGAACCTACAGAACTTCCCACCCCCGAAGAAATACGAAGAGAGGCTATATGGAGAACAGGAGCAGCTCAGAAAAACCAATAACGGTATATCCGGCAGAAATACCCCAAACAAGCGACCACCAGACACCACTTGTCCGAGGGTAGTCACATACTAATACGCATCCATCCCCTAAGCCGAGCTAGTGAGAAATTCTGTGCGGGATTTGCGCCTGATTGGCGAGGGCCATATATAGTAGTCGAGAGGTAGGGAAATGTATATTAGGCCGAGGACGAGAGGGGAAATATGCATAAGGTGCCACGGAACCAGATACGCCCTATACTGGAACCCTACCCCGATAGTCACACAGGAATTACAAATGACAGCCCAGGGGAATCCCGCAGTGGGTCACTAGGTCACCGAATGGTGAGCCAGGACGTGGGGATAGGGAATCAATACGATAAGCTGGCCATTGCCCCTCCGTGCTATCTCAGTGTGGCAAGGGCGCAGGGGCCACAGCACCTGCCGATAAAACCGCTAGAAACCACAGCCACTTATCGGCCGGAAAATACGCAGGCACCAGACGCAACATGAGAAATCCGACATGCGAGTGAGGGAGAAGAGGCGAGCGAAGGAGAAGTGGGCCAAAGCAAACAGGCGAGGGAAGGAGAAGGTACGAGCGAAGAAGAATTTGGCGAAAGCGGACGGACGAGCGATAGCGAACAGGCGAGCGGTAGAAAGTGGGAATCCAGCCAAAGAAAGGGAAGGCGGCCGGAAATAAACGAGGAAGAGAAAGAAAGCGCGAGTGAAATAACAGCAAGTATGGCATCACTAACAGGGAAAATGTCGCCACCCCAAGACGAGTCTGCACCAACAGAGCAACGAACCCGAGACCAAATCCTACAGGCGAGGAAGTACAGAATGACACCAGCCGATCCAGAGACGAGTTCTGGGGCGGCAGCTTCAAGCCTGCTTGGTGAGAGGATGGCAACGCAGGCTTCTTCCCCGCACGCTGTCAGGGATCCAGTGCGGGGAAACACGCCCCCTAGTCCGACGGGGATCGAAGCCAGGCGTGTGCAACTTTGGCGCATCTGCAGAGGGCGAGAGAGAACCAGTTTCTACAGGGGACATCGCAAGTACAGAATTAGGGAACCGAGCCGACTACAACAACAACAGACTGTGTGACTTGAGGGAAGCCTTTTTTTCTCATGTCACCTGCTGTGAGAGAAAGGTAGGGCGGCAGGCACTACCTAACCATGGAACTGAAGTGCGACTAAGTGTTTTAATTGTTTAACTGTGTAACAGTACAATGTGTGAGAAGCCCGAACATCTGTGCGGCGAGGAATAAGTGCAGGACGTCCTAGGCGAAAAGAAATGCTAGATGCCTGTATCTGAGTGTACTAACTTAAGATAAAAATATGGTCTGTATATTTCCAGTATATACAATACGTTTGTTTTTCCAACACCGCCTGTATAAGAGGGAGGAGGCAGAAATAGTCAGATAAGAGTGTTTTTTTTTAATTTTTTCACGGCCTGTGAAGCCGTCGTAACAGTAACACAATACCATGTAAAAGTTAGTGATATATTAAGTGTGTGTCGCTTCCGCCTGCCGGAAAAACCTTTGTAAAAACTGGCCGAGTGCCAGTCAGTAGTGTGAACCCTAGAACAAAGTTACCAGCCTAGTTGTTAAGAGTTAATTTTTTTTGACGACCTGTTCAGTCGTACGTAATGGAAAATTAATTCCTGTCACCAAAACGTAAAGCTGGCAGCCAGCTGAGCAAATACACAGGCCCTATGCCAACCGTTTGTTTGCATACATCAAAAATGTTTCCATCTTACCAGGAAACAGAAACACAGAAGAACAATTAAGGTAATTTTGAAGGTCATGTTGTGTAACCCTGTAATTTGCACCCTGTAAATTGGTATGTAACCCAGTAAGAAAGTTAGTAAGTACTGTACGAAGTCCGAGGGGTGTAGTATTAGGTTTGTTTGTTTAGATAGTTCAAAAAGTAGGTCGAATTGCAATGTATTTGAAACATAAGATATAGATTGTAAAGTAATCTGCCTTCAGCAAAAGATGTGCACAGAGCCAAAGTGTGTTAGACCCTTCTTGCAGACAGGAAGCTAGCTAGATAGGAACTACTGCAGGGCATGCCGCATCCTTAGTTATCTGGAGGGAGGGGCAAGAGGAAGGAGAATAGTCGAAGTGGAGGGAGTTCTCAGCTGTCCCGGTACGCGATAACCGCGTGGAGAATTAGCGTGTTGCCCTACAGGCACAGTCACAGAATAAGCACTATAGACAGAGATACAACAGAACCCGAAATTTGGGCGAAGAAGTCTCAGCTTCGAAGAGCCGACGAGGGGAGGGGGGGATTGTCGTGCAACACCTTTTGAGTAGAAGCCTCGCTGACCCTCTTCGCGAGTGCCTACCAGTTGACAAGTGTCACAAGTCAGGTGAACAGCCAGAATGGATCGCAGTTACACGTGTCAAGTATGTGTCGAGTAAGAGCTGGCATATCGCCAGAGCACCCGGATAGTGCTAAGTACATACATAGGAGCGGGAGAAATCTTAGAGTCAAGCAAGAGCACCTCTAGCAAGCCTGTGAGATCAGTTGAGCACCGAGATATCACAAAATAATCATGTGTATTTCGCCGGAAATCAGAAAACACACCACGCTGAGAAATAGCTGACAGAGTAAGCTAGGGGCAAGGTGCCACCTTCCCCTGCCCCCCAACCTTCAGGAACCAGGGCACGTTTTGTGAAAGGCATTGTTCTGTTTTCATCCCACCACCCCCTCCCCCAACAAGGCGACACGTGCCGACAATTAGGGAAGGTAGCTACAGAGTATATAAGCTTCCTTGCGGGGAAGGTGGGAGACCGTTCATTATCACTGCACCGAGGGAAGAGTGGTGTCAAGGAATCGCGAGAAGACATGAGCACGAGTCCGAACAGCACACCAGTGAGACGACACCAAATGCGGGCCTTTTTCCAAGGCCGAACACTTCGTCGGAGCTCCTCCCCAGATTACAGCATACCAGCACCCACAGAACATAGATAAGTTTAGAATACCACACCTTGGAAGTGTTGCAGTATGTGGTTTTTGTTCAAACTCGAGACAATATAATTATCCAGTTAAGGGGAACGTCAAAAGAATACCTTATTGAAAATCCTTTAACCTTCTAGCCATCTTATAGTCTATGCAAGGAGGAATTAACTCCGCCATATAAACCACCTACATTCCAAAGGTGGGGAATAGCGTCATTACAATAACAAACATTATTTCACCAGCCAGTTTCACTATCCTATCTAATGACTCGTAACTGAATCACACTAATTACGTATTCTTAATTTACACACTTATATACAACAGGCAAACATGGCCATGCAACATGTAACTGGCATGAACCTAAAGTAAAACTTAGTTCTGATAGCTCCCAAAATGTTCACAAACAATCATTTCCTAGTGAAAACTGTTTGACTTACAAAGTTGTAATTTACTTTAAGATATAAATGAAAGGTAACACACAATTTCGAAATGATGCAAAATATATTTTCCTTTAGTGAAAATAAAAAAAAATTGGCCAAGCTCCAAATATTATGACAACAATATGGACAATAAAAAAATTTAGATTGATAAAAAAATTTTCACCAAACTTTTTCAGCCATTTAGCCACTATAGCTTTTTTAAGTTTACGGTTTTTTAACTTCAGTCTCTCAGCTAAATTCTTATGCTCTAGATATAGTCGGGCTCTCTAATAGCTTCCCCTCTCATCGCATTTGGTGCCATAATTTCGGCCAGTAAACCACAACAATAGAGTTGATTGAGTTTTGGTAAAGTTTCTGTTTCCCATTCATTCCTTTCTATTTTCTCTACATGTAAACTGCCGGAAATCCGTCATGACAATGAAATAGCAGAAGTCACGCTCCGTAGTGTTCAATGTGGCTTGCACTTGATAGCAGCGTGGATAAGGACGTTTCAGAACCAAACATCCATCCTCAATCCGTTGCATAAAAAAAAAACTCTTCTTTCATTATCATTTGCTCCAAAATGTTATCCCTTTCTAGCAAAGTTACCTGCAACGAAGAAATGCAATTTTTACATTTTTCTTGCAGTCCTTATTCTGATGATAGTTTACGTATTTTGATATCTGAAACTTGCTCTGCTGAGGGTCCATAATCAGCATCAGTATTATCTATCTGGATCTTATATCGTTTTTGTACAGGTTGAATTCCAGCCTAGTATACAAGTTTACGTCGAGTTGCAGACTGATGTTGGGCCTGTCTTCGTATTACCTTCTTATGTGCAGATCCTGGAATCTTACCTACCACTTTTTTAAAGGGACGTCTTTCCCTGTTTAATGCTGTCTGAAATCTAATTGCTATCATGTGACACCGACGTTGAAAAGAGCATCGTTGTGTGTAATTTATTCTCTTTCCGCCTCAAAATTAAAAATTTTGCGTATAAAAATATTTTAATTAGTATATAATTAACTTAGTTGATACAATTGCTTGAAGCGCACATATTTTAATCAGCTTCATGGCATTTATTCAGCATATAATTTAATATGCATATCTTACNCAATTGCTTGAAGCGCACATATTTTAATCAGCTTCATGGCATTTATTCAGCATATAATTTAATATGCATATCTTACAGTAATTATATGGTAAGCCATTTTTCTTCTCCTAACAGTAACATCGTATTGGTAATCCCAGGGGCCTTTTTATGGCAAAAGATATTTAAAGTACTGATTAATTTATTTATTAGTGTTATTAAATTGAAGAGTAAAATTATATAATTACATTTTCGCTTCGGCAAATGGGTACGAGGCTATACATTTTCTAACAGTGAGTAATGTATGCATAGTAATATTTTGATTTCCCATAAAATGACAAAATACGGAGGAGCATCAATGTTCTACGCCATTATAAACACTTTCGAGGTATATTAGTTGTGAAAGGAGACATCCGCTACCGTGTTTTCTAAGGACTCTCTCTCACGGTGGTACGACGAGCCGGATTGGAATTTCCCCACTAACACGTGGCCAAAAAATGGATTGATACCAAGCCAGTAAAATGATATTGATCCAGATGTACTGATAAGCGTATTTCTGACTAGGCGACAGCATTGCCAAGCAAATTTATCGGAATATGAAAGGTCAACTGTGGAAGGAAGTGCTGAAACGACGAATTAGACACTCGAAACCTGACGATACGTTGATCGACGAGAGGCATTTTTGGAAATAGAGCTTACAAGTGTTTTCAAGTGATGTAAATATTTATTTCCGTCGGTTTTTTTTTNCGAGAGGCATTTTTGGAAATAGAGCTTACAAGTGTTTTCAAGTGATGTAAATATTTATTTCCGTCGGTTTTTTTTTAACCGGGAGAAGGTTAGCAGCATGTCTCGCGAGCTGTCCATGCATGCACACCAACTCCAGCAGCAAATTTGTGAATTTTGAACGAAGTTGTTGATATTACGAACTGGAGCTTGCAATTCAGTTGAGCAGGTCTTAAACCTGCATGCAAGCTTCATTGGATACAGAACACTGGAGTTTTATTTTTTCAACTCTTATTTTTTTCAGAACGTTTAAACACTACATTTATATATTTTCCCCATAAATATCACATTTTTTTATTTTGAATAAGTAAATAAATTTTTTTACTCTAATAAAATTTTTTTCACGGTCATTTTGTTTCATAGTAGTAGTAAATACAACCTCATTAAATATATTTTAATGGATTGATACGATACACAACAAANCGAGAGGCATTTTTGGAAATAGAGCTTACAAGTGTTTTCAAGTGATGTAAATATTTATTTCCGTCGGTTTTTTTTAACCGGGAGAAGGTTAGCAGCATGTCTCGCGAGCTGTCCATGCATGCACACCAACTTCAGCAGCAAATTTGTGAATTTTGAACGAAGTTGTTGATATTATGAACTGGAGCTTGCAATTCAGTTGAGCAGGTCTTAAACCTGCACGCAAGCTTCATTGGATACAGAACACTGGAGTTTTATTTTTTCAACTCTTATTTTTTTTAGAACGTTTAAACACTACATTGATATATTTTCCCCATAAATATCACATTTTTTTATTTTGAATAAGTAAAAAAATTTTTTTACTCTAATAAAATTTTTTTCACAGTCATTTTGTTTCATAGTAGTAGTAAATACAACCTCATTAAATATATTTTAATGGATTGATACGATACACAACAAANGTCATTTTGTTTCATAGTAGTAGTAAATACAACCTCATTAAATATATTTTAATGGATTGATACGATACACAACAAACAAAAAATTAGACTTTTTAATTACATAACATTATTTGTGAAATTCTTATAAATACAATTTATCATGTGTTTTCAAATACATTCTCAACTGATGTTTTAATATGCTTGTAAATTTATTATAGTTTTGTTCTCCATGATCGTAAATGTTCAAGCAAGAGGTTTGATTTGTCTAAGGTCAAACGATTTTTAATTCGCTTTTATTTTTGACACATACATACAACGAAGTCTGGTAAATTTCAATTCGTGATAAATTTTTTACATATATGGTGCAAAATTTTATTAACCATGGTCCTTTTTCATCCACGTTCAACGAACTTGTTGTCACCTCGCAGGGCAGATTGTATCACGCAGTCGTCAGCTCGACATATGCGACCAAATAGGCTTCTCTGTCCAGGATGAGCATGTGCGTCTCACTCTCGCATTCTTCGTTGAAGCCCCTCGAAACATTTCGTACTCTGTATGTTTCATGCTTTCATTGATGACGATGATTTGGACATCGTCCAACTCAACGTTTCGACACTGCATGTTGAACACAGCGCAGACTGCCTATAGCACCGGATTCTGCTCTAGAAGTACACTTTTGACTTGTATTCGGCGTTAATGGAGCTAGGGTTGTAGGCGGGAATGAGGGTGTAGTAGTAGTTGATATGAATGATTCCATCGCAGGCTTTGTATTAAGGGTAGCTCAGTCAGTACTACACTCATCTGAACCCCGCAATGGCATTGCAGTAGCACTATATCATTCCGGGTTCAAAGGAGAAGGTGCATGTCATCTTGTATGTTCCAGATCGTGGTGGTGCAATATAACTGTGGCAGGCGACAACCAAATGCTGCTGGTGCTGATGCATGGGGTCGTCATTCGCCTGGTCGGAGCAGCTATTCATGATTTTTCGTTGTGTGGTCCCTTAGGCGATGATGGTGGCGGTGTCAGTGGTGGCTGCTGCTCAACACCAGGCCCCACAACAGCTGCGTGAATGAGGAGTGTCTGGAATGGATGAAGCAAATACCTCGAAGCACTCAGCGCATGGGAGGCAGGCTTGAATATATTCACCTTCCTGTAAGTAGGCTGGTAGCCTCTTGTTCATGTAACGAACTTCAAGCTGTGTGTACATTAGTAGGAACTCTTTCAGCAAAAAGGCNAGGCTGGTAGCCTCTTGTTCATGTAACGAACTTCAAGCTGTGTGTACATTAGTAGGAACTCTTTCAGCAAAAAGGCGAGCTCGCTTTCTGCATCTCGGGTTGAAAACTACAAGAGCCTCCCTTATGCTCTAAAGGCAGAAATAATTTTCTGCCCACTAGGACATCACACCAACATTATCTGCCAGACGATAGATGATGAAATATAGAGCCAAGACCACAGAGANTCTGCCCACTAGGACATCACACCAACATTATCTGCCAGACGATAGATGATGAAATATAGAGCCAAGACCACAGAGATTGCCTGGTGTAACTAACGACAGCAGTAGACAGGTGACTTGGAATGAAGATATTAATATACAAGTATATCGAAGAGTCAGGGGTAAAGGGTTGATCAGTAACTTCTGAAATTTCTTTGGTTTGGAGAATATTATATCGCCAATGATTCAATAATGGTAGTCAAATATGCTAATAAAATTAGGTTGGTCAAAATGTCCATTACCCATGTAATTGTACATGGGTGAATTTTCTAGGTTCTAACTGTGAGTAATGTTTGTGTTGTTGATGTGCTCTGGTGACCAAACATGTTTTACAAAGCCTTATGCTGTAATTTATTGTTTAATTTTTTTAGAATCGGGAATTTCACCTTTTAATTTTCATAAGATATGGAAAAAATACTTTTTCTTGCAAACATTCCACATGTGAATATGTCAATGATTTTGAGAACAAAATACTTTTTCTTTAAGACTAACAAGTATTATTTCTGCGATTTATTAGACAGTACGATTATCTGTAAATACTAAAATGTTTTTACTTGAGTGGAATAACACATGTCTATGGATGAGGTAGATTTAATCCTGAAATGAATATGGCTGGAAGCAGACTAAAAATATATTGAAGGTGAGATACATAACCCTTTTTATTTACACAATATCTAAAATATGTAAATATATATGTAACAAGGGCAAGAGTGGTTTCCTACTGCAAAATAAATTCTGAAAACACAATGCATGTTCGACGATGTCAATGGCCTTCACCTACACCTGGCTGATAAAAAGTTGTTGGTCACCGATAGAGGATCCGGTTGCAAACATTGCACTCAGGACACTTGGCATGTGTGGCCACCATCTTGGNGTTGTTGGTCACCGATAGAGGATCCGGTTGCAAACATTGCACTCAGGACACTTGGCATGTGTGGCCACCATCTTGGCTTGGCAACCTTGCACTCAGGATGCACTGCGCACATGGCCACCTGCTCGACTTCATGTTGCTGAGTTGGGGAAAATTCGAGCTCTTGGTTTAGGAGATGGGAGGAGGCGAAACTGTGGAATTTCGAGCCACAGAGTTGATAAGTACACATAAGTGATATGTATGGCAGTTCCTTTGATGTAGGCAAACTCAGTTGCTCCTTGGGTGCGAGGTTCTGGGAAGGGTATTTGTGTCTGATTGGTTGATATGCCGGACGGCAAGTAGGTTACCAGGCAACGGCGAACATCATTCCAACATGTTGCTGATTAGTGACGCCATTTTGCTGGTGGGTGTGGCTGGAATTAGAGATACAAGTGGCTTTTTAGCCTCTGTATTTATAAGTACACTGAGGTTAGCTGAGCCTGNGAAACTGTGGAATTTCGAGCCACAGAGTTGATAAGTACACATAAGTGATATGTATGGCAGTTCCTTTGATGTAGGGAAACTCAGTTGCTCCTTGGGTGCGAGGTTCTGGGAAGGGTATTTGTGTCTGATTGGTTGATATGCCGGACGGCAAGTAGGTTACCAGGCAACGGCGAACATCATTCCAACATGTTGCTGATTAGTGACGCCATTTTGCTGGTTGGTGTGGCTGGAATTAGAGATACAAGTGGCTTTTTAGCCTCTGTATTTATAAGTACACTGAGGTTAGCTGAGCCTGNGGTGTGGCTGGAATTAGAGATACAAGTGGCTTTTTAGCCTCTGTATTTATAAGTACACTGAGGTTAGCTGAGCCTGTCAGGACCTGCTTCAGTGCACCTCATTTCAAATAGGGGAGAGAGATTCTACATAATTTCTGCATGTCTGACCCTGCTTTGCAACAACAAATATATGTCTCTAGAAACAACAAATGGCAGATGGATCACAGAATTAGAATTAACCATTAATTGGAAGAAAAAAATTAATTTAATTATTATGAATNAACAAATGGCAGATGGATCACAGAATTAGAATTAACCATTAATTGGAAGAAAAAAATTAATTTAATTATTATGAATGCTTTTTAAATAAAATATTCATATGTAATAAATATCATAAATATAGTAGGTAGGATAATCATGAGACTTGAGTGCAATGTATTTTAAATGGGGCACAATTGAAGAGTGGTGGTGGAGTGGTGGATCTGTCACGCATTGCCAAACATTTTCCCAACAAAGTGACCCATTTTCCCTCAAAATCTACTATTTTCCCCTCAAATTTTCTTTTTCGCCCTTAAAATTTCCCATTTTCCCCTCAAAATTTCCTGTTTTCTCCTAAAAAAAAAAAAAGGTAGACGTCATCCATGTGCAAAAAATAACCNCATTTTCCCCTCAAAATTTCCTGTTTTCTCCTAAAAAAAAAAAAAGGTAGACGTCATCCATGTGCAAAAAATAACCCAAAAAGCCCAAAAGACCTTTTTCAACCAATTCGGGGGGCTTCTTTTCAAGGACAGAACAGTAGTTATATATGTAGATGTGTTTTATAGGGAAAAGTTATGCCATATCGCTACACAGTTGCCAGGGTATGGAGTCAGAGCTGACCGTCTGTCATCTTGGTTCTGTCAGTCTACTTGGTTTGCAATATTGAACTGGGTGACCTTGAACGTGGCCTTTGATGTTGACTGCATGCAAATGATTTTGGATGACCCTGAACCCAAAATGATTGCCTATTTATCCAAAAACATGTTCAGAATCCTCTAAACATTAATTATTATTTTTTGATATTCAGGCTCAAAGGGGACAAGGCACCAGAGCCGGAGCCAACTAAACACAATGTTATTATATCACAAGACCACCATATTGGATCTGAGTGACCTTAATATTTGACCTCGACCCCATGACCTTTGACTTTGAATGGCTTGATTAAAAAATAATGCTTAACATTTAAAATACAATGTTCAGATTTTTAAAAATATATATAATATTCTCATGAATTATTAAAAAATAGCCTAAACAATCTACAAATTTTAAAAAATATATATAAAAATAATTTTAAAAAACTTTATGAAAAAATTACATTTCCAGAGCTCTCCAATGCCCAGCAGACGATTGAACCCCCTTCAATCAATCACATTGTTTTAACAATCCTTTCACCTAGCCCCACACCATTGCTCATACCATCTAATGCACTCCACATGATATTTTTTTCGGTTGCCATTTGTTTACATATTCATTGCCTAGGTGGTGCTAGTGAAATAATTACCGATATACCTACCAGGCAGGTCTAATTTCTCGATTAAGCCATCGGGCGAGCTGTTGTTCTCTCTCGCCTATTCTCTGCAGTCCAGCTTTGTTTACACTTGTGCTTAGTCACCTTTCCTTCATGCACAGTCACTCCATTCCAACCATCTTGGATGTTATCCATGCTTTGTTATTAAAGTCGGTCATGTTAGATTCCATTACTACCACAATAACATCATCACTTTGATTCCCAAATACTAGTGGTCTATAATTCCATGCCAGCCATCTGGGATTTCATTTGTCTAAGCCACCAGGTGAGCTGTCAACAACAAATTTATTTCATGTTCTGTCATGACATTTCACCATCTTTGATTACATTTTTCTTAGTTAGTCATATTTAATTCTCTATCACCCCTTCTTGATTTTGTTACCAGGTCATCATATTAGATTTTATTCAAGCTCTGTTCTTCCACCTCGATTTAGTAGCCTGCTGATTTCTTGATCTCCTCGAACCGTCATATTCGGTTACATTACTTCCGAAATATTTGATTATGCCATATGGTCTTGACCTTTAACATTAGAAATCTTCCATTTAGCTCGTAATTTTTGTGTTTACTAGAAAAATAACTTTGCTGTATCAGAGCAACACCAGTCATGCAGAAATTTATGTAGGACCTCTCTTCGTCATATATTACACTGAAGCAAGTCTGGCCAGATCCGGCTCAACCTTCGCCCTTCCCTCCCTCCAAGTCTCAGGGTCAAATTTATACCACTTAAACAGCATGTTTTCATGTCTGTTACATCCAACTTGCTTGAAATGAATTATGATTGCAATCCAGTCTTCGTTTATGCACAGTTAATTTCAATATTATACTTTTATTACCATAACATCTATTGTGCACATTCAGTTATGGACATACACAGCAAATGTTGAAGAACGAACATTCAAATAATTATATTTTGAAATGTCATTTCATCTTTGTCAAGGCTTCGTTGTCGTTAATGAGACAAGATATTTGCCTACAGCCATGGTGCAAGGAAGCACGAAGGAACTACTTACGTGAAGGGCCTTTCCTGTGCTATGCAATGATGTGTCAATGGCAAAATCTATTCAAATGTGTTGATAAGCTGAAGAAACATATAAATATAGAGATGCTGCAGCTGAGAAACGAGCTGTACTAGCCATTGCTGTCACTACTGCAAATGGATTCTAACATAATAGCTGACAGTCAAGGGTGTTTTAAAATAAACTATAATGGGAAATAAAATTGCAGGTTAAGAACGGCCACATTAAGCAAAGGATAATCAATCAATTAACAGAAGGAGTTCAAGAATAAATCATAAAATATAATGTTAGCCTGGAGTATACCAACGAAAAGCCTCAACATTTGGATGAACAAATCAGTCGCCGAGCAATCAAGACTGCTAATGAGGCATTGTACAATGTTGACAGCATTCCAGAGGCTGTAGAGGCCTGAAAGAAACGTTTTATCGTGAAGAAGATGAATAAAGGATCTGGTCAGACACTTGCTGGCATATACTGTCTTGAGCTGCGTATGAACAGATTATATACATAATATGAAAAGTGAGCACGTTGTTGGAAATACACTACATGAATGGCATGGAAACGATAAATATTGCGTTTTTTTTGTTTGCAGTCTGAAGTATGAAAATAATTACATGATTTCAGTTAAAAAATATATATGATTTCAATGAAAAAATTAATTTTATTTCTTGATGGAGCAGTTATACCTTGACATAGCATGCCTACTTCGTGATATAGAGAATATGATAGTCTTGGGTTATACAGGTTGAGTATAAAAGAATACCCCAAATTTGAATGTCTATAATATCAAAACCAAACAACCAACAACATTGATTAACCAATCAAATAAACCGTGCAACCGTGAAGTTTGTTTACCATACATTCATTAATATTCAATGTCACCACCATGAGCGACCCGAACGACATTTACGCGATAATCAAACTCGTTCCACGTTCTTGTCAGCATGTCCGGTGTTACGGTTCAAATGGCGTTCGTCACTCTCGGTTTGAGGTGGTGAGGGGATAGCGAGCTCGCATTCGACACGTCATTGTGAAGGGGATGGTCTGATGTTACATTTATGTGCTGACAGATGACACTGGGAGCGTCTGTCATCGCACTATGAGCGTGTGTTGTGTGTAAGTCCGCATCACGATGGTGGCGGAACAACAGAAGGCGTTCTGTGTTATTCAGTTTGCTAAATGTGAATCGGTTACGACTGTTCAACGTGAATTCCGTCGTAAATACGGACGTCATCCTCCTGATAGGTGGAGTATCGTACGTCGGTTTCATCAGTTCCGTGACACAGGGTGCCTTTGCAAATGCAAAAGTTCCGGGTNGATAGGTGGAGTATCGTACGTCGGTTTCATCAGTTCCGTGACACAGGGTGCCTTTGCAAATGCAAAAGTTCCGGGTGGCCACATGTACCCGAAGAGAATGTGCAACTGATTGAACAAGCGTTCGTTCGCAGTCCGAAAAAATCAACTCGACTAGCTAGCCGGGAAATGAAAATCCCTCAATCGACGGCATGGACAGTGTTGCGGAAGCACTTGCTGTACAAACTATACAGGTTACGGCTTGTACAGGCTTTTACCAAAAGGGATAAAGAACTGAGACGTGACTTCTGCGCGTTCATTCTTGCCCAGAACGAGGTAAACGATGCCATCATGTCTAAACAGGTTTTTTNCTGAGACGTGACTTCTGCGCGTTCATTCTTGCCCAGAACGAGGTAAACGATGCCATCATGTCTAAACAGGTTTTTTTAGCGATGAAGCGATGTTCCATACAAATAGTAAGGTGAACCAGCACAACGTGCGGATATGGGGTTAGGAGCNTTTTTTAGCGATGAAGCGATGTTCCATACAAATAGTAAGGTGAACCAGCACAACGTGCGGATATGGGGTTAGGAGCCTCCACATAAAACCACGGAACACGAGCGCGCTTCCCCCAAAGTGATTGTGCTTTCGCTGTATTCAAAGACACTGTTTTCGGCCCTTTCTTTTTTCACGAGCCCCCCTGTTACTGGAATCCCTTATTTGGACAACGAATGTCTCACCAACAAAGGAGTCAATCTTCTCCACCGCCCCCTGATCATTTTCCAGCAGGATGGTGTGCCACTCCATTGGCACCTAGCTGTTCGCGGATACCTGAATGAGATGCTGCCACAGTGCTGGATTGGTCGAGGAGCAGCTGGTGACCAGGCTCTTCATCATTGGCCTCCAAGAAGCCCGGATCTTACCCCGTGCATTTTTTTATATGGATGTTCATAAAGGATCAAGTATTTTGTCCACCATTGCCGGCTAACATTGACGATCTCAAAATGAGAATTATGGATGCCATCCAAACCGTAACATGGGACATGCTGACAAGAGTGTAGCATCACGCTCATTCCTTGCAACATAGGTCTTCAAGTTTCCACAGAATGCAGTATCTGCCTCAACTAAGCTGTGGTTACTTACTGCGCCAGGNTTGCAACATAGGTCTTCAAGTTTCCACAGAATGCAGTATCTGCCTCAACTAAGCTGTGGTTACTTACTGCGCCAGGACCAGCAGCGATTTTTGGTCTGGCTGATGACATCCTCGAGCAGGATGTTTTAGCAACAGCATCCAGCTGCATTTATTATCCCTTGAAGATATTCAGTTGCATGGTTAGGTTGTCGTGATGGGTGAACTGAGCATTGCAGTTGCAGCACTTTAGCATATCACATTTCATGTTGAACTCGTATCCAACATCAAGCCTTCGCGCAAGACACAACTGTCCACATTTTTTGTTGGTCGCTGCTTTTTGATACTGCCGTTGCAGACAAGCGAGTGCTTCACCCATTAATCTTTGTGTACAATAGTAACTCCGCATTTCTCGAAAACATCAGCTGCTTTCCGTGGTGCGGGTTGAGTTGGTAGTGGTTCCCATGCCTTACCTTACTGTTCCGAAAAGCAAATGCCATATTGCAAAACTTGCACGGGCTAGCAACATATATCTGCTTTTCCATCGCTTACTATTAAAAACCTATCGCTGAAACATAAACTCTTGAAGTGCTAAACATAACTCTTGATGTTCTAACCCAACTCACTAAACCCTAGCTACTCTTCTTCATGCACTTACATAACTCACTAAAACCTAACTCTTGATGTTCTAACCTAAAATCTTGAAGTCTAACCTACAATCTTGAAGTGCTACTCTAAAATATTGATGTACTACAACCTTAAATCGTGATGTACTTGAACATAAAATGTTGATCTACTAAACTCTTACACTTCCTAAAAACCTTACTAGCTAAAAAATAACTCGAAGCAATTAAACCTAATTCGATATTACTCCAACTATATCAACACAAATTATCACTCCTGAAGCCCACGATGCTGGTTGTTCGAACAAAGACAGAGCTCAGATGGAAGTCGAACAACGAATGAGCCTGAAGAGCCTTGTGCACCTGCTTATATAGTACTACNCAAAGACAGAGCTCAGATGGAAGTCGAACAACGAATGAGCCTGAAGAGCCTTGTGCACCTGCTTATATAGTACTACTTCCCCCCACCCTCTCCTAAGAGCTTATCTGTTGTGCTCATGGGTTTTTCCCAGAAGGCCATGCTGTCACATGTTTTTCCCCAGTTAGTCGAGCTCGCAGGTGCAACAATGTCGCGACTGCCGAGATATGTTTGTACAAGCACAAGTGCTTATCTAATGTGCAATGACGGACCNCAGGTGCAACAATGTCGCGACTGCCGAGATATGTTTGTACAAGCACAAGTGCTTATCTAATGTGCAATGACGGACATGCCACAATGAGTTATCTCTCCTGGCACCACAACACCAGGACTGCTAGGCCAGGTTTTAACTAGTCGAGTAATCAACCTGAACTGGTTTTCCCTCTCTCCAAGAGCTTATCTGTTTTTGCTCATGGGTTTCCCCAACCTTAGACCTTATNCAACCTGAACTGGTTTTCCCTCTCTCCAAGAGCTTATCTGTTTTTGCTCATGGGTTTCCCCAACCTTAGACCTTATCTGTTTTGCTCTGATGAGTTTTTCCATGACATCACATGTTTTCCCCATAAGTCATCCTTTCAGGTGCCAGTCTCTCGGGACTGTTGGGCACGGAAGGCCCACATGCTGCTGGCTCTGCTGCTGGAAAGTGCTGCAGCTCAGCTGGCTGCAAAACATCCATAAAATCCTGGTATGTACGAATAAGACATTCTAGGACCACCTCTAGGGAACTAGCAGTCAATGGCTGCTGGCAGGCAATGGTGCTGCAGTCTGGTGAATGTAGCGCATCTCGAAGTACTGCACATGCTTCTACTTCCTTTGGAGAAAAAGGAAGTTTGGTGTCTTCTCTCAGGTAGTATAAGCAGCAACCAGTAGTAGCAATTCGACAATCGATGACATGCTGACGTGGCTCATAAGAGACAGTATTACTAGCACCCAACAAGTGAAGGAGTCCATCACATAACTCTTCATAGGTTTTCAGCACACCTCCAGACCAGTATGAGTACTCAACACTTGAGTGACCAGGTTTCACCTGCACATATTGGTTTGCTGGATAGAAGATCTTCATGTAACTAGGTCGGCTGCTAACAGACTTCTGAATAAACTCACTCTTGTTTACGAAGCTCAGCTAGTAGAACCAGTATCAGACCAATAACATCACAGCATGGNCTTCTGAATAAACTCACTCTTGTTTACGAAGCTCAGCTAGTAGAACCAGTATCAGACCAATAACATCACAGCATGGCGATATGCATTTACTCTGGCATATTAATTCCTCATAATCTTCGCCGCTGGTTGAGTCACTTGTTTCTTCTATTGTACTGTGGAGGATGAAGCACTGGAGGGTGAGTCACTGGATTATTTTGAACTGCTGATTATGGATTCTTCTGAAACACCAGTGTTAGATTTCATAATGCATGTTTTTTAGGTTCATGTCTCACAGACGACTGCATTTTAACACTCATTAGTTATTTATTTATAGAGTCGAGCTTGCTGTCGTAGGTATGTTGCAGGAGAGAACTTGGCATAAATCAGAAATTTTCCTTTGTATGCAGAACGCAAATGTGATACACAAGGTATGTCTAATATCGGCATTCAGCCAATAATGTTATCCTTACCACACCTTTTATGTTGTATACCAATACAATTTCCGATAAACAATTCTGAGCTAGGCTGTTTGCAAAGGCGAATACTGCAAATATCATCATCACATAAACATTTTAACAGCTTGGAAGTATCGTTGGGTGAAAACATATTCCATTTCAGTCAGAAATTAATGTTCTGATTACACATTTCAATGTATCTTGAGGTGAGAATGTCATCATGCTCATCTTTAAAACAGATACAATATTTCACACATGTTATGCCCGCATATACATATTCATACTGTACACAGGAATTGTACATGGAGTGCGCAGTTCCTTCTTCTGGGCGAGGATCTGGAAGCAGGTACACTTTTCTCCTTCTTATAATTTGCTTTCATCACCATCGAATAAATTTTCTGTCACTACTGGTGGTTGTGGTTGTAGATGGCAGCCACGAGCCTCGTAAACATCTTGCAAATTTTGTTAATACAGACTGGAATACAGTTTGGTATCGGAAGACTTACACACACAACAGGACTGGCTGAAGACTGATGACTTACAGGACTTACTAACCACACACAAGACTGGAAGGAGAAGACTGATGTGCCACAAGGTAAATAGGAAAAGAGTGACTCAATGGTGTCATGGAGGGGGGAATGAATGCAATCACATAAGATTTAGTGTGAAGAGGAGATGCATACTTCATAGGTAAATGGAGATCACAAAGTTGTCCAAACTAACATGCCCTTGTTGAAAATGGATGTATGATGATATACATCACAATACTCCCTCCAGCATAGTACTTTGTTGCTGTCTTGTCGCAGCAACTTGTATGCTTTGGTGCTGTCACTGCGGTACCCAGTCTCAGTCAGCAGTCGTGCTTTACTCATTAGATTTTGCAATCTAGTCGGCAGCTGGCTGCTCGGTTGAAGGTGGTAAACTGGGTATATTTTGAATTCACAAATCACCGGTGATACCGAGAAAAGGTCCCCGACATTTTTTGCGACACAATGCTCAAGTACATCGCAGCTCTCAACTTGCTCTGAGAGTCCGGTTGGCTTGAAATGCATGTGGTGATAGACCATGGTAACATCACCCCATACATCAACGTATTCAGGTCGGAACAGCACACTTAAGTTGACGCAATGAAAGTCAGGTCACAACTGATGCCATGAGCTCTCTCTCCTACTCTCCTCTTCACTTCTCCTCATTTCATTGGGGTCACTGCTAGTCATGCATGAACCATATCGTGTTTCGTCATCAGCATATGCCTCATCACCACATGACTCATTCAAACCCCATTTTCTAAGAAGCAGGACATTCTGTCGAGGACATGTCCAATCCTGCTCACAAGCACTGCAGCTATGGGCCATGTCCCTGTACATCATCTACAAATTATGAACAGCTGGGCACCCATACCGGGTTTGTAAATCAATATTTATAATTTTTTCAGGACAATATATACGCAGCCACCACTTCTGTTCCTGTCTTCTCCGAAAATTTCTGTAAGTGTTCTTATGTTATAATATTCCACATCACCATCGGGCCAATAAAATAAATGATAATGTTTTGGAAGCCATTTTTCCTTGGTTTTACATTACTTGTCCAGCAGATGCCATTGAAACGGAGGCCGGAATTTACAGCTGACTGTACTGCCATCGGCGCAGGTCACACTGATTTATTTTATGACGGGACCTACTTGCTAGGAAAACACCTGGATACTTGTGAACATGAAGACTGCTGAAGAGCAACTGAACTAGTGTGGTAAACTATGTCAGTATTTTAACAACTTTGTCTCGAACATTGTAGGTAACCAGGTCGTCATGCATTATGATAGCATAGGCTTGTGTACCGCCTGGTATTTTATCTGTGGCAGCAATTTCAATTCTACAGTCTATCACACCTGTATTAATACGATCGTCTTGCCTGATCACATGAAACACGAAGAGAGGAGCCAAATTATTGAATTGATCTGTACCCAATGTTGGTGATTGAGTGTGTCCATAATATGATTGCTGGTATTGTGCATACAACTGGTAAGCAAACATGAAGGCTCCATTACCGAAATCGGTGTTCATGTCTAAATATGAATAGGATTCTGAGTTAAGAGATAATTCGACATTCTTGATTTTCACATGGTAAAACATTGAACGATCAGTTTTGATTNATAGGATTCTGAGTTAAGAGATAATTCGACATTCTTGATTTTCACATGGTAAAACATTGAACGATCAGTTTTGATTGAATTCTGCTTACCGGTTTGAAATGATATGATAATGTACAGGGGCTTCTCAGCAGCAAAACTAGACTTCGCATTCCACTTTATACTTTGAGACTGGCAGGCTCGGGTACGTTTCCCGGCTCCATGAACGAAATGCAACATTGATTTTTCTGCCTTTCTCCAAACATTTAAGATTCTATATGCTTGGATGTATTTAACTATATGTGTGGTAGTAACCACTCAATACATTGTATTGCAAGTGTAACTACATCTGGATTTTCAGCAGTATGCAGATTCGCATTCGTTTGCGTGTCGGCCAACATGATGACCAGCTCTTGTTTCGAGTTAATTATGATGTGCTTGTATTCCTCTGCATATTCCAACAGCATTGATAGTGGGACACATATTTTAAATATTCCACCAGTATATATCGGTAATATGTAATCATCTTTGATACTCCATCCAACCATTTTGGCTGCAGGCAGTGGTTCCATGAAATTGAATCCAGGAAGGGGCAACTTACTAAACTAGTGTAGCGTATTGTTCGGCTGTGTAACATTCACAGGCATTATTANTTGAATCCAGGAAGGGGCAACTTACTAAACTAGTGTAGCGTATTGTTCGGCTGTGTAACATTCACAGGCATTATTATACAGGTAGTGTGTATTCGTGTAGTTCACCACCCTCGTGCATATTATGTTATAAACCTAGCATGGTTGCTGTGGTATCAGGTTTGGTGAAATTAATTCTGTGGCTACACATAAATTCGCTTTTCAAAGTGTTTGGGTTTCCTCGCAGTAAAACCGTTACATATGGTTCCAATTATTGCTTGATATATGTGAAATATCATCGATCTCATAAGAGCCTGTAGGCACACACACTTCTTCGATATTACCATTAATAATGTAGCGAAACATACAGTTTGAGCTGTCCACATTCTGTACCGAGAAATAATTTTGAAAATCAATTAGGGCAATGCTACACAGTCCATCTAGCTCTAAAGGTGGGAAATTCACAGCCCGAAGTTCTGAGCTTTTACCCCTAAGAATCAAAATAATAGACATGGCTCGTACCACTACTTTGAAAGGAAGTGCAGACACAAGTGACCACAGTTCCAAGTGTTTGGCAACTGATAGTATTTGTATATGTATGCTAGTTTTATACCATACACAGTTCCAATGGTAGCCGAAAATTACCAAAACTGTCATAATACTCGGCTCTATTTCCAAATTTTTGTNTACCATACACAGTTCCAATGGTAGCCGAAAATTACCAAAACTGTCATAATACTCGGCTCTATTTCCAAATTTTTGCGTGTTCCGCATCCTTTGAACAAATCTAAATTTATAATTGCCTATTCATTTCGATGAAGCTTGTGAGGTAAATTATCTCGCACAAATACATCTCGAAAATATGGAATTTATAATATGAATGCTGCCTTTTCCATATCAATGTTTGTAAGTAAGCGACTGGGTAAAGACTTTATAATTTCTTCTTCTGTCTTTTGATTATTGTTCCTCCCACATGGTATGATCTTAAGTACATACCTTTCCCTTTTTTTGAACCATTTCCCACAGCCTCCAGCATGCGATTGTGACGAACAGCTTCTTCCAGCTGTTTTCTTTGTTTATTAGCAGTGTTCACTGCCCTGGAAATACTGCTTGCTCCACCAGTCAAGTCACTGAGAGCACCGAGTGCCGACAGGATTAAAGGTATGAAAACTCCACCCTTCTTACAATTTTTCTCCGAGTCTTCCTTTTTATCTTTTTGCTGCACTTCATGATTTACTGCTCTTAGTTTTTATCTGTACAATTCGCAGGCCCTTGCCTCTCTTGACTTTGGTTGGCATGATCTTAGATACACTCCAAGCATCCAGTCGTTCCCCAAACTTGGTCTGTGGTGATTTCACGATTTTCTTTGCATTGTTGGCTAGCTTCATCTGCAGCATGTCTGTCTCGCAACTTGTTGCTGGATGTGTATGCAATATCGTGCTCTTTGCATGCCTCGTCCCATGCGTTCACACCATGGTCTCCGGGTGCCAGTCGTTTATTTAGCTTGATTCCTGGTCCACAATAATTGTAGCCAGGTATGTGAAGTTCAACTGCCAAGTTGTTTATATGCGAGTTTACAAGACCAGACCCACACTTGGTACTACTTCTACAAGACATAACATACTGAACTAAAATTTACATAAGCATACACATATATATATACATTGTCACATACATCTAGTTTTCTTCGACAGCTGCTCTAACCTGATATGTAAACATAATCTCTTATACTTATTTGAGTCAGTCGCTTACAGACAGTGAAAGAGTGAACATGTCCTGTGACAGGATGAAGTCTGTTATTTTGAATGAAGCATAGATGCCACAATGCTAATACTGTGGCAAAGTGTATACAGCTTTGAGCAGTGTAAGCAGGCATAAAGCCACTGCCTGCATGATGAAAACTTCGAGTATAATGTTTCAATGCAAACTTTATCAACGCCAGTTTACTCGAAGTCATGTTTTGAAGAGACATTCAAAATTGTGCAGCAATGCTTGTCCGCTACTGCAACCGAAACCGTAACTGCAACTGCAAACACTTCCTCAACCACAACTGCTACCGCAACTGCTAACACAACCACAACCGCGTGCTCTTGCTCTTGCACTCCCAATGTATAGCACAAAAACAAGTGACTTGTATATTGTCCAGCAGGATATTCGTCTTCCAGTAAGAGTTAGCCAGGACGAGACCAATATGGCTCGCGAATCGCGACATGGTCCCTTGCTGCCAAACACCATCCGTTGTATTATTGCAGGACATTCAAATTGTGTAAAAACATATGTGATGCTAAGTTTAATTGAAGATCCAAATGGCTTACATTTTAACAATGTGTACTTGGACTTAAATCCCTAGAGCAGCCGAAATACCGACGCCTGACATACATACTAAGAGTGGTAGGTGGTATAGAATTTTTTACATTTAGTGATAACAATAAAGTCGTGCCACCAGTTGAAGCTAGACCAGATTACGTAATTATTTTTGCAAGTGAGAAGTATAAAATCATACAACACAATTTTTATATGGGTAGACACGTGACAGTAGATTCATTTCACCTTTGTCAAAATTATTCACATATACCCAAACAGCTACTTCGTGACAATGCAAACATTTTAGATTTGTTTCGCATGGACGACTTAAATTTACGATAGGTTTATTACAATCATATTTATATGAACATTATATATTTAAAATTTAAGGATGTGTGTTCAAGCTGTTGGGAAGAACAGCGTGGCTTCCTCGTGACACATAAGACAACCCTGTATAATGGTCGGTACTGATAAGGATTTGATCAGTTTGTTGTTGTATGTCAGTGAGACATGTCGAGCCACATAATACCTAAATTTGGACATGGAAGTTGGATAAAACAAAAGGAGGAAACCTGCCTCATATACAGAGTGATTCTAAAGTCATGGGACAAACATTGAGGGGTGGTAGATCTCACAAAAAAAAAAAAACAATTATTGTATAGGAATATATGGGCGGGAGTGACGCGTTGAGGCACAAACACAAAAATAACACATGAAATGGAACACATTGTTTATTTACGTCGTCGCTGAATGCCTTTTTACAGCAACGTTTATAATAATTGCTAAACATTGTTACCACTGACAGAAATGCAAGCTTAGTAGCGTCGGTGGAGTGATTGGCGAACAGATTCAAATACGCCGGGTATTTCACGCACGCGTGCAGCCGCACAGGATAGTCTAGCGACGAGGTCTTCGTAAATGAGGGTTTCAAATGCCCCCATGGGAAAAAATCGAGACTCAATAGATCTGGCGATCGTGGTGGCCATCGGACTGTTTGTGCCTCAACGCGTCACTTCCGCCCATATATTCCTATACAATAATTGTTTGTTTTAGTGAGCTCTACCACCCTCAATGTTTGTCCCATGATTTTAGAATTATCCTGTATATGTGAGATGGGCACTGCAGAGCTGGTGGTAAACGTCTTAAAAATATAGGCGAGCCAAAATACAGTGGTGATGCAGCTAATTTGTTATACTGTATGTAAATTCCAAAGCATCAACCATTTTGAGTTTACTGCACGCATCGATGGATAAAGTATTGCAGCAAGGGAAAGCCTAAGAGTATAAATTATGACTGCTTTGAATGGTATCAATGCTAAAATCGATAATGCATCTATTCGAATTAATAGTATTATTAAGCAGTTAACTGAAGAGAAGCTTGGATCAGTGTTAATGGATACTATGAATGATGAAAAATCCTGGGAAAATATTAAACTTGAGAAACCACCTACGGTGGTGATGAGCAATTACTATCGAATCTGCCTCCTGCCCTGGTCGTGCCAACTTTACACAAATCTACTCTACANACGGTGGTGATGAGCAATTACTATCGAATCTGCCTCCTGCCCTGGTCGTGCCAACTTTACACAAATCTACTCTACAAAAATCTAAGCCTCTATCATCTATAAAGGATATAAATAAGTATGTTGCACATTGTGTTTGCAATCATTACAATGTCTGATGTCGCAGAGGAATTACATCGAGTGATTCAAAGTGTGTGTGCGAAGCATTTATTAAAGAAACGATCAAAGTTGGAGCAAGACATGGAGAACAAAGNCGAGTGATTCAAAGTGTGTGTGCGAAGCATTTATTAAAGAAACGATCAAAGTTGGAGCAAGACATGGAGAACAAAGAATTATTCAATTTTGTCACTTCAAGTCTGGATAATTTGAGATCTACTACAATGCCTGTCAAAGTAAAGACTGAACCCATGGCTACGAATCAAATAGAAGAAAATCATGTTGATGAAGACGACCTGTTTTCGACTGTGTAGGCTCAGAAAAAAATTAATTCCAACAAGCTGAGAACTGTGTCCGAGTGATATTAGTCCACCTACTCGCACAAGATTAATGATAACATGTACAGAGTATAGTCACACAAAGAGATGGTTTATGGGAAACAAGGCAATATTTTTCCTCCCACAAGACAATATAAATATTGGCGATGTGACCATTCATGCAAGTCCTAAACTCTACGAATAATTGTTTAAGAAGGAACCGGGCACATACTCCAACAAAGTATTACAACAGTATAAATGTTTACTAGCACTTACGAGTGCTCACTTCAAGAATAAAGATAATGTGACTAATGCATATAAAGATGAAAATCACTCAAAATATTCTATTGTGTCTGATATGTTTCCAGACAAAGGAGGTTGGTCTGGCAGCGGTCTGGAGCCGAAGAACAATATTTGAAAACGGACGGAATGTGTATTTCATGCACGGGAATGACCCGAATGAATTAGTAGGCGATTTACGCCTACTCTGTATTTCCCTGTGGGATAAAAACAATGAACATGTGAATAAAATTAATAATATTATTGAAGAGTTGCGGGAGGACGGTTACATACAATAATGTATCATGCTGAAATCGCCCGAGAACTGCATACGACTGCAAGATGTAAATATCAAAGATGCGNTTACATACAATAATGTATCATGCTGAAATCGCCCGAGAACTGCATACGACTGCAAGATGTAAATATCAAAGATGCAAAGTATTTGAGTTTGGTTTACAAGATATTTACCAGGCTGACTTGGTGGAAATGATACCATATGCAAGAGCGAATAAAGTATTTAAATACTTGCTTACATCCATTTATTGCTTTACTAAGTATGTTTGGGTTATGCCTGTCAAGATAAAAACTGTGAAGGATGTGATTAAAGCAATGAAANTTACATACAATAATGTATCATGCTGAAATCGCCCGAGAACTGCATACGACTGCAAGATGTAAATATCAAAGATGCGAAGTATTTGAGTTTGGTTTACAAGATATTTACCAGGCTGACTTGGTGGAAATGATACCATATGCAAGAGCGAATAAAGTATTTAAATACTTGCTTACATCCATTATTGCTTTACTAAGTATGTTTGGGTTATGCCTGTCAAGATAAAAACTGTGAAGGATGTGATTAAAGCAATGAAACTTGTTTCGAGAGACAAACGATCGCATAAAAATTTGCAAACAAATTTTGGCAAATAATTTTACAATCCTTCATTTCGAGCCTTAATGACCAAACAAAATCAATCATTACTCTATGTATAGTGGCATTATTAAGGCTGGGATCGTCAAACGTTTCAATAGAATGCCAAAAGAAAAATTGTGGCGAGAATTTACTACATGAGGAAATTACACGTGACTTGAAATTTTGCCTGAGCTCGTAAGTGAATATCATCATGCAGTGCACCGCACCCCTGGAATGAAACCTACTGATGCGAAAATTAACAATTCGCTGCTTCGCACCGTTTTTCGCAAAGAGAAAAAACTGGACTCGTGCAAGCCCAAGGCAAAAGTTGGAGACTATGTTTGTATATCTAGGCGAAAGGGTGTATTTGCTAAAGGATATATAGCGAACTGGAGCATGAAAATTTTCAAAGTGATATGCATATACCCTAATGAACCATGGACATATTATTTTGAAAATGTGAGAGGTCAGCTTATCCGAGGTGGGTTTTATAGTGAAGATATATTAAAGACAAAGTATCTGTTGTTATAATATGATAATAAGTAACTACTGCTGCCATCTAGTTAGTTTGTAGTCTTTGGTTTGTCCTCTTTGGTTTGTACTCTTTGGTTATTTGAATATATTCATTCGATCACTAGTCAGTGACTAGCACGTTTGTTTTATTTTAGGTTATGGGCCCAGAACCTAAAATAAAACCAATGTGCTAGATTATAACAGTTTTAACTAGGCCTGATATAGCATTTGCGATTAGTTACTTAAGCCAATTTAATAACTGTTATAATCACGAATTATGGTTGTATGCTAAGCGAGTGCTGAGGTACTTAAAGAAAACAAAGCATTTTGGTCTCAAATAGAGAAAAAACGGAAATCCGAAGTTAGAAGAGTTTGTTGATGCTGATTGGGGAAATAATGTTATAGATAGGAAGTCACACACTGGATTGTGCTTTGTATTGGCTGGGTGTGCAATCTCATGGGAAACATATAAACAAAAAACCGTAGCTTTATCAAGCACGGAAGCAGAGTACATGGGTGTCACATAAGCATGTAGGGAAGCAATATATTTGCGAAACTTGTGTGAAATAACTGGGGTTCTATATCCTATAACTTTGTTTAATGACAATGAAGGGGAACTTAAATTCTCTGTACGTAATGTTTACCATACACAAACTAAACACATTGATGTGCGCTATCATTTATGTAGAGAATGTGTCGGTAATNTGTACGTAATGTTTACCATACACAAACTAAACACATTGATGTGCGCTATCATTTATGTAGAGAATGTGTCGGTAATAAAATTCATCTTGACTTTATGAACCTCTGTTTACTCTACGGTCGACTGAACAATACCAAGAGTTTGAACACTGTTAAACATAATTACTTCATGAATATATTGGGTATTCAGTTTGTTTAGATTTTATGTATAATTTAAATGTGTATACTTATTTGATATACTGGGGGTGTTGTTATAATATAATAATAAGTAACTACTGCTGCCATCTAGTTAGATTGTACTCTTTGGTTTGTCCTCTTTGGTTTGTACTCTTTGGTTCTTGGAATATTTTCATTCGATTACTAGTNTTAGATTGTACTCTTTGGTTTGTCCTCTTTGGTTTGTACTCTTTGGTTCTTGGAATATTTTCATTCGATTACTAGCCAGTAACTAGCACATTTGTTTTATTTTAGTGTCCACATAATTATTTAGTCGAGAAAGTTTTGCAATGGAAAGGAAATAAAGTTTGATAGAATGGCTTGGATTTTATTCAAGTCATGACTCGTGGATACCAAAGTCTGACATTACAGACAAATATAGCTCATACTACACCATGACATGTCGAAACATTGAAGTTACTAACCAGTAAAATTTTATTAATCATGTCTACATGGCCATGAGCTATCTATCTTGATGGTGCGGGTTGTGACAGGCTGGAGTATGATGAATAGTTTTGGGGGAAAACATGGATTATTCATAANTTAGATTGTACTCTTTGGTTTGTCCTCTTTGGTTTGTACTCTTTGGTTCTTGGAATATTTTCATTCGATTACTAGTCAGTAACTAGCACATTTGTTTTATTTTAGTATCCACATAATTATTTAGTCGAGAAAGTTTTGCAATGGAAAGGAAATAAAGTTTGATAGAATGGCTTGGATTTTATTCAAGTCATGACTCGTGGATACCAAAGTCTGACATTACAGACAAATATAGCTCATACTACACCATGACATGTCGAAACATTGAAGTTACTAACCAGTAAAATTTTATTAATCATGTCTACATGGCCATGAGCTATCTATCTTGATGGTGCGGGTTGTGACAGGCTGGAGTATGATGAATAGTTTTGGGGGAAAACATGGATTATTCATAAAGAGTGAAGGCTTGCAGATGTTAACANTGAAACATTTAAGTTACTAACCAGTAAAATTTTATTAATCATGTCTACATGGCCATGAGCTGTCTATCTTGATGGTGCGGGTTGTGACAGGCTGGAGTATGATGAATAGTTTTGGGGGAAAACATGCATTATTCATAANTCTATCTTGATGGTGCGGGTTGTGACAGGCTGGAGTATGATGAATAGTTTTGGGGGAAAACATGCATTATTCATAAAGAGTGAAGGCTTGCAGATGTTAACAGACTGTGGAATTTGGAACTCTCTGAACAAGAAAGAGAAAGGTGTGTTAATGTGTTGACATTTCCTATATATACTGAGTCAGTAATGACTGATGACAAGGTCATAAAGGAGGTGGAGGAATACATGTACGATGAAGTGGATGGGGAACAGCCATCACTGCTGAGTGTAATAAACATTGTTGATGATCTGTGCGAGGCATGATCAGTTCACACAATAAGTGCCTGCAGAGAGAAGCAGGACAGTTTTAGATCAATTTTAAAAGGTACTGACACGGGTGGAGGATGCTCATCATATGACCAGTATCCAACATTAGTGTCTGCACTCGCAGGGCTGGTAGAGTTGCTGCGATGGTTTGACAACTAATGCAAATGTTAGTTTTTGTNACATTAGTGTCTGCACTCGCAGGGCTGGTAGAGTTGCTGCGATGGTTTGACAACTAATGCAAATGTTAGTTTTTGTGATTTTTTTGGTTACATGTTTTGGTATAAATACACTATCTTTTGTGAAATATGCAACAGCACGAAGGATACATGTGATTGAAATGATGAACATTATACCACAGATTAGATACATGANCATTAGTGTCTGCACTCGCAGGGCTGGTAGAGTTGCTGCGATGGTTTGACAACTAATGCAAATGTTAGTTTTTGTAATTTTTTTGGTTACATGTTTTGGTATAAATACACTATCGTTTGTGAAATATGCAACAGCACGAAGGATACATGTGATTGAAATGATGAACATTATACCACAGATTAGATACATGATGATACACAATTGATTAGGATTACAGAACTCTACATTATCTCTGTCCTCGAGAATTAAGTATGGTGTGAAACCCCACATACTGCAATAAGAGCCCCTAAAGGTCGTGGCATGTAATCAATGAGGACCTGAATATGTTCCTGAGGAATCTCCTTCCATGAGGTATGTATGCGAGTCCACAAATAATCAACAGTGGTTCCTGGAGGACCATGACAAACAAGTCGCCGACCAACCATATTCCAGACATGTTCGATTGGCGAAATGTCAGGAGAATGTGTAGGCCAGGGAAGCAGTGGTACCTGTCATTCATTGAAGAAGGCTTGCACATTCCTCGCCACATGTGGCCAGGCATTGCCCTACTGAAATATGGCATGTGGAGTTTTTTGAAGGAGGGGCAGTACCTCGGGCTCTAAAACCTCCCTGATATAGCAGTTGCTTTTAAGATTGCCCTCGATATGTAGAAGTCTAGATTGTACATTGTATCAAATAGTGCCCCACACCATCACATTTGGCAGTTGTCTGCGATGACGTTCCACAATGCAGGCTGCCAGATTGCAGAAACTACGGTAGCATGTAACATGTGTGCTGCCATCACTGTAGGACAGGTTGAAGCAGGACTCGGTCGAAACACTACATTTTGCCACTTCATGCCAACGACGGCATTGACGTGCCCATTGCAGTCTGAGGCATTTGTGGTGTGTTGACAATGGAAGCCGATGCAATGAATGGCATGCATGCCACCAGTCCAGCCCACAGCAGACTGCATCCAACCATCAGCACAGACAGGTCCATACCCATTGCAGTGCTCCAGTGTCGAGCCAACACTGTGGACGATGTTGTACGGTTCATTACGGCTATGCGGACAAGATAGTGGACATCCCATGCTGTTGTCACATTGCATGGTTCAGTACTTGCTCGTCGCTGCATACGGCCCTCTTCTATTCACTGGTTCCACCCACACATCACTGTCGTAGCAGCATGCCATGCACAATCAGAAATGTCACAATATGACAAACCTGTTTCCCAGAGAACTNAGCCCTCTTCTATTCACTGGTTCCACCCACACATCACTGTCGTAGCAGCATGCCATGCACAATCAGAAATGTCACAATATGACAAACCTGTTTCCCAGAGAACTATTATTCTGCCCTGCTCGAACTCACTCATANCTATGCGGACAAGATAGTGGACATCCCATGCTGTTGTCACATTGCATGGTTCAGTACTTGCTCGTCGCTGCATACGGCCCTCTTCTATTCACTGGTTCCACCCACACATCACTGTCGTAGCAGCATGCCATGTACAATCAGAAATGTCACAATATGACAAACCTGTTTCCCAGAGAACTATTATTCTGCCCTGCTCGAACTCACTCATANACAATCAGAAATGTCACAATATGACAAACCTGTTTCCCAGAGAACTATTATTCTGCCCTGCTCGAACTCACTCATATACTGATGTGGCGCCTGTTGAACTCAACGAGGTATCTTATATAATAAATAAACTAATAAATTATCGCATTCCGAAAAAAAAAAAATCAAAAATATTTCATGAAATAATATGATGTATACTTTACCAATTTTTTGTGATAACATATAAGCTAACATTTAAGTAGCGATTTTAAAAGTTTTTATTAATTTATAAAGCTTTCAATTTTATTACATATAAAAATATTGTTCTATACATAATCATTCTAGAGAAAATATTAGACAAGTTTAAATAATGAATGATATGTTGCAAATTTAGTTGAGACTTTTTTTTTACTATGTTTTATGGGTACTGGTTACTATTTTTTTTCTTTCAGTGTAGTATAACAAACATGTGAAGCATTTTCTATTATTATTTCGTTGTTTTTGAGTCTTATTTTCTTCTGTATGCGGATAATAAACAATACATTAAATTATTTCGGTAGAAACACCAACACAACATACCTGGACTATCTAGGCTGTCTGTATCCAGCCTAGATGTCTTAATATTAGGTGAATCACCCTCATCAGAATGATGATTACGTTTTTTACACAAAAAACGTCTTATGTCACTCATAACTTGAACAAAAATTAATAAGCTACACAACAAATTACCTAAAAAGGACTATAAATAGAGTCGCTGTTTAAGCAGATTTATTACAGACAACTGAATTGCGCACTCTCAACAACTACAATTATTAATAGGTACAATTATAACAGCGTGAACTGACGCGGTCGCAGGCGGGAAATCCCCCGCATCCGTCGCGCGGCAGTGGGGATTCCCCGAGCAATAATGCCAACCATGGACTACAGAGATTAAGTATATTTTCGATTAGCNGGACTACAGAGATTAAGTATATTTTCGATTAGCGAAATATATTCAATCAAATACCCGCGCGATTTGAATTTGACCATACATTTATCTACATAATAAACATGTATAATTCTATATTTTATATTAGTTAATAGTATAATGTGTAGATGCAGATGCACCTCCCTGAAAGTAATCCTGA
>NQII01000212.1:299324-370759 GCA_002778355.1 Clitarchus hookeri
GGGGGGGGGGGGGGAGTTGTGGTAGAGCGGTAGATAAATCCCGAGAATTGCCGAGGGAGTAAACTCGCGAAACTTTAATGCGCTTAGAATACAGTGGCCAGCAGATATATGGGCGCGCGAGCTCCTTAGTCCTGTCTTGAGAGGTGTCCAGTACAGACAGGTCAATGGCCGTGCGAAAAATATCGTGCGCCTACCGTGTACGAGCAAGACGGAAAACATTTGCTTCACAACCCTAGAGAAACCGTTTAAAAATTTCACATTTAAACAATAACGTGCGTTATTACGCACGCGTGTAATAAGCTATACTTCAAAATAGTTAACAATGAAACCAAAAACATTAAAAAAAGCCACGTAAATATTTTTAATAAATTTTTCACATAGACTCGTGAAATGGGATTCAACAAAAAGTATTTATTAAACATTTTTTCTTTCGTTTTTAGTTTATGACGAGTATAAGTGCGCGTTAACAATATGCTAAGATAATGAATGTAGTGAATCTTCAGAAAGCATGTAATGAATAATGTGTGCAATAAAATACATATAATTTCCAACTAAACTACATTACCAAATTATTTGTAAACTAAAATATGTAAATTTTAATAATCATGAAAAGTTGATAGTTTAATTTACAATGTACTGCTGTTGACTGAATATATCATACAATTCCTAACAGGTGACTTGGCCAGTGACATCAGCCTACCGGTGAATAGTGGGAGAATCTGCTGATTCTACACAAACTAGCTCANACAGGTGACTTGGCCAGTGACATCAGCCTACCGGTGAATAGTGGGAGAATCTGCTGATTCTACACAAACTAGCTCATCCCCCTTTAATTTCGTCTATCGGAATGCAGAAAGTATGATTTTTAATAAGAAATGAAAGGGTATTATAAAGCTGTTACACATGCAACAGTAGCGTAAATAGCATATTTTCAAAACACATCATTGGTCGCGTGTAAGNGTATTATAAAGCTGTTACACATGCAACAGTAGCGTAAATAGCATATTTTCAAAACACATCATTGGTCGCGTGTAAGTAATTCGTTCACACTAAAGAATTTCATAACATAATAAAAAGTTGGTTGCCAGGAATTATGCATCATTGACCTTAAGACAGGTTTTTATTTACTGATGTGCCCAGTGCGTTATCATTTTTTTTTTCATTGTGCGATCATTCACTTTTACAAAAAGTGAAGCAGACAAATGTGAATATTATTATTGTTACTGGTAGTTATACAGTTACAGGTGAAGTAGGCAAATTAATATATACATATTGTTGATATACACATTGCACTTTGCAAAGTAAAAAAACTCAATACTTTTANAAGTAGGCAAATTAATATATACATATTGTTGATATACACATTGCACTTTGCAAAGTAAAAAAACTCAATACTTTTATTTGTCGTGTACATGTTTTATCGAATGTATCTGGGCCCCTAAGTATTAAAAGAAACATTTACATCTTTAGTTACAAAACCTACAAGCACTTCGTAATGTGAAAGGCGAATAGATGACACACACAAAAAATCTGTAGTCTAATATAATCTCCAAACACTGTCTCGATTTCATTATAATGCTGGTATGTAAACATGTTCCATGTGCAAATAATTGAGCTGTTCTTTAAATATAAATTTTAAACAGCATTAAATTTCAATTACAAAAAAACTGATTGTACTGATTTCATAATGGATCTACTAAAGGCGAACCATGGTAAATGTCATCAGTGTCGGAGTATTTATCATTTCCCGTTCTCTGCTGTGAATAAAATATGCTGCAACTCTGCGAGTTACCATTCCCTTCCATCTTCAGTCACGTACATTATCTGCTACCGAGATTTTTTTGAACAGCCAGTACACGGCTGTCGGCTGCGCACGCATCCCTTTACCGACCTTTAACACCCCCCCCCCTGCCCTCCGGAGACGAGGCTACACCACTTCCATGCGCTGAGACTTGCCTAGATAACTGCAGGTCACTGTACCGATTTGGGCGTAATTTGCTCCCGATCGTTTCAAACGGTGTATATCGATCGGCAGAAGCATTGACTGTTGAGATTGACATCGAGACCTGCTGATAGACTACCCGAGAAGCTTAGAATAAAAACCCTGGGCACATTCCATGTTTTTGTATACATCTGATTTTGCGTGACTGAAACTGATAAGCAAATTATTATTAATGATTATTGGATTATTAACAAACAAAATACAGTCTTTATGCCCTCAATTATGATGTCTAATTCCCCGCTTGGTTTCAACAGTATTTGTATTTTAGGTTATATAATGCCACTTGGGGCCGCGGCGATGTAGTGGTAATATTACTTGCCTCCCACCTAGGCGAACCGGATTCGACTCCCGGTCGTGTCGCTCCTGGATTTTCGCATGTGGGAATCGTACCGGACGATGCCGCTGATTGGAGGGTTTCCTCGGGGATATCCAGTTTCCCCCTCCACATCATTCAGGCACTGCTCCATACTCACCTCGCTTCATCCTCATCGTCTCTCAAGACGTCGCTGTTAAGAGCCGCCCAAATCTCTTCACTCACATAATGCCATATACACTGAAAAGCCAAAAAAACTGGTAGACCTGTCTAATATCGTTTAGAGCCCCCCGAGCACGCAGAAGTACCGCAAGATGACATGGCATGGACTCGACTAATGTCTGAAGGTATGCAGGAGGCAATTCACACCATGAATCCTGCAGNATTCCCCGCTTGGTTTCAACAGTATTTGTATTTTAGGTTATATAATGCCACTTGGGGCCGCGGCGATGTAGTGGTAATATTACTTGCCTCCCACCTAGGCGAACGGGATTCGACTCCCGGTCGTGTCGCTCCTGGATTTTCGCATGTGGGAATCGTACCGGACGATGCCGCTGATTGGAGGGTTTCCTCGGGGATATCCCGTTTCCCCCTCCACATCATTCAGGCACTGCTCCATACTCACCTCGCTTCATCCTCATCGTCTCTCAAGACGTCGCTGTTAAGAGCCGCCCAAATCTCTTCACTCACATAATGCCATATACACTGAAAAGCCAAAAAAACTGGTACACCTGTCTAATATCGTTTAGAGCCCCCCGAGCACGCAGAAGTACCGCAAGATGACATGGCATGGACTCGACTAATGTCTGAAGGTATGCAGGAGGCAATTCACACCATGAATCCTGCAGGGCAGTCCACAAATCCAATCTGCACCAATTTTAGATAGGATTGCACATCTGTCACGTTTAATGATTCTCGTCAGTCGTCGTTTGTCCCGCTCTTTAACGATCTTTTTCCGGCCGCAGCGATGTCGAAGATGTGATTTTTTTTACCGGATTCCCGATATTCACGGTACACTCGTGAAATGGTCGTACGCGAACATCCAAATGTTATCGCTACCTTGGAGATGCTATGTCCCATCTCTCGTGCGCCGACTATAACGCCACGATCAAACTCACTTAAATCTTGATAACCTGCCATTGTAGCAGCAGTAACCGATCTAGCTGCCGACCGCATCGCGTTATTCTGATTGGGCCCATACCTCTGTTATTTGCATACACACACCTATACCAGCTTTTTTGTCTCGTCAGTGTATATGAACCAATCAACTTTTTTCTGAATAACGTGAGAACAACAAAGTGAGATGTCAAATACAATTGTGTATGTTTAATTCTTTACGATCCTATTGCAAGTTAATGTTAATTCGCTAAAAGCTGAATTTATATTCTATCTATAGGTATATTTTTCCATCATATACAATACTGTACAGCCTGTAAACCTTAAAATCTGCAACGGAAACTTGTATAAACTCTTTGCGATTAACTGAGCACTTTTAAAAGACCTGAATGCGGTTCCATTTTATACCCATTTATAACCCTTTCATCAAATAAAAAGGACCCGATGACAATATTTATGCGTTTTTGAAGCTAAATGGTGAAGATTTTAGGTACATAAATGTGTAAACAATAAGAAAATTTGTACTCTTATGTGCATTATTAAGGGAAATTTAGTTAAATAAACTCAGTTACCATATCATAGAACACAACTTTATTAATACGACGTTAAGACATTAAACGAATTTCACTTGGTTGCTGCCAGATTGATCGAGATCATGACAGCCAGTGTGTCCGGTAGAGTATACGCAGTTACGGCCATGGAATTATTCAGAAGTTTTATTTCAAAAGGGCTTAGTTAACCGCAAATAATTTGTAACTAAATTTCATAATAACCATCATCCTACTTTCCAAATTACTACTAAGCTTTACCTACGTGCGCTTTCAGTGAACTACCTACTTTCCGGCACTTTCGTACTACAGCTTAATTATATGTTGCAAATTAAATCATTGTAGACTAAGTTATAATGAGTAACATTAGCACCCCTAGGCACATAACATAATATTAACGTTTCTGGAAGCTTCTTATTTTCATTATTATGTCTGTTCTATTACACTCTAAGCCACAATAAAAAAAAACTACACTATCCAAAATTGCGTTTTTGTCGTTATGTTGGCCAATTAGAATTAATGTTGGGTGCGTAATATTAACGTTTAAAAAAANCAAGAAAAATAGTTCCATTAGTCTTCGGTAGCACCAAACATCCTGTTTTATTCGTAAACAAAAATTTCAAAACTAAATTTGTTCGTTATTAATTTTAGTGGTCATTGGAACGTCGTTATCTGAAGTAATACTGATCTGAATATTAGTTTTTCTTTATTTTGTACTTGTGATGCCACAACACTAAATAATGATATATTAATTTATGCTATTAAATTCCTCCCCCCGCCTTTTTTCAAGAAACTTAATTNGCCACAACACTAAATAATGATATATTAATTTATGCTATTAAATTCCTCCCCCCGCCTTTTTTCAAGAAACTTAATTAATGCACCAATAAACTTTTTCCTAATCAACCTGACAATCTAAAGCAAGTTGTACACAGTACGGGAGTCCAGCCAGAGATTTCCACTATCTGAATCTGACACACAACCATTTCATCACAGACGCCGACTGAAAATATTAGGTATCTCATTTACTAATAAATTGCGGACACATTTGTTGACATATGCGAACACAAGCATCTGCTACAATATGGAGGTAACACCGATTACTCATCTCATTCAAGACAGAAATCAAAATGCACTTGTAATAACTACTGCACTCTTAATTACAATAAAAGTAGGTAGGTATATAGGTAGGAAGGTAGGCTTACCGTCTCACCGATAGCTATGATAGTTACATGAGAAGCAGGTATAGGGAAGGGGTTTCACCACGGCCTGTAGTAAGGAAACACCCCAACATTCGCCTGAAGTGATTTCGAGAAACTATGGAAAGCCTTAATCAGGATGGCCTGATCGGGATTCGAACACAGGTCCTCCCGATTGGTTTACCACTGTACCACCTTGCTCGATACTGGAGGTAACAATAGTCACGAAACAACCAATAACAACGAAGTGGTATGCAAAAGTGTACAGTAAGCTATTCAGAAATATATATTTAGTTACGGAAGCATTTCAATGTATTATGGTAAGGTTTCTTAAAACAAATTCAAGTTTTCAACTATTAGCCATTCTTCCATTAATGTTAATAGAAACGCCGTCTTATTTTGTTCAAAATTCATTAGTGTGTGAGTGACATTGATGTAATTTAAAAGCAAAATTTACTTTATGCAGTCCCATACGGCATTGAGTTTATATTTACCTTCCTATTTGGTTTTCTATGAATGCCACAAAGCGCATGGAAGCTTTGAGCATGAAAGTTGAAGACTGCTGGACTCACCTGGCAGAAGNTTAAAAGCAAAATTTACTTTATGCAGTCCCATACGGCATTGAGTTTATATTTACCTTCCTATTTGGTTTTCTATGAATGCCACAAAGCGCATGGAAGCTTTGAGCATGAAAGTTGAAGACTGCTGGACTCACCTGGCAGAAGAAGCAGAACTAGAGCGAGGTGATTCAGTGTTACGAGACGACGCATCCTTTCGTTCCACTCACTGAGCCCACTTCGTCAAGAGCGAGCGCGCTGCTCGGCAGCCTGATCACAACTGAAGTAAATCAGTCGCCGGACGTGCTTGTAGGCAGCAAACTCTCTCTTCCCTGCAGGTAGAGAGAGTTCACTTTTGGCATCGCTGGTTTTTATTCCCCTTTCCCACAGCTAATGCACAACAAACGAATGTGTAATTTGTGCCTGTGGCTCAGGTGAAGTTTCACCAGTAAATAGTTCACAGTCGGAAACAATGGACATTCCACGTCTTATAACGTCTTTGTATAATCTTTAAACTTGTAAGACTAATGGAAAGTCCGCGTCCTGAGGTTGACAAGAAAGGACTACTTGTGCATTGTTAATAAACTGGGCATATTACAACGCGTGTTTCTGATATGGGTGTAACTTCAGAACTGGAAAGGAATAAATCAGTGCGCCTAAGTTAATGGGAATTCATCTAAAAAACCACAAATATATTCGAGTCCAATCCATGGTGGAATAATGTGGTATTTTTTTCCTTTTTATTTAAAAAAAACTTAAAAAGGTTTTTTATTCTGCCAGCATATCAAGTTTGAGTTGTTTTAATTTTTCCAGAGACATGGAATAGGCCTATAACTCTACAAGAATAATACGACTATTTCGTAAATAAAATAGTACTCATGTATATTTGATATGTCATTCCATACTATTGTTTACATGCGAGATGTAGTGTAACTGCCAGCATACCAAATTTGGGGGTGAAATGTGTAATTATTTTAGACATCCTGTATATATATAGGACGATTCTAAAATCATGGGACAAACTTTGAGGGGTTGTAGAGCTCACTAAAACAAACAATNAATACGACTATTTCGTAAATAAAATAGTACTCATGTATATTTGATATGTCATTCCATACTATTGTTTACATGCGAAATGTAGTGTAACTGCCAGCATACCAAATTTGGGGGTGAAATGTGTAATTATTTTACACAACCTGTATATATATAGGACGATTCTAAAATCATGGGACAAACTTTGAGGGGTTGTAGAGCTCACTAAAACAAACAATTATTGATGAGGAATATATGGGTGGAAGTGACGCGTTGAGGCACAAATACAAAAATAACACGTGATATGCAAAACATTGTTTATTTACAACGTCGCCGCTAAATGCCTTTTTATCGAGTTTCGATTTGTTCCTATGGGGGCATTTGAAAGCCCTCATTTACGAGACTCCATTTGATTCCATTGAAGACCTCGTCGCTCGACTATCCTGTGCGGCTGCACGCGTGCGTGAAATACCCGGCGTATTTGAATCTGTTCGCCAATCACTCCACCGACGCTACCAAGCTTGCATTACTGTCGGTGGTAGCAATTTTTAGCAATTATTATAAACATTGCCGTAAACAGGCATTTAGTGGCGACGTTGTAAATAAACAATGTTTTGCATGTCATGTGTTATGTTTGTGTTTGTGCCTTAACGCCTCACTTCCACCCATATATATCTATACAATAATTGTTTGTTTTAGTGAGCTCTACCACCCCTCAAAGTTTGTACCATGATTTTAGAATCATCGTGTATAGACATATTATATATAGACTAATAAATATGTCTGAATTAAGAAAATACTGATTATGAATTTTTGATATTCTTACTTTTGATCTTGTTTATAGATCCCTTCTCTTTCAATACAAGCATATAATAATTGGAAGCTTTTGCAGAACCCATCTTCTGGGATCAATTTCAGTCACGGGTTTCATTACTCTAGATGACTGTAATTGTAGCATCAAGTTCCACATAAAACATGATAAATAAATTTTTATACTACAAAATTAGTATAACATATATGAGTCTGGCATAACGGAACCCAGGACAGGAGGCAGGCACCGACCAAACGCCATGTTGTGATATCACCCGATCATCATATTGGATCTGGGTTACCTTGACCTTGACCTCGCGCCCTTGAGATTGACCCCGTGCCCATGAACTTGGATAACTTTGAACCCAAAAAGGTTTAAAAAATCCCAAAATATATAAAAAATCTAAAAATCGAGGAACTTATAACATTTTACCTCCCTCCTCCAATTCACCTGAAACCAAAACCACCCACCAACACCTGTCCACCCAATCAAAAAAATCAACAAAAATCGCAAAAATAGAAAAATTCAAAAATCAAGCTATATATAACATCACGCCACCCTCCCCTACTCTCACTCTAAACAAAACCCTCAGCCCCCACCCACCACCCTATCATAAAGAATCGAGAAAAAACGAAAAATATTCTGACGATAGAAGAACACATAACGTTACACCACTTTTCCCCTAAACCACCAACCTAGCCCACGTTTCTCCACTCCCCCCACCACCCTCCACCGACAAACTCACACTCCCAGTCACAAAAAATAGAAAAAATGGCCAAACAAGTGAAAAAAAAAATATATACGAACATATAACATCAACCCACACCCACTCAAGACCAACACCCTAACCAAAACCCACACCCCTCACATATCTCCCTTCCTATCATAAAAATCTAAGATAATCGCCAAAATTCAAAAAGGTTTTCTAAAAATCGAGGAAAAAATTACATGAATGACTCCGAATACCATGTTGGTTTTTGTAGATCTTTACATTAAACCTAATATCCTTAAACTCTTAAATATAAAATCCATTAAATTATTTTTAATAATCGTAAAAACATTGCGGGAAAAATTACATACCTAATGCGAAAAACACAGTTGGATGTGTGTGACTATGAGGATTTGATTCTCATAAAGATGACAGAGCACAGGCACTCCCTTGTACGACGATCAGCAGGCGACCGACCCTCGCCGGTTTTTATTGGCTGTTTAGTCGGAAAGCCTCCAAAAATACAAGCCAACAATACCAGCTTAAAATTTGAACTGACCATGCCAGTCAACAACATCCCAAAACAATACGAACAACCAATACGACACAGCCATTCCGTCCGCCCAGTCTAACGACCATGAAGATAAGCCGACCATAAAAACTGCTAATACCCACCAGTCATACAGACTGACATCATATGCTTCTTGATCATTAGAATTTTTTTTCGATCTTTTTGCAATTTTTCTCGATATTTTATGATTGGTTGGGCGGGTGTTGATTAGGGAGAGCGGAAGGGGAGGGCAGAGCTGTATGTACCTAGACTTTTAGAATTTTTTTAGATTTTTGCAATTTTTTATATTTTTTATGATTGGATGTGTGGTGGTTGTGTTGGTTTGGGTGAGCAGGAGACAGTATGATAATTTTTTTTTATATTTCTGCAATTTTTTAAAACATTTGGATTTTCTTGGGATTCTGGATTCAAAGGTCATCCAAGGTCATGGACACGGGGTCAAGGTTACGGGCGCGAGGTCAAGGTCTAGGTCATCCACATCCAAATTGGTGATCGGGTGATGTCACATTTCGGTCTGTCGGTGCCTGACTCATGTTTCGGGTATTGTTATGCCAGACTCGTCAATATTATATTACTTACACTACTCAAAATAAGTTTTTCGCTACCGAGATATCTCAGGTACTAAGTTGTTCACGGCCTAAGAGAAAGTATGGTATTAAATTCCACAGACTGTACGAATCCCATACCATATTTGACGAATGTCTTTTTGTATTGCACCTACGCTACGATCCCAGCGAACATCCTTAGTTTGCAGCCAATTACAGGTGGTGCAAAACGTATTGGGATGTGTGAATGTTATACTATCATAATACACAAAACTTTTATAAATTGCACCAAAAAAGAAGGTAAGATCAGATAATAAATTCACCAAGAAAAAACAATTCGATTCTAACGAAATTGTATGTGTATTGAATGGTAAGTTATGTAAAATAGCTTATGCAGGAATAAGGAATCAGGGGTCACAAGCAGGGGTATGTAGGCCAGGTATTCATGTTTCCTCATTCCAGTTGGACCTCGGTAAGGATGAAAATATATGACAGTGACATCATATAACTTTAACTGTTATCTGGTGACCTTGAACTCAAAAAAATCAAAGCAATAGAAAATACTTTAAAAAAAAGAAATAATAATTTTTTCCGGCTCCTTTATTCCAACTCAGTCGATTCAGTCACTTTCGTATCAAACAATATATTAATATATTATATTGCAAATAAAACATTTATAAGAATCGTTGAAAATTTTTATTTTTATGGTAACTAATATTTATTTTTATAAATTATAGCTTTTTAAATACTTGCATCCAGTGTTCATCGTCCAGTTATTTGTCTGCAATCGCCATCCACTTCTGGGTTCAAACACCATTCCCCTTAATGCGACCCCCACCCGAAAGATACTCAAACTGCACAATGACCGATAGCCAAATGATATATAACTAGATAACTGCTAGTTTTATATCACCTTTTCCCTTCTTCATTTACTCGCAGTGGCTCGTTGAATTATTCTTAGCAGCCAACCCCGAAAGTCATCTGAAATGTCTTTCTTTACAGCCATATATGGGTACCACTAACACAATTATTATTTATTATGCATTTAAGTCGCCTAGGTTCCTTCCACACTACCCAACATAAAATATCGAAATAGAGTATGCGACCTCGTTAAATATGTTTGTAATTTTCACCAAATTCAAAAAACACATTTTGGCCTATTTTCAGAAGACGACACCAGCTCGTCATACCTCCTTCTCGTGTATCTATATGTGTGTTTAGTCGTATTCATGTGTGTTAACATGAAAATTTTATATTCGTGCACAAAACTTCAACCAGTTAGACACACTCATAAAACTTGTTAAGGACTTCCAAATGTTTACACTTTACTACTATGCCAAGGGCTTTTTTTTTACTAAATGGTGCTAATAAGACTATTGTGGATGTTATATCACATCTAAGAAAATATTCAAATTGAGCAGAAATCGGTGTGCAGGAAATAGGAGTCGAATTCAGTTTCTTGTATACTGCTCTCAAAATAGCTGCTATCTTCAGTCATAACATATAAAAAAAATTTAAGTATTGGTAGTGGAAGTACTACTCCTGGTACCAGAAGTTAGCGTTTCATGGTACTGCATTTGCAGTTCCCCACTCTTTCATTTTTATTAATATGAACGAATTATTGTATGGCAATGATCTACGCCAGATTCAAAATTTCTTGCACCTTATTAGTATTTTTGATAAAACTAAGTTTAAAAAAATACAACTGAGTATCTTTCAGGCGGGGGTTCGCTTAAGGTGAATGGTGTTTGAACTGGAGCCTTGTCTGAATGTGAAAATTATTTCATTTGTTGGAACTCAGAAGTGGATGGCGATTGTACCAGAGCTCCGTGGAGAGCAGAATGCAACAGTGTAATCTTCAGAAACGAATCCTGTTTCTGTAATTATACCAGGTAAGTGGCTGTCAGTGCTGATAGTATCTCAAACTATGGCTTCATGCTGATGTGTTAACTGCAATAAAATATTTTAATACATTGTTTGAAACGAAAGCCACTTAATCGGCTAAGTTGAAATTAAGGAGCAGAAGAAAAATTATTATTATTTTTTTATTTCCTTGATTTTTCGAGTTCAGGGTCCCCAGATTACAGTTAAAGTTACTTTATGTCACGGTCATATATTTTCAACCTTACCGAGGTTGTAACCCCTGATTCCTTAACCCCGCATAATCTATTTTACATAACTTACCATTCATTACCAATATAATTTCGTTAGAATACAATTGTTTATTCTTTGTNCCGCATAATCTATTTTACATAACTTACCATTCATTACCAATATAATTTCGTTAGAATACAATTGTTTATTCTTTGTGAATTCATTTTCTGATCCCGACGAAACGTAGACCAAATGTGGACTTAAATCAGCAACACATCATCCACGATACCTCAGGACATGGCAGTATCGCCCCGATTTGCAGAGGCAGGTTTGTTGTCCACCCGTTCAATGACATTCATCAAACTGATTCCACGTAGCGTTCAGCAATGTATCGTTCAACATGATGGTCCCACTACTTACTGTATTTTAGGCCACTGGAGCCTTGTCTGATTGTGAAACCTTATACCATTTATTTTGCAACAGTTTGGCTATCGATGCATGCAATTTGGTATGTTTAACAGCATTCCTTCATGGTGCGGCAATTTCTTTGTCAAGCAGTGTATGTCAATTTATATTTCTCAAAATAGCTGCAATCAGCAGTTACTATATATCAATAAATTTCAAGTACTGGTAGGGGAAGTACTACTCCTGGTACCAGAAGGCAGCCTTTTATTGTTTTCAGTATACTTTCCGAAAGAAAGATAGGCTTATGTAATCACCCGAATGTCTGTCTGCAATGTATGTCCCCCCAATAACTTTTAAACCCGAAAACTGAAATTCACCAAACGACANTCACCCGAATGTCTGTCTGCAATGTATGTCCCCCCAATAACTTTTAAACCCGAAAACTGAAATTCACCAAACGACATCCACATATTGCATTTAGTACAGGCATCGAACTTGTACATTTTTTGATTACGCCAGGTACTTATTTTCAAAATGGCAACATTTTCATAGTACCAAATTTGGTTGAAATATGCTTAATAGTTCCTGATATATAATATTATGACCTACATTTTAAAATCATTGCATCGGATGCCATGCCATAGAACAATGCTTGATACCAGATTTAAAATTGGAAGGTGATAATATTATTGATACTTCATTTTGGAAGATAGTGCAATTTGAAAANTTGAAAAAAAAAATTATTTCGGGGACTACTAAACCTATTTAAACCAAATTTGGTACGCTGACTATGCATTACGTAACCATTGCATTTAAAAATCTCCAATGCTGTTAATCCGCCATTTTGAAAGATAGTGCAAATTATAAAAATGACATTTCTATTATATCTCTGGAACAATTCAACCTATATAAAGGAAATTTGGTATGTTGACAGTGCATTATGTAAGCGTTTAATTTAAAAACCGATAATGTTATAAGTGTACCATTTTGGAAAATAGTGCACACTTAATAATAATGCTTTTACACTATATATCGGAAACAAGAGGCCCACGGTGATTAAGCGGTTAGACTGCTCGCCTCCCACCAAGACGAACGGGGTTCAATCCCCGGNGGAAACAAGAGGCCCACGGTGATTAAGCGGTTAGACTGCTCGCCTCCCACCAAGACGAACGGGGTTCAATCCCCGGCAGGTTCACTCCGGATTTTAGCAAGTGGGAATCGTGCCGGACAATGCCGCAGGTCGGCGGTTTTTTTGGGATCTCCCGTTTTCCCCGCCTTTCCATTCCAGCGCTGCCCAATACTCACCTCACTTCACCCTCATTGGCTTTCAAGATCTCGATGATAAGAGCCACCCAAATCTCTTCGCTCACTTCACTCACTCGGGAATAATTTAACCAATTTAAACCACAGTTGGTATGTTGGCAGAGCATGATTCAAGCATTGAATTAAAAAGCGATGTTATCAATCCGCCATTTTGTAAGATAGTTCAATATGTAAAATATAGTTTTTATATTATATCTCGGTAACTACAGAACCGATTACTGCCATACTTGTCATATAAGTAATACTCTTATAGTCCATGCTAATATATGCAATTAAAAAGATAAGACTTATTTTTTAAATTGCGATAGTAAATATATATTTTAGGTTCATTTGCATTATCTGCAAAACCATTTAACCAGTTTCAAACAAACTTGTTATGCTGGAAGTATATTTTACATGCATCATGTTAATGAAAACATAGCCTTTTGTCCGCCATTTTGGGAAGAGNTTGTTATGCTGGAAGTATATTTTACATGCATCATGTTAATGAAAACATAGCCTTTTGTCCGCCATTTTGGGAAGATAGTACTACATGGAAAATGAAGTTTTAATGTCATATCTGGAGAAACAATCAACAGATTGTTGCCAAATTTTACACTTAAGTAATACTACAGTTTATCATGCAAACGTAAATGTTTTAGTCAGTATTTTAAAAATGGCGGCCACAGAAACATTATAGACTACTATACTGTATCTATGCATCCATACCACCAATTACAACTAAANTTAAAAATGGCGGCCACAGAAACATTATAGACTACTATACTGTATCTATGCATCCATACCACCAATTACAACTAAACTTTGTATGCTGGCAGTGTCAATATAAACATGAAATAAGTTAATATATAAACAAATTTGTAAGCCATTTTGGAATATTGAACTACATGAAAGATTAAGCTTTTGCGTTCTATCTCGGTAAATAATTAATGGATACCCACCAAACTCAGGGTACGAGTTACACTTTTGTAGTCTATTTAAATGTATATGACTTAAGGAGGTAGCCACTTATTAAAAAATATAACAGTCTTGAATATATTTTAGGTTAGTAAGCTATATGTCCCAAACAATTTCAATCGACTTTAATATGTAGCAAAATCTATGACAAACATAGAATGTGCCAATACATTAATGAAAATTTCACCACATGAGAAACTGGAGCGGTTTATGTCACATATCTGGGATCAACCAATCGATTCCCACAGAACTTTCCACATAAGTAGTGCTAAAGTAGGTCATTTTTTAAGTGTGTCTGGCTTTATTTACAAAATTGCAGCCATTTAATGCATTTAGATAAGTTTGTTTTATATATTAAACAATTTAATCCTTTCAATTTAGTATGCTGAGAGTAATCATTTGAATCATCAACTATGCTTATAGAGATCATCTTTTTCAGACTTTTTGTAAGAGAGTACCAGGTGATAAAATCCAAACTTTATATGCCATAACTCGGGAACGAATAATCAAATTCCCGCCAAATTTTGTACACAATTATTACTACAGTAGAACATGAAATCTTAACACAATTTAAGCGTGTCAGAAAATTTTCAAAGTGGTGCAAAATAAATTATTTAGATAATTTAAGCATATCTATTAAATAACTTGACAAATTTCAACCAAACTTATTATATTGACATTATCTATTAGACGTATCAGAAATGCTTACAAAGAGCCAGTTTCTAGGTCTTTTTTTATGATAGCACCAAATGAGAAACTAATGCTTTCATGCCATACCTCAACCAGTCAACCTATTTTCACCCAATTTTGCACATATGTAGTGCTACTGTAGGCCATGCCACTTTACATGATTTAAGTGATTAACACATTTGTATTAAAAATGATACTCCTGTGTATATTTTAAGTTGCTAAACCCAGTCTACCAAAACTTTAGACTGATTACTACCGAAGTAGATGCTTCCAATCCTACCTCTGTAATGTAGTTGACTGCACACCAGCTTACAGTAATGGGCGTTCTGAATTAGAGTTCCAGGTAAGGCACGTATGTATTTGTAATTTTCTCACTTGTATTGTATTTGTCTCTGGTTGCAACTCTAATGATATCGCTATCAATGAGACGTCAATAACCGCCTACCATCTAACTTTAAAAACATCATAAAAATTATTTGCTTCCAGGTAAAGGAGAGTAGACTGATTAGTTATATTAAAAACTTCTGTTGTCTTTAATATACTTTGATATCATGTAAACTACAGTACACATCATACATTATTGTAATTGATTAATTCGTATTTCATGACCATGATAATAAGTTAATTTTATTCTCTGCGAAAGAAGCTGTTTCACTGTAATTGAATATATGTATTTTTAAATTAATTGGGGTCTGGGTTTTTTAGCATGTAATCTACTTTCCAGAAGAAACACACAGCTAGTTTTTTTTGTCATTTGATTGTGAGCAGCCTAATTTCTCAATCCAAAGTTTGTCCTGAGTTATAACAAGATTGACAGTGAAGACAAAATGATGCAGTTCAGGAATCAGTTTTTGGATTAATTCAAATATTCAGTATTAATGTCCCAATTTTAATGGCCGAAATTGTAGCCGTGGACACTCTCCGAAAGAGGAAGAATCTAGAAGGAAGGGCACAGCAAACCAGCCCAAAGGGGAGAAGGAGCTCGGAATATCTGTGCGACAGTNGAGGAAGAATCTAGAAGGAAGGGCACAGCAAACCAGCCCAAAGGGGAGAAGGAGCTCGGAATATCTGTGCGACAGTCGCCGAGGATTAAAAAAAACATAATTTTTACTGAATATGGGAGGGAGAAAGTAGAGTAATTTGTTACTTAGCGAAGATAGAATATTGTGACATTGATGTAGGGATGAGTGAGAGCGGAGATGAGTTGTAACCAGGACCGTCTGTGCAGCCCTGTTGGTGGGAGACAGACCTGAGGCACCCACTCGACTGGTNAGGAAGAATCTAGAAGGAAGGGCACAGCAAACCAGCCCAAAGGGGAGAAGGAGCTCGGAATATCTGTGCGACAGTTGCCGAGGATTTAAAAAAACATAATTTTTACTGAATATGGGAGGGAGAAAGTAGAGTAATTTGTTACTTAGCGAAGATAGAATATTGTGACATTGATGTAGGGATGAGTGAGAGTGGAGATGAGTTGTAACCAGGACCGTCTGTGCAGCCCTGTTGGTGGGAGACAGACCTGAGGCACCCACTCGACTGGTGCTAGCAATTTCTTTGTAACACAGGAACAAGTATAAGTTTTACAGTACATGAATAAAGGGGAAAAAATTTAGTTAGAGGTAATGGAGACATCACCTTGCTGGTGCCTCGCTTACAGCTTCGTGTAGTAGTCTGTGTTTCGGTGTGCTTGTTAGTGTATTTGTGCCGAGACACGATACCCACTAACTGCAGCAGAAAGCACATGACGACAGGCACCTTATAATCAGCTGTGTCGAAGGGCCATACATACATACATACATACAGCTGTCGGAAGGGAGAAGTGTTTCGGCTCATGAGTGTGCAGAGCAGTGTTGTTCCCATGTGTATCACAGAGTCGCCACCGAGCCAGAGACGGTCCGGTGTGTGTTTTTCCATGTTCTGTGGGCGCATATTGCTTCGCAAGTATGTTTCAGATGATGTGGTGCAGTGTGGTTGCAGTATGTGTCACAGAGCCGCTACCGAACTACTGGCTGTGCGGTGCAATTTTGGCTATGTTCTGCGATCACGTAGTGCTTTGCAAATTTTTTGGTAAATGAGTGTGGTGTTTCTGTTAATGTTTAGCAATAATACGGGTTTCCCGGTGTTAAGGCTCTCGCCTACTTAGGGCTTGAATCACACTTACAAATATGTAGTTTTTCCTCGAAGTATAGTGGCAAAGCTGAGAAACATTCTTTTCCCCCCCTTCACCGAGGTGACCTTGACCCTGTGTCCTTGACTTTGAATGACCTAGAACTCAAAAGATTTCAAAAAATCACATAACAATAGCAAAATTATTTTAAAATTTCCCAAAAAATAATAATAACTGCTAAAAGATAATTTAAAAACATAACAATTTCATTTTTAAAAAATTATTTAATTTTTTTAATAAAAAAAATACAATTTCGACTGTTTTGGCATGGATAGGATGGGCAATTGGAGCTGACCAGCCACCATGTTATGATGTCACCCAACACCATATTGAATTCAAGTGACCTTGAATTGATCTTTGACCTTGCCCCTGGTGACCTTTGACCTTGAAACCAAGAAATCTAAAAAAAAATATTAAAATATCCTTTAAAATGTTTTAAAACATTAAACAAATTAAAAAATGTATACTAAATATTCAAATTTATTTTAAAAATTTATAAGAAATATTAAAATTTATTTTAAAAGTTTCAAAAAATGTATTTAAAAAATTTACATTTATAGAGATTTTCTCAGCACCTCATCCAGCAGACGACTTATCCTCGCCAATGTTTATCGTTGGTTAGTTAGTCGGTTCACCTCCACTCCCTCCACCAATTTTTCTCATTGGTTGATTACTTGTGTTCGCCTCACCACCCAACAGTGTTTTTTAATGGGTTATTACTTATGTTCGTTCAACCCACCACCAATGTTTCTCATTAAATAAACATTCCCCTTCCCTACCCCCTCACTATTGTTCATTCTGTCGAATGCACTTCACCCACCATATCCATTTTTTGTAACATAGTTTGCTTACTTTTTCATTGCTAGGGTGGTGCTAGTGTATTAGTTATCGATTGCGCAGTCAGAGTAGCTGTTGATTTAGCCACCATGTTGGTTGTTATCGAGCTTGACCTTGACCCCAATGACTTTAAACTCGAAAAATCGAAAAAAATCATGGTCAATACAATTTACCATTACTAGCTGGTCACAACAAGGGCCCATACCGACGAACCATACTAGCCAACGATGACTCCACCTAAGACTAAATCCACCCAAGACTGGTTCCTGGCGAGATTGACTGAGCACAAGTCTAGCTCCTGACGAGTCCAGTTCCTGAAAACTGGCTAGAACAACCAACAAGACCAACTTGCCATATCACCCACCTATACAAACGATGATGGACAATCTCGAAAAAAAGTCTCTAATAAGAGTTTCGTAGCTAACCTCTTCGCACAAAATCTTCGCAAAATTTTCGCAAAATATTTCTACCAAAGCTGGCAATACCAAAGGGTCATGCCAACTTACCAAGCCATCTCACCGGGCCAACCAACTAGTTGCGAAACATTCCAAAAAATTATTCTCCTCATTTCATTCGTTCGCCAAATAGAACTCATCCATTTTAAACGATCTGAGTAAGACATAATATTTAAGATCAGACCATATCCTTCCTCCTGCACATGCTCACATAAATGTTATCGAAAATGGACTCTCGCTACCGATTGTTTACACCACTGAATTATTTCAGAGAAGCAGAAGGGACTGTACAAAATATTAAACACATATTATTACATATATATAAACTTATTTTATTTACTTATTAGATACATTCTATCTTTCAAATTATGTTGTACATTCGATAGTTACATTTCACAGATGTTTGCAGATCACGGATAGTAGCCAACGATTTCATCTTATATAATCCAGATCCTTCAGTTCATCGATGATGAAATACACTTAAGAGAGAAAAAAACTGGTATAGGCATGCGTATGCAAATAACAGAGGTATGGAATCAATCAGAGTAACGCGATGCGGTCAGCAGCTTGATCGGTTACTGCTGCTACAATAGCAGGTTATCAAGATTTAAGTGAGTTTGAACGTGGTGTTATAGTCGGCGCACGAGAGATGGGACATAGCATCTCCGAGGTAGCGATAACATTTGGATGTTCGCGTACGACCATTTCACGAGTGTACCGTGAATATCGGGAATCCGGTAAAACATCAAATCTTCGACATCGCTGCGGCCGGAAAAAGATCGTGAAAGAACGGGACAAACGACGACTGACGAGAATCATTAAACGTGACAGACGTGCAACCCTTTCTCAAATTGGCGCAGATTGGATTTGTGGATTGCCCTGCAGGATTCATGGTGTGAATTGCCTCCTGCATACCTTCAGAAATTTGTCGAGTCAATGCCACGTTGTCTTACGTTACTTCTGCTTTCTGGGGGAGGGGGTGGGGGGCTACATGATATGAGGCAGGTTTACCAGTTTTTTTTGGCTCTTCAGTGTACATCTCAACAATGCATGAGAGATTCCCGAATTTTTGCAGGTCAATAAAATATCTGAGTCTATCAACAAGTTAATTCGGGTCTTCGATAAATATTTAACTAGCTTTACTTGACGCCTTCTGCCTTCTCCACATCACTTGTCGATGGAAACTCGTTGGTGAAATGTGCAGGAACGTCGGGAGAACCATCATCCTTCTCATCAGATACTTAATCAACATTTTAGCCATGGTCATTATCCACATCATCATCGTAATCGCCTCCTGTTTTATCCTCAATATCAAGTTTACTTTTCTTTGTAGGAGTCACATGGTCATTATCAATATTTAGGGCTAACAACCATTTATTTTGAAGTTCGTCGACTTCACGCGAACGCTTTGCAATTGTACATTACACATACCGACTCTATCATGACTCGTAGGTCTCTCATTCTGTCATTAGCATTACCTGTCTCGTCATAATAGTCTACAGAAACAGTTCCTATCGAGCAGGGGGTATTGGTGACATCACTTGCTGGCTCCCAGTAGACGAACCCTTGCAGATCTTGATGTGTTCCATCATCGTATCTCTTGCATAAACTGGATGTGATCATTGTCGTAATACTTTATCATGCGAGTTCCCTCTTCATCTGTGTATATTTTGTGTAGAGTATTAATAGGAGGTAACAAAGTTATCACACATTGTTCCTCAGTGGGTGACAAATTACTACATTTATCAGCCATGATGTGTTTATTTTAATTACCACATCACAATCTTCACATGGAAAATTTAAAGTAGCTTAGAAAAGGATAAGAAGAAGACCAGGAAGAATTGTTTGTATGAAGGTGGCATACTCCCTGTAGTTACAGTTACCATTCACAAAATAAGGCCCTATCACATTATTGCCAACCATCCCACACCAAATGTTAACATTCCATTGACACTAATGGTTTATCTATCGAAGCCATTGTGGGTTCTCGATAGCCCAATAATGCATGTTCATCGTATTCACTTAGCCTGAGTTGAAGAACGATGTTTCATCGGTTAAAATAACATCCGAAAACACATTCGGTTTGGCGATATTTTGATGCAGTGCCCATTGAAAGAACTCTGCACGATTATGGAAATCATTCCCTTGCAATTGAAAGTGTAAGGGTGTATGATATGGATGGAACATATGACACTTGAGAAAGCGAAGTGCACTCGTTTTCGGAATGCCAATGTCGGCTTCAAGTTGGCATATGCTGACATGTGTATTAACTGCTACAGCAGTGAGAACAGCAACCTCAGCAGCTTTATCTGTGCGAGTTCTACGACCATTGCATTGCTCTTGGTTCAAATTGCCCATTACACAATGCTTCCCAAAGATACAGTAAAACATACGTTTGGACAGTGAGATCTTGCCAGTGTATCGCTCTCTGTAGAGTTACTCCACCTGACTACCATTACCGACCTTCAAAATAATGAATGACGTGTGAACAAACCAAGCTATCGTTGATGTTAATGACAGAATTGTGTGTTTCAGTATAACTCACTTGAATGTACCACACTGTGTTGTAAAATAATACGAGCACATTCACCTGCTAACTTACATTATCCATATACGAGCAGCAATTGTACCTTCTCATTGTTAGAGTTCACTTCCGTTACAACAACTCTTACTGTGCAGTGTACTGTATTCGACTGCACATGGGTGACTGATTGAGTTGTCATCACGTAATGTGTGTTTCTTTGTTTCCTCTAAGCCCCACCTCTGTGGAATGGGTTATGCAACTCTGAGTACCTGCACTGTTTACATTACCTCTACGTCAAATGCAGTGTGTCAACGCCATACTGTACTGTATCATGCACCACAATCGTGCCGCAAGACATCACATAACAGGTCTTCATTAACCTTTATGAGGCCCAATGTATGTGGCGGTTTTTAACGATGTGTTTATTCGACTGGTACATTGTGATACATTTTTTAATAGGTCTTGACGATCTTCATGGAACATTTGAAGAATAGATATATGGTGCCATTTTAAATACTGATGTTAGTCCTCGTATCTTACGAATATAGAATGCTTTATAGCTGACTCCCCAGCAGTGTTATTCCCCCCCCCCCCTTCTAGTTATACAACATTTCGGTGAAACACTTTTTTATTTGTAACCCAGATACACAGTTATTGTGGGTGTACAAGATAAGTGGGACACCTATATATGTGTATATATGGGACATTTATATATATATATATATATGGGACATACTATATATATATGGGACATCATATATATGGGACATCTCTCTCTCTGTATATATTTGTTATAACTATTCTTTGGCATACTGTTTATCGTTGCAAATTTGTATGATGGCTGAAAGTTAACAGTGCCCAATTTTAAGTATAACTTTCAGACTTGACCTATGATTTTTTAACTTTGTTCTCAAACACGCACAACTAGATCCACTCCTTACTTTGGCCAACTTCGGTCTGGCGAATTTGGTATTGCTGGAATCATCATGATTCCTGGTATGTGGTTCGTAGTACCGAGGGTGGCTTAACAGTTCTGGTAGCAGAAACTGTGGTTGTGTCTTTTTTTTTTGCATGATTTGATGTATGTTTCTTTTCTCTTCTTTTACCCAGTATGGTTGGAATGGTGATGGATGTACTTTCGAAGATTTTGTATTCTAGGTTAAGCAGTGTGATTCATTTCTTTGTTATTTTTAGTTATTCATAAGGAAAAATGCCTGCTTCTATTGTCACTGAACATCTCCTGAAGAAGGAGATTCTGTATCAATCATGTGTTCGTGGCCTTAAATCTGCTGACACAAATGTCGCGTCATCGCGCACTTATTCGCGTAGTGCCATTCAGGAAAATATCATACCTAATCTTGAGAAACTTGCTGACCTAGATATCAAATTGTAGTATGAAACCTGCACTCCAAAATTACTTGTTCTAAATGAACATATTTATGATTTAGAGGATAAATCCTCTCTTCAGTATTTACTTCGGTTAAGAAACAGTTTTGCAAATCTTGAAATGCATGCCAATAATCTTTTTAGTATTTGTGAGAAAGAATTTGATGACATACAGGTTAAAACATTGAAAATATAGTTTCTCAGATAGATTCCCTATCTCAGGTAAAAAATCAACGGTCGAGTGATTATGACTACTGAACCGTTTGAGGGTGTTGCTTTTATTTCTGCATTACTTTGCACTTGTGGGACCTAATACAACTGAGATCCAATCTTTTCAGCTTGTTCCTAGTACGCCTAACGAAGTTGGCAATAATTCCAGTGCTGTTGAAAACACTTCTGCCTTTATCTCTCCACCAATTTTTATTGGCAGTATTTCCACTACTGCACATTCTGTACGTATCAACGTTGGTCCCATGTTTGTGCCACCTGAATACATGACGTCTGTTTTCTCAGGGGCTTACCAAACACATTTTACTGTTTCCTACTACCGATGGGCTGCACGTGCATTAGGCTATTGATATTTTCAAATTCATTGTAAACTTACTTAAAAGTCAGACAATACCTGAAACTCAGCTGTTAGAATTTATATGCCCTTTCATGCATAGACCACTAAATGAGAGAACCCAAATAGTAATTGATCAAGACTTTGCCTTTGATGCTTACCATGTGGACATTGTACACTTCTTCATATCTTCTATGATTTTAACATAATTACCTTTGAGGCAGTGCAATCGTTTATAAAATTCTAACGAGCCACAATCCATTTATGTGAGTAGCATCAAAGAGGCTATGGTTATGATCAGGCTCTGAAAATGATGTGGTGGACAACATTCTAGAAGGTCTCACTCTCGAGGAACGCTCCTGGCTTGTTTTCCACAGTAAACCCACCAGTTTTGCCGATCTTGACAGCATGTGTATACATTCACAGAACATTCGGTCTGTCGATCAAAATAGGGAAAAGTTAGGTTTTAAATTCTTTTCGCATGGACAGTGTAAGAATAGCCCCAATAAACTTAACACTAATGTGGTTGGTAGCAAATCTTCACCAGCAGTGAAGGATCAGGCCAATCCTCCATAGTAATCTACCAACCAAGAACACCCACCATCTAAGCTTCCTACTTGCCACAAATCTAATAAGGTCGGACATATTGCTCCTAATTGTTGGAAGTAAAAAAATGATACACGCAAGGCTGGGAAGTGAGCGGCAGTTCTCGCCGTAATGATAAATTAGCCAACTCCCAAGTAAATGCTCACATTTTAGAGGCTGTAAGTATTTGTCAGTTGTTCCAGCATTTTATTGTGCCATTTGAGCTTAATGAAGCTAAGACTGAAGCTAGTGCTACAGTGTGTATTTTCCCAATATTTTAGGATGCCGAAGACTTAGTACAACACAAATCGAAGTTACCATGGGATCCCTTAAGTTCAAAATGCATGTTGACTCTGGTACGGCGCGGACCATTATTTCTGGAAAAATTTTTAAACAACTCCAAAATTTGAACCTGATTTTTTTATTTGAGATTAATTAATTAGACTGTTACACTGCATCTAATCATCAATTACCCATATCATGCAGTACTAATATCAAACTGAAAATTTCTAAATTCAATTGGGTAGTTAATTTTCTGGTAGTGGAAAAATTAAGCCAAATTGTTATTTCAGGGGCTGACGTCAAGACTTCATGGTAGTCATGTGTTTTTTAAATTTGCAGCAAAGCAGAAAATTTTATTTGTCGTTTTCAACCAACAAGTGAACATGGACATAAGCGCTGAGTTAAACCCAGATCCATCTGCAAGTCCTTTAAGTCATTTAAGTGAAAATCTAAACCTTTCAGTTTAATGTTCAATTACATGCCAAATAATCATCTCTCAAACTTGTAGCAATTGAGTGACTGGATTGGAAAGGGTTTATTAATGTCCCCCGGTGTTATGCCTAAAGGTTTGTCAGGGGACGAATTATAAACTATCTTATTACCTAACTTAAACTAACAACCATGCCTTACCTGAGATTCAAACCCAGAACCTCCCGCACTCCAGACTGGCAGGGTACCAACCGACTAAGCCACGGGAGGCCGGCTTAGTTGAGTCATCTTCTCCCTGATGATGTCACTGGCATTAGTGAATTTTGGGAAGCAGCCCTGAGAAATCTTAAATTGACCCACGAGCGGACCCTTGTTAAATGCAACAAAAACATTATATACAACCCTTTTAGAACTGGGGGTTTAGTTCTCCTAAAAGCTTGCCCTATTAGTAGGGCGGTATACAAGCATATGACGAAATTATCATTTCGTTAAACTGGTCCTTTTCAAATCCAGCACTTTTGACGCCTGTTATAGCCAGTATGGCTGACCTAAAACTGGAGCATATGTAATGCACATGCTCCCACCCAAAATCTTTCCATTCCTGGGCTGTCTCCTAATTTATGGATGTGCACATTGTTAGAAGCTGCAGATTCTNGACGCCTGTTATAGCCAGTATGGCTGACCTAAAACTGGAGCATATGTAATGCACATGCATATCTCCCACCCAAAATCTTTCCATTCCTGGGCTGTCTCCTAATTTATGGATGTGCACATTGTTAGAAGCTGCAGATTCTGCCTGTGTGTTGTGAATAGTCCTGTCTTCTTGTTTGGCGTGTCTGCCCCCAGACTCAATCTTGACCGTGGACCGAATACCCACTGGTCTTAGTGTTCCCGAACTCTCAGTTTTAAAGTAACCTTACTCAAAACTAAATCATGGTCCCTAGGTTTAAGAGTTTATTCAAATTGTGTGTGCGACAGTGGTTTATAAGTTTGTAGAATTGAGGTTATCACAGGAATGTAATGAAACTTTATCGCGTTGTCTTATATTTTATTTAATGTGTGTTATTAAGTTTAGGAACTTAGGTATTAAATCAAATCCCATGTTAGTGTTTCTTATATTTTCTGTTTTGGTGTATGTTCCGTTACTGTGTGAACCTGGTTTAATTTTTGCACTGCTTTTCTTTGCATTGAATCATGTTGTGGTAACTGGTTGTGTTCCTAACAGCCTACTGCCTGAGTCATCTGTAATGGTAAAATCACTCCACTCTGGTATAGTATTCGAAAAGGATGATGATATTCTATACACTAACAGCTTCTAGTCCACCGTACTGGGTTTCAATCTTCTTAAACTCCAAACGGAATCCGTTAATCTACAGGACATGATTCATACTACTCTTGTTTTACATGAAAAGGAAATGGGAGACCTTAAGTTGATATTCTAGTTTTAATAAAAATTTTCACTTTGCGGTTGCCCTATTGAAAGAAAATTCCCTAGCATTCGAGCCAGACATTTCTGCCATAAAGGCTAATTGCCTCCTGGCTCCCGAACAACATACGGAATTTTTGATTTTAGTGGAATTATTTTGAAAACTATGTTTGGCACCCTCGACAACCAAGATATTGCTCTACTGGAAAAGCGACTAAATCCATTTGCCAGTCGTCAAGATGAAGTTTATGGTAATGTGGCAAGCCACAGTATTCTGCTGTGTAATATGGAATAACGTATTTGGAATAACACCAATAATTTTCAAGTGCTGGCAACCTACTACCTTGAAATTTATAATGCTTTCTATGAAGCCATGAATAAAAATAACTTTACATTAAATATTACACCGAATGGTGTTAATTAGTTTTCGTGTTGATCTAAGTATCATGTAACTCCGTGTTAACGAAGCTCTGTCCAACGCTAGATTGGAAATGTTTGATTTGAAACATGTGATCTAAACCAGTGTTCACAGATAGTTTAACTCTACTTTATTAAAGCAAGTAACTTTTATAAAGATTTTGAATCAAATTCAACACGTAATTTCCAACCTTAAGTTATGATAGCTCCTGTAACCCCTGATAATCTGTATATATTTTATGGTCTTAGTTGAGTACAAGCTGTNTACGGAATTTTTGATTTTAGTGGAATTATTTTGAAAACTATGTTTGGCACCCTCGACAACCAAGATATTGCTCTATTGGAAAAGCGACTAAATCCATTTGCCAGTCGTCAAGATGAAGTTTATGGTAATGTGGCAAGCCACAGTATTCTGCTGTGTAATATGGAATAACGTATTGGAATAACACCAATAATTTTCAAGTGCTGGCAACCTACTACCTTGAAATTTATATGCTTTCTATGAAGCCATGAATAAAACTAACTTTACATTAAATATTACACCGAATGGTGTTAATTAGTTTTCGTGTTGATCTAAGTAACATGTAACTCCGTGTTACCGAAGCTCTGTCCAACGCTAGATTGGAAATGTTTGATTTGAAACATGTGATCGAAACCAGTGTTCACAGATAGTTTAACTCTACTTTATTAAAGCAAGTAACTTTTATAAAGATTTTGAATCAAATTCAACACGTAATTTCTAACCTTAAGTTATGATAGCTCCTGTAACCCCTGATAATCTGTATATATTTTATGGTCTTAGTTGAGTACAAGCTGTNAACCTTAAGTTATGATAGCTCCTGTAACCCCTGATAATCTGTATATATTTTATGGTCTTAGTTGAGTACAAGCTGTAATTTACAATACATCTTTAAATATTATTATGATGGTTTGATTGGACTGTGTCCGACAGTGATACTAAATCAAGTTACACAGACTCAGCAAGACAAAAACGAAAAATCCTTTAACAACACTACCTACTGCAATCTACAGTCTACTGCGATTGTTTTTCCAATATCTCACCTGAAGTAGGGGACACTTTCCAGCCCACGAAACGTCGTGAAAACTTATAATTATTATTTTTTGTTCCGTTTACTCTGCTGGTTTATTTCCCTGGTAACTTTTTATTGTTTCTTTTTTGGTTCGTGGTGTTGATTTATTTGGTTTTATAATCTTGCAAGGAATACTTTTCCTGACTGGGTTTTCATTGTGTTTCTCTTTTATTTTCGTGTTTGTTTTGGGTTTTATTGTTTAGAAGTGAACACTGATATTGAGTTTTCGTCATTGTGTTGTCTTTTCTTTTGGTTTATTTTTGTTCTCTGTTCTATTTTGTAATAATAAGTTGTTCGTCCGTATTTTTATCGTGTTAATATTATATTGCCAAGGAAACAGCTTTACCTAATTATATGTCTGTGGTGTTGTAAAAGGATTTTTCATTATTGTCTTGCTGAGTCTGTGTACGTTTATTAAGTCTCATGGTCGGCAATGGACACAGTCCAATAAAACCATCATAATGACATGAACTCACCGTTTCCATTAAATTTCAAAGATAACATCTTTAAATGTTGTTGTGGATGTTTCATTAGCCAATAATGATAGCCTCTTTTAAAGATACCATACTTTTACCTTGATGTTTCTGGTTGAAAATATGAACCGATATTTGTTGTTATCTGTGAATGAATTCTTTTTCGTTAGTCTGGATAGGAAGTTATTTGCTTCACTGAATCATAACTCTTTATCTCAATGTCAAACTCATGGAAACACCTCCTGTCCTCCTGTTTTCCCATTTTTGACAGTCATGTTGGTAGTTGGGAATGTTACCTTTTCTCTCGCTAACCATATTTGGACTTCTGTGACAAATCGATTGTTAACCTTGAACTGTATTTTCCAAAAAAAAACTTCCTTGTGGTTATTTGCCTCCGAATTCCCTACTACTGATTCTATTGGCTCTTCCACACTTTCCCTGTATGGTAGTGGACACCGCTGTATGCATCTCACTTTCTCACTTAACTTTCTGTTTTCTTTTTTGGTAACTTTGTGTATTTGCTCTGGTATATGTTAGAATATTCTGACCATTAACCGGCCATGGTCTGCTTTGAAGGAAGGAGTATGTGCCATTTGTGGCACTATTGGGGTTTAACTCNTCTGACCATTAACCGGCCATGGTCTGCTTTGAAGGAAGGAGTATGTGCCATTTGTGGCACTATTGGGGTTTAACTGATGATTTTTTTTTTTTATACTTTTGCTCTTATTCGGACAAAGTTGGCTTTTGTTTGACAAAGTCTGGTCGTCCCTTTACTTTTCTTCTGTTANATACTTTTGCTCTTATTCGGACAAAGTTGGCTTTTGTTTGACAAAGTCTGGTCGTCCCTTTACTTTTCTTCTGTTAAATATCTGCTAACCAATTATTAATTAAGTTCTCAAACCTAAACCAGATAATTGTAAAAAAAGGGCACTAAACATTTATTTTGGTATAAATCGTAGGTTGTTAAAATGGTAAAATTTCATATATATGTGATTTACTGTTTCGTAAAAATAGTTCATTGAATTTCTTTTACAAAATTTTAACAAATTGTGTTGTTAAATGTGAGTTTTCAAGATGTTTTTAATTCTTTCAGTTATTGATATTTTATAGTCTTTGCTGTTTTGTACATTGTTTTACTGTGCTAATAGAGCACTCTATTGTATAAACTTAGCCTTGATTGTTGATATTATATGGTATAATGTAACATTTATTTTCATTAACGTAATTGTCATCTACTGTCAGGTCTCCAGAAAATTAAAGTAAAATTACTAATGAAAATTTTTAGTAAATCATGATTGTGAACACGAGTAATGGTTCTCCTGTAAAACCACTATCCTGTTGATTTATCCTTTGCTGTGATTTTCTCTTTTTTGCTGATGCGATCTTCTTTCTTCTTGAAAATCACGCTGTATAATAGACTCTCAGCTTTATGAGCACTGCAATAATTATTTAATTATGGGATGACAAGCTTCCCCTACCGCCTTTGGCAAGTCTTAAGAAAACATTTTTTATTTATCCTTTTATTATTTCGTGTACTTTTTGTGAGTCGAAACTTCATTCCTATCGTAACAATTTTATGTTTACTGCTGCTTAAGTCGTTGGCCAACATTCCAGCCATAATGTGGGGTATTTGGAAAAGCACATGGTTGAAAAACTCTTTTGGGATTTAGTTTTTTGTTTTGCAGTTATTTTGGAAGAACATTATTTAACTAATGTAAGAATTTGAGCATTACTACTTAGTGAATTTGTGGTGACTTTGTTAATTTCCCGGAGCTTTATATCTAATTTTTACGTCTTAGTTAGCAGCATGGTAGGCAAGAGAGCTCCACAACAGACCTGTCGTGAAAACGCAAAACCGTTTCCCAGCGCGGTAAATTTTCCGCTGTGTCTACAGTGTGTAGGTGTCGCCTAAGGAAAAAAAACGTGCGCTTTGCACCGTACAGAGTAGCATTTGTGCATCCCAGCGCCATCAATAGGCATTTTGCGAACTAAATTTTAGGGTAACTTTCCGCCTGGGATATACTATTTCGTGTATCATCCTGCTTAGGACGCACCTTTCCAGGGCCATTCCCACCTATATTTTGTGATAACTCGATGTGTCTCGCTGCAGCAGAAGCTGAACTTACGTTCTTGAAGATGTCACAGAGTGCGTATTTACCAACTGATATGTAGATAGGCAATTTTATTCGAGAAACGTAGAACAGAGCAAAATTAGGCGACCAGTGTTTTGTTTAAGGTGGTGACAGGTTGCGTGTGGATATGTGTAACTACACATTAGCTTTTCTTGAACCTTCCTTACGACGATGAGTTTTATTTAATTTTTGTAACAGTGTAGATTCCGCGAATAATTCCAGTTTTCTCCTCGTCTCTGTCGTTACAGAGGGTTCGAGTAATTCGAATATTTTAAGCATTTCAAGTACTTCTCGAAATTCGAGATAATGGTACCGTAACTTTTGTTTTTCGTTCTGCGGCTCTTCGGAATCAAAATTTTGGGATGTCCATGCCCAATCCCGGTATGGAATCGACCGGCTATTGTAGCTCATGGTGACATCAGGAAGCACATATAAAAATATAATATTGAAAAAATTTATTTCTTGAATTAATAATGCGTTTTATAAGACGCACAACGGACTGTAAAGTATTTTACAACACAATATTTATTATCTGCTGAAACATGATATTCAGTAAGGTGAGCTTTTTAATAAAATTTTTATGTTCGGTTTGACCTACTGAAATAACGCGAGGGGCCCCAATTTCCAATTCTGTGTTTTAAATTATTATTTTTTAAACTTAAATCTAATAAATTTAGAGGAAAGTTTCGATTGAACTGTTTTTGATAACTCGGCAATGTCTTGTGTTCATCTAATTGTTTGATCTACAATAAATATTAATGAAGTCAAGTTTTAATGTCACAGTATATATTTTTAATTTCAAATACCAAGGTCACAAATCTGCCGAATAACTTTTCTTTATTTGAATTCCTTGTGGTATAAATTGTAGGAGTGTTCTTCTGATAAGATTGGTAACCTGCCATTATAATCATTTGTGCCCCAGTTTTCCCAGCACGAAATTTCATTTAAATTTTGTAACATAGGAAATTGTAGCAGTTTATCGTTTCTAGTACTGGCACAATGTGCTAGCGTCCTTGCCGTGCGATCATCTCTTGTGACAAAATAACGATGTAACTTTCCTTCCTCCAGTTTGATGGCAGTGGATTTGGCTCGCTGCAGCACCTCTCATAAAAGGAAAGCCTGCATGTTATAATTGGTTTTGTCGTTTGCCATCCACACAACAACAACAAATTCCTCATTATTTAAACTTTTTTGCTGCTGTTAAAAAAAAGGATGCAAATATTTGGTGAAGTTTTAGTGAAACAATAGATAATTAAAAATTTATTTTAATTAGATGTATAAAGTAATTTTAACAAAAAATCTTCATGTGGTGCACCTCTTTATTGTTATTCCATACTTTATACTTGTTTATTTTTTTTCTTGTGTTGATATTAATGCAATGATTTAATTTTGGGAATGAGGNCTCTCTCTCTCTCTCTCTCTCTCTCTCTCTCTCTGTGTGTGTGTGTGTGAATGAGATGGCCCTGACTTGTTTCTACAATTTATTAGAAATCAATTGTTAATATTTTAAAATTTATTTCCTTTGATTAATACCATACATTGACATTCTGTTTATTGTTGCATATTATGATGATGGCCGATAGTTAACACTGGCCAGTTTAAAGAATGACTTTCAGACTCAGCCTAGGGTTCCTTAACATTATTCTCAAACACGCACACAAGCACAACTAGATCCACTCCTTACTTTGGTAACCTTCGGTCCGGTGAATTGCATATTGCTGGTATCATAATGATTCGTGGCATGTAGTTCGTAGGCCCTAGAGTGGCTCATTTATAAGCTTTAAATCATTTTCTTCTATCGTCTTTATATTTCTGTCAGGTTGGATTATTTTATTTTTCTGTCGAAATTACAAGACATTTTCTTTTGGTCATTTCGCATGAAATCTCTTGTTGGGGTTGCACAACTATTTTATATATTATTTATTTTCATTTATCAGGTGCCTCAAAATTTCTGCAAAACAACTTTTTTAAAAAATATTTTTATTGAAAGCCATGCAGGATTTATGCTTATTTTTCTACTTTGTAAAGTACAAACATGTAGTTTCTCGAGGGTTTCAAAATATTTCATTGTATTGTTTAAATTAAAGACAGAATTTTCTGGTTGTTACTTGGATGAAAGAAAACATTCAAACCTCTCACATCAGGTGCATAATTGTCAATAATAGTTACAGCTGCTCGGACATAATATGGCTTAAATTTTGGCCAAAAAGAGCGTGCAAAATTAATTACAAAGGCATCCTGAAGGGAAAGGGCTTGAAACAGTAAACTGGCGATTTTTATTAAATAACTATGGTTATTAGGGGTCACAGCCGTGAAAAAGCAAACACTTGGTTGCAATCCCTTCCTGCCTTATTTCGTATCCAAATATGCAACATAAAGAAAAGTAGGTTTTATGTGGCTGGTAGACGGTTAAGACGCTTAACCGTTAAAATTATACAATCACCAAGATGAATCTGAGCCAAAGTGTGTTGGAGTGCAATTTGTTGTGGTATGCTTTGGCGAAAATCTGCGCCCTTAACTATTTTATTGCTTTGTATTAACTAGGATTCTCACCCAGTACTTTATAATCAAATGCGTCAGAAACCATCATCTTCGTTTTTGTTTTAAAAGCATTCCACTTTGTATGACTGTATGCATGTAAGCATGTATGTATGTACGTACTGTCACGTACCAAAACATTAATCACATAGATGAAGTGTTAGAAATGAAATTAAAGGTACATTATTGCATTGATTAAAATATCATATCACACTGACAAAAAGTGTGGCCATACGGGCATACTATTTGTCCCATATCAGTATGATGTAGCATCCCCTAGGACTTGGATTCACGCACCGATTGTGTTCGGGAGGCGTACAGCTGTTTAATTCTCTCCTCAGGCAAGTCGGCTCACATATGTTGTAACTGGCCCTCGATATACTGCTCACTCGCAACGAGTTGAAGTTGATAGCCGAGCTGATTTCATACATGTTCTTTCAGGGACAGATCGGTGGGCCATGCTGGCCACGATCGTACCTCAACCTTACTCAGATACTCTACGGACACATATGCTGTGTGGAGATGAGCGATGTCTTTTTGAAAAATTGTACCAAGGTGCTGCCTCATGAGTGGTACCAGATGAAGACGCGAGATGTAACTTACGTATTGCTGTGCCGTCAGTGTCCGCTGAATAACTAACAGAGGTGACCTGACGTCAAGCCCTAATGCTCATTACGCCATTATGCCAGAAGTAATGTCAGTGTCTCTCTACAACATTTTCAAGATGTGTCCTATCCCATCAGCTTCGCCAAACTCGCACATGGCTGTCATCCAAAGCAATGCATAACTAATATTCATAATTGAACATAATGCGATACCACTCATTTCTTCATGCCTCCCGGCTACAGCATCACTTCAAACGCCACTGCCTCTGCTCTGGTATTCAGGGGAGCCTATGAATTTTAGTCGCACAGACATGTTGCGGGATGACGCAGGTTGTTATAGATGGTCGAGTAATCGTGACAGGATTGCAGGCGCCGATGTTATGGGGTTGCATAATGCTTGTTTGACCAAACCTTCATGAGTTGTGTTGGTGACCTCACAACAGGTCACTGCGACATGGGAATGCTCCACATGCCTGGCAACTGCGCTATACTTTGACCTGGCCTCATGCAGCCTCACTGTATGGCCCCTATCAAACTCCATAAAGTGCGGATAATGCTGTCTAATCTGTGTTCGGTGACCTCCCGTACCTGTGTTACTGGCTCTGCTCATGCCTATAATCGTGGTGAAATTATTCATGTATTCTGGTGGCCGTTCTATATGTTAAAAATAATTGCACTAATATTTTACACTTCCAGCGATGCATTGCACATGTACGAAATTATGACTACTTTAGACGATTCCTTCTGGGTACTTCACTTTTTTGTAAGTCAGTGTATTATTCTATACTATTAAAGTTATTATTATTATTGACAGTTAATTTTGACCAGCGAACAGGTAAGTTACTATTTCTGGGCGTAATAAACAAATACTGTAGTGTTTGTGAGCGTGCCACATCCAGACTTAAGAAAGCAAATGCCCATGTGTGCTACAAAAACTGGGGGAAAAAAAACCTTCTACAGGAATGCAGCAGGACATCATTGTCATAAGTTTCTGCCAAAGCGTTTAAATGCATGGCTTGAGATACAAATACTTTGTAGATGATGGCGATTCGAGCATGTATATACGAATTACGCAAAATATTCCATGTGAGCGAATGGTTTTCAAAACAGAGTGCGCAAACCACTGTGTACGAAATTATACAGAACACTTGCATACTTTGGCATCAGACAAGAATTTTTTCCTTAGAGGCAAGAATAGTGCTGAAGTATGTAATTCCTCGACTAACTTCCGCAGCAAGATGTATAATAAGAGACTGCGCAGAAGTTAGTGAAAATGCAGAGGATTAATCTAACTGCCTTAGACATGGATTTGGAGACTATTCAAAGTGACAGGCATATTCCTGCAACCAAGGTGACTCTAGTGATATCCATCCAATTACTACAAACTTCGGGAATTCTTCGTTCGCCTCTGTGGCACATTCGCTACTGTCAAGCCCCGCCTTGCCCCTGGGGTCTCCCTCCCACCCCCTCCACACCAAAATACGGTATTAAAACACTCTGAAATAGTCCATCACACAGCACCTTCGACTGTCTTGGGCGATCATGTTGTGACATCATGGCGGCCATATTTGTTACCATTGTCCTAAAAACACATAAGCACACCACTGGCTTCCCATGGAAGAACCATCTAAGTGAAATTTTATTAAAAATCGCTGGAATAAATTCGGTATAAATGTATGGTGAATGGAATACATAATATAGGCTGTTAGACAAATTTTGGACGAAGAATAGATATGATATAGTGTGACATATGGTCCACAGTTCGAATACCGACCTGTGCAGTGGATCATTTTCAACGAAATTTGTATGTGATTTTCCGTCTATTTACGTGCTTACACGCACCAAATATATACATGTAAGCAATATTCATTGCCTAGACTTGGCATGGGGCCCTCAGTTCGAGACCTGAAACTATTAAATAATAATAATTTGTTATCGTACTTGGAACAATTTATCTGCTGTTTCATTCTGGGATGGGAGAATGTTTAAAGAATAATAATGGCGAAACGGAAGTTCTAGAATAATAATTATGGAGTCAGAATGAAATAAGAGGTTCGAGTTTCGGATGGTTTTTAATAAACTTTGTACATAATTTTTTTTCTCTGTTTACGTGCTTATACGGGCCTAATATATACATGTAAGCAATATTCATAGGCTAGGCATGGCGTGGGCCCCTCAGTTCGAGACCCGAAACTATAAATATTTACTATTTTCTATCGGACTTAGAAAATTATATCTGCTTTTTTAACCCAGTGATGGGATAATGTTTCAGGAATATATAATGAAGGCAAGACATAAGTTTTAGAAGAACAATTTTAGAGTTTGAATTAAATAACAGGTCAGCTATTCGATTAATAGCACGAGTTTTAAAGCTTATTATTGAGGTTCGCGCACAAATTTCTGAATGATTTCTTATACCCGATATAATCATTTAAGCAATATCTACCATTTAGGCATATCGAATGCTGAACCTGAAACCAAAAATAAATATTAATTTTCTCTTGCTCTTTGAAAAATATCTGCTGTTTTTACCCAGTAATGATATATTGTTTCAGGAATATATATATAGAAGGCAAAATTAAAGTTTTAGAAGAATAATTCTGGACTCGGAATGAAATAAGAGGATTCCAATTTTATTAATGTCACGAGTTTCGGATCATTTTTAACGAACTTTACACGTGATTTTTTTTATGTTTAGTATTCATGCGCAACCGACACATTTTAAGCAATATACCTCAGGTAGGCATGGCTTAAGGCCGCGAGTTCTAAACCTGAAACCATAAAAATATATTAATTTTCTCTCGGTCTTCAGAAATATCGGACGACGTTTTCCGTATGTGTTGTATAAATGTGCTATACAAATAATAAAAACAACTTAAAATAAATTAAAACATGGAAAATGAAAGTGGGAATCGAGATTTTGCCGTGATAATTGGAACAGGACCGATGTGAAAATTAATAATAACCTCAAGTCAAACTTTCGAAAAGTGTTCGTCGAAAAAAAAATATTATAATGTAAATAATGACTCACACTGGGTATGAATTACGTTGCAGTGTAGGCAAATTGCGCGACCTATCTGCGTTCCCTGACTGATAATATTGTCCACATAAATTAAATTTGAGTGATGTTCACAGTTTGAATAACTACGTGAATTTCAGAATTGTTTTTTGTAGATATATGCTTGTGGCTTTCGGAATGTGTATATGCTGATATGCATATGCTACGTAAAATAAATTTAATTCGCACATGTGTCGATAACTGTGTATTAACTGGAAAATGCTGCTCGTGCGAACAGGAAACGCGGGTTTTCTCAGTATTGCAAATATGTTACGTGTGTTTTCTCGGTGTGCTACCGCCTTTCCAATGTTGGCTTTCCCTTCGTCTCGTTTTCGTTTATCTTACGTGCTTCCTTAATGAACATGACACAGTAAAATATCCTGTTGACTGCTAGCCCTCTTTCTAACTGGTAAGCTGCCTGATATTGTACAACAAATTCCTTTAGATTAATGATCTCATCTGTTGGAAAAAACTAATGAGGGGGATGCTTGGTTATTCTCAACGCTATACCGAGAAAACTGTCATTTTCCCCGTTATTTTGTCGATCAATTTATCCAGACACAAGTTAGTACACTAAACAGAGGGTTGCAAATAGTTGTATTTTCCAAAAACAAGGAATTATAAATATATACATAGCAGAAATAAAATGTTGCTTTGAGCGCAGGTATCAAGGTATCGGAGTTCGAAGCTGCCAGCCATGACGTCACATGTGGAGGCCGCGGCCGGCGGCGGGTGGTGTGGGACGGCCAAGTTATCGACAAAATTGCCTATTTCACACCAAAAATCACTTCCAAAATTAATTATTTTACAAAATAATCAAATTTTTTTACCAAAAAATGTTTAACAATGGAAAAATGAGGAAGGTGGATCCGAAACTCCTCGAAGCAAGAGTGGAAAAATTCTCAAGCGATCAAAACGATTAGAGACTCTTAGCAGAATGAGTCATTTAATCTTCCGAGCAGTAGAAGAGGATTCGGGACACCGAGCCAGGCCCAGCGGACCGGGGAGGATAAGCGATAAGTCCCCCTCCCTCGAACACTATCCTGCATCTACCACATCCACACCCCCTACCACCACCCCTCCCCCTCTCTCATCCACTCTTCGCACTCACCTCGCCCCCTCCCCTATACTAAACCCCCTGANCTCTTCTAAACCCCCTGAATTATTATAAAAAATCGCAAAAAAATCGATAAAAATGTTTTAAAATTCTAGAAATTCATAACGTTAACCTCACATTCATCCCACCACCCTCGCCACAACCCTACTCCACCCCCACCCTTCACAAACCATCGACCAAACATAAAAATCTAGAATATTTAGAAAAAAATTCTTAAAAATCGAGTACACATAACATTATTTCCTTGCTCATCCCTCCGCCTTAAACCCCTCAACCTCTCCACAAATTAATAATTTGCCTTATGTAACAAATTATCCCTCTACCCATACCAGTCAATTATATCTCCCCATTTGCCACTAAATTACATCTTAAAGACATATACTTTTTCTAGTATTGGACACTATAGAGTTTGCTATTAATTTTTATTTAGTATCTCCCACCAGAGAGCTCTCATGTCATCCATTTCCAAACTTTTTTTTGGCGACGAGACACTCCTCCATACATGGAGTATAATCAAACTCTACTGTTTTACTAATAATTAAATACAATGAAGTAAATTTTTAAAAATAAGTAAAACATGCGAAAATATTTTATAATTATTTACAAAATTGTACATACATACAAACATTTATTTGCAATGATTTTTTCGAAGGCAAGAAGAAAAATTAATTTGTAAGTTGTTTTCATACACTGGTTCTCAGCTGTAGATATCTACCGAATCGAGTGTCCAGTCAGAGCCCTTTCTCACCATTTATACTTCTTCGCGGCACATCTTCCTTATGCTGTTTAGAACACTCTCTTCGATTCCATATATACTATAGACGCGTACATTCGAGGTCTTGAATGCCATTCTACAGTGTTTGTCTTGGTTCGGTTCTGGTTTCGAGTATGTACATTCCAGCCATATATTATATTTTGGAGACCCACGTTTTTCCACCTCTTCGGTAAGTTGGTTTATTAAATTTTGTTTCATATTTGACAGGAACGAGCAAAGATCTTTTGACGAAGCTGTCAAATTCGGAACAATGTAATATTTAAGAAGGCCCTTGAATGCAGATTGCTTCAGAGAAAATCCATTATTATTATGTTTTCCTAGAACAAGTATAAAGCAGGAGGTGTACACTGTTTGGCATGGTGGCGATATGCTTCACGACACTCTTTTCCCTCATAGTTCATTTTATTATATATGTTGAAATCACGATCACACATATGACAGCCAAGAGTCACATAAGCCCATCCTGTCTTCTTCGTGAATTTTCTACTCTTCTCGTGCCTATGTGCATTGCTACATTTACTGTATGTCTCACCACATTAGCAACACAATCGACCCGATAAAGGCAGCGAATTATTTATACTCTCCACATGCGCACCCTTACTTACCAGTGGTGTCATCATTTCATCATCACATATTGAGCTAGGTAGTGATAAAATGTTTACATCATCATTACACACTGCAGTACTTACAAGTCTATCACAGGTTGGCGGAGACATCAATATATATATATATATATATATATATATATATATGTATATATATATTTGATTTGAAGGTTGAGGAACATGTTACATATTTTCGAATGTATGTATATATTATCAGTACGAGCAAATATAGCAAAGAGATGGAAACATATTTAACATTATATGCCATGAGGGACAGTTTCATCTTACATTTATGCTTTTTGTGTCGTCGAACATTGCTGCTATTCACAAAGGCTTCATCAGAGTACATGCATCAAAGTCGTGACACTGTTAGCTTGGGTCGTGATGACACTGGAGGTGCAGTACATGGCTCACGACGAGTCGATGGCCACGGTAGCACCACACCCGAACAAGGCAATGGTGAATATGCTGCAGGTATTACCATGTTCAAATAAGGCTTTGGCGGTGCTGCTGTATGTGGTCCACCCAATTACTGGAGCATCGGAAGACATCTTTGATGCAAATAATGATGACGACTATATACATTATATGATACGATCCGCACTTCTACTCTTTCGTCGATGGATTGGCAATCCCCACAATGTACCGTCCCCTTTATTCATACCCATCACCTTCACATTTCCTCTCCCCATTCACACCCACACTTCTTTTCTTCCCTCCAGAACTCCTTACAAAATCTCTCTGTCCCCCCTTTCCTAACACACCCTCCTCCCCCCTCATCAGCCCCCTCCCGCCACTCACTAACATCCCACGCACCTCACTTCCATCCATCGCCCCTCCCCCTGTCTAGGTCCTCCCCATCACATTGCTTGTTTCAAACTGAAGGCATGTGTGTGTAAATTCCCAGGCCCATCCATACAATCCTCTGCAGGCTTCGCCTTACATCAGTATTACCCCAATACATAAATATGTTATATAGCATAAGAAATGTGTGAATTTTATTATTTTAAGAATTCTTTAAGGAAAAATAAGCTAGTCTAATGAACAATGGTAAACAATAACAACAAATAAATGGTAATTGACACACAATTTATTGTACCGATAATTACATAAATTATATAACACAAAAACATATATTCCACCCGAGTTCATGGCTTAAAAAAAAATGTTCTTCGGAACCAAAATGGCGGTGGCTTCGTGTCTACTTGTAACTTATCGATTCACAGTCTAAGGACGAGGCACGCCATTTGCTCAGCAGCTGTGCGTTCCTCCATGCACGTGTCAGGTTCTGACATGTTGTTGATGTCGTCGTAAAGTTTTGTCATTTGCACAGCGAAGGACAGCCGTACTCGAAATGCAAATAAATTATTTCAACTTCGTTTTTGCACAAGTCACTCAGCCATTTTTTCTGTTCGTGACCCACCACGCAAATCGGTCCTAGTGGGTGCTGCATCCGAAAGTCGCGCAGCACATTTCCTACTTGATGGTATGGAATATTAAATTAAACCCACTCAAGTCTGTGGTAGTACTTGGTCAGTCAGTCGATCGTCTTCTTGCTTTTCTCGTCCAACAGTTTCGAAGGGCAGGGAGGTCAGAAGGATCTTGCGCACGTTTTGCCATCGTCATCGTACGAAACTGTGATCTTCTTGAGCATGAAGCCACTCTGGCTCAGGAAGCCCAGTAGATTACAGTGCATCCTGTTGCTCTCTATGCTCGAAGACGAATAATCAGATATCACGTGCGGCCCATCATATTTACACTGAAGAGCCAAACAAACTGGTACACCTGCCTAATATCGTGTAGGCCACCCCGAGCGCGCAGAAGTGCCGCAAGACGACGTGACATGGACTCGACTAATGTTTGAAGTTATGCAGGAGGCAATTCACACCTTGAATCTTGCAGGGCAGTCCACAAATCCAAACTGCGCCAATTTGAGAAAGGGTTGCACGTCTGTCACGTTTAATGATTCTTGTCAGTCGTCGTTTGTCCCGTTCTTTCACGATCTTTGTCCGGCCGCAGCGATGTCGAAGATGTGATGTTTTACCGGATCACCGATATTCACGGTACACTCGTGAAATGGTCGTACGCGATCATCCAAATGTTATCGCTACCTTGGAGATGATATGTCCCATCTCTCGTGCGCCGACTATAACGCCACATTCAAACTCACTTAAATCTTGATAACCTGCTATTGTAGCATCCGTTATCGATCTAGCTGCCGACCGCATCGCGTTACTCTGATTGGTTACATACATGTGTTATTTGCATACGCACGCCTATACCAGTTTTTTTGGCTCTTCAGTGTATATCCCACTAGCTGTGCCCGTGGCTCCACTCATGTGGACTACAGAATTATTGTTTAGATTTTTTTTTAATAAAGCCCATGCTTTTTATACTTTTTCCTGACAATATCTGCACTTGCTTTTCAATTTCAATGAGTGCAAGGTGAAAAACTTCGTCATTTAATGTTGCTCGCATGGGTACAGTAACAAACTTATAGGGAGAAATATAGGTATTTGTAAGTAGACAGACACTTATCATAAACACACAACAGAGCACTAACTATGTAATTTGTTGGTGCTAGAATCGCTCTTTTACTTTCTTTGTAGATCTGGGGAAATGCTAGCAATCAGCTCCATATCTCTCTGCACCAAATTACTAAAATCCCCCGTTAGTGACACACAGCCCTCGGCATCTGTTTCTAACCGCCTATCTCCAATTTTTAATAGTGTATCAGCATAATGTCCTATATCAATGTCATTGTAGAGGTGCACTCTCATATTTGTCGTCAAGCTAAATTTCTTGACATTTGCCCATAAGCTTAACGACTTCAGACAGGCTTTGATTTCATTTGCTGGTGTGCCCCTCTGAATCACCGGTAGAGTTTGGCGGAAGTCACCAGCCAGTTATACAACCATTCCTCCAATTATATCTGTATTGTTTAGTATATCCTGTAGAGTTCGGTTTAGGGCCTCTATCGATTTTTTGTGTTGCATTGTGATTTTGTCCCACACCAACAACTTACATTGACACAGCATTGTACCCCGAACACTATTTTTACTAAAATAATTTTCCTGAGAGAATGATATATTTTTTCGGTATAAAAGTAGCCTATGTCACTTCCCGACCCTCCAACTATCTCTGTAGAAAATATCACGTCAGTCTGTTACTCCGTTGCGACATGAAAGAAGAACCAACAAACAAACAAACACACTTTCGCATTTATAATATTAGTTATGATGCAGAATTCACGAAAGCATCTCCACGACTTTGCCTCGACAGCTTTACAATGCGAGTAGGTCATGAAGTATCAGGCAGAAAGTGTATGTGTGTAGGAATATTTCCATGTGTGGTGAATTCGATCAAACTGATACACCCATCCTGTTTACCCATATTGAACACCATGAGTGGAGACAAAATGTTAAAGATATCTGTGCTCAGTAATGGGGATTGCTTGTTTATAGTATGCATTTTGGAATTGAGAGTACATTTGATATACGAGCAGGTACTGACTATTTTCATGATTATGTGCGGATAGCTTTCACTATTTATTTATATTTTCACATTTTCTATTTGACATGTGTCGATCTGCGAACAGCTCACTCACATTGTGTTGTCTTCTGGTCTGTAGCCCAGCGATGATGTACCTCATTTTCTCGATAGCGAAGCTCGACATCACCAACCTGTTTATGTGGTTGTTTGCAGGCAGTCCGGGGTAGGTCTCGAGACTCCACAGCCTGAAAGCCACATCGATGTTTTTGCCATCTTACACATTCGTCGTCATCTTGATACATTCGGTAGTACACAACTGAACATGAGGCAGCATCCATTCAAAAGACTGTAGTTTGAGTTACACTGCCTCCAGATTTTCTTCCGTACCCACGATGGCATCTGCAGGGATATTGGCAAGGGGCAGTACCAGATCCATCTTCGAATTGATGAAAATATGCCTTTCGTCTTCAGCTAATCTCAGTAGCATCGCTAGAAGAATGCAGACCTCGAATTTCCCTCTGCGGTATATAGGAACACTGAAGGCATTTTCTGCCCCCCCCCCCATGCCAAACACCTTGGCCACAGATAACTCGTTCACGGTGAGCAACTGGTAGTTTTTTTTATCATGGTCATTATGCTGACATCTCTCGTCTCGCCCACCTTGACACCGTTGAGCAAATATATGATGCGATTGATAAGGTGGAGAATAACATTGCTCATTATTTTCGTCGATACTGGGTTGGATACACATTCTTTCGTCAGTGTTCATCTTGAATCGCAGGGATGAGTGGCAAGGAAGAGTGCATATATCTTGGTGTTGGACCACATTCCAAACTTTCGATGGTAGTGTGTATTACCCGATCAAGAATGTTTGGTTTGTGTGAAGTTCGGCTTTGGTGACACTGTCTTCAAACACGACCTGCTCGTCGACATTTATGCAATCTTCCATGGCGATCGACCTTGAAGCCAAGGCTCCGAAGGAAAAATTTTGTTTATATGTATTAACACCTTGGTTACCTGTGGCATACTGATAGCTGGTTTGATGTTGTGCTTTATTTTATTGCTACTGGTCGTAGTAAATATTATACCATATTCTCAAATCCAAGCATAGCGTGATTTCTTCTTTCGAAGGTTTACCAACTCTCCATGCTGGTTGACGATTGTCACACTTTCACGACGACCGGAACTTGAATTATGCTTTCCGGTGCCATGGCCACATACCATAGGTGAAAACTCGTGCAATGTATTGCTCTGCCTACCTTTGAGATACCTGCCTCTCGCCAAATTGCAATTTATTCGTATCACCTTAACAGGTAAGATGCTTACAGGTCACGACAATTCGTGGCTTTGCCAGCTTCATATAGAGGTGGCTCGAACGCCAGCATGGACCCAATAGAAACTGATTTCGTAAAGTCGATATCTTCACTGCAACTGATGACACTCTTCAGATTATTGGAATTTCCATGTAGTTAGAATTCTATGTCGGGAGACAGAGTTAATCTCCGATGTACCTTGCAATGTCGTCAAGTTTGTAAGAGCCAACTTGCAATGTAATATTGTGGGACACATTGCCATTTTTCACGAGGTACATATTACAGTTTTATTATCCATGTTCGGTATCGCATTGTAGGTTTGAAAATCAACCGAACCTATGCAACACTTACCCTCCAGGTCGAGTGGAGGGAAGTGTACAGCATGCAGCTTGGAGATACAACTCGTCAAGGTAAGAATTACGACATAACTGATGGTTTTTCGGCCCATGTAACGCCATTTTAATTTATTACTGGTATGAACGAAAAAGGAAGCAAAGAAACAAGTGTCCGCAGTTCCAGGTGTTCGGTATCTGATTTTCCTCGTAGTTGTAAATCAGTTTGAAATTTTTAAAGTACGGTTGCAGCTCGGGTGGAGGACACGAGTTTCCAAAACTGTCATAGTAGTCTGCATGTTTCCTTGTTTGATGTAAGTTAAACAGTGTTTACTTGGTCCAGTTGTTGTGTCCAGGTTTGTTATGGACATGTATCATATTTGGGTTTAAGGGGCGAAAGTTAGGTATCTTCAATTTGCATGCAAACAGTTCCAAATCCACATTAGTGAGCAGCAGTTTCAGTAGAGATTTCATTAGTGCTTATTCCTGCTGTGTCATATTTGAACAATTTCACCGCCTACTGGATATGGCCTTAGGGAGGCCTTGGCCATTTTTTTTACCATGATTTAATTGTGCCCTTGGACTTCAGACAACTGCTTTCATTCGCTCGATGATGTGTTTATGGCTCGGACGATACAGCTCGTGGCTCCGATAGGACCCCGAGGCCCCGAGTGCAGGCAAAAGCAATGGTAATATCCACCAAAAGTTGTTTTCTTCGTCTTGCATGCTTTTCTTCCCTTCGTCACCATTTCTTGTTTTACTTGCACCTTCCACTTGCTCTTCGCCCCTACGCCCATATTCACCTAGGCCTTCATCGTGTTGGAAAATCACCAGGCTGCAATTTTCTCTCCGAGCCCAGCATCTCATGATTTTCTTATTTCGTCAGCCCTTTGCTCGAGTATATTGTCTGTCTAGAAATGTGATTGTAGATACTTGTACTGGTAGTAAGCGCTGCCATGTTCCTTGCATGCCTCGTCCAGCACGTTGATACCGCAAAACTTGCATCCGGGAATGTGCAGTTCAATAGGTAGATTGTTGATCATATTATAGATGATCCCACTTCCAGCTATTATCTTGCTTTTTCGAGACATCGCGGTAAATTGATCTAAGAACTAATAAATTGGCTCCCTTTATACAATTTTGTTTCAGTATCACGGAGATTGTCAAGCAGGGTCTAAGTCTTCCTGTACAAGTTTGTGAGGAAGATGCCGAACTCTCATGTGACTTTCTTCATGGTGGGCTGTTGCCTGGTACCGTGAGGTGTATCATCGTAGCACCTTCTTATTGTGGCAAGACATGCGTGATTCTCAGCCTTTTGTAGGAACCCAATCGTCTTCGGTTCGAGAATGTGTACCTGTACTCCAAAAAATTACAACAGCCAAAATATAAACACCTCGCCCAGATTCTTAAGGCCATGATGGTGTAAATTATTTACCATGAAGCAGTAATAAAGTCATCGTGCTGCTGAGCGAAGCATTACCAAACTCAGTTTTTGCCTACGATGATGTAGCATGCGAGAAGCAGAAGTGCATCCAGGAGTATTTTAGCATGGGACAGCATGAGAATATGGACTGAGTGTACTTGGCCAGACTTATTCGCGCATACCCAAACAACTGCTTCGCGCAATGCGAATGTGTTGGTGCTGTTTCGCATGGACAATACGAATTTGCGAAACATGTTAGATGACCACGTCAATACAGACATGATGTTATCTGATTTCAAAAGCCTGTGTTCTTTAAGCTAGAAAGACAAGTATGGATTTTAGGTGATCGTAAAAGTTGGCCTCTATATAACTGCAGGTAACGAAATGGCTTCTATCAGTTCATTGTCGACTGTCGAGAATGAGTTACAGCATATCAAAATTCGGGTAGAGTAGCCTCAAGCTGCATCTTGACAAGGGCGAATATGGCGGTTGTCTCGTACCAAGAAACGATGTAACTTGCGATGCTGGTAGAAGAATAATTCGAAATGTTGGCTAACCCGAACGATCGGAAGACGCTGCTTCAAAACATTTTGTCCTCGAAACTGCTAATGGTGTAATCTCGGAATTGCACATTATGTTGTCCAAAAATAACAAATTATTTGCACTTACTTATCTGAACTTGGGGCGAATATGGATCATGTGAAAATGGAGATTGTCTGCGAAATGATGGCCGTGGATGAGCTCTTAACGAGGGTTCAAAGACAAATTACAGACAGATTAAATGTGGCATTGGCACAAAATGAAGAGAATCTAAATGTACTGAAAGATTCCATACAGCATACATTCACTACCTCTATTTATCACCTCGGCACGAAAGTGGATGTTCAAAAACATTCAATGCCTGCAGCGAACGTCTGTAAAGGATCGAAAATCGTTTGTCGGAGACTCATGACTAAACATATAAAAGATAGCAACAGTTACCTTTTTTATTCAGTGCGAAGTCGGACATTGTTAGCGACCTGCATCGAGCTATACAGTCGGTGCTCGAAGTATTTGCTCGCCAAAAGTCCCAGACTTTCGCACGACCTTACACTTAAATAAATAAATCTTTAAGCCCATTTCTCGAAGTCTCGATGTACTCAAGGAGAGCGATGGAACACCCGTAGTCATGAAGACTGAAGTTGATGGTACTGCTGAGCCTATGACGATGCGAAACGTGATGATGTACAAATGGATAGAGACGATGGATCGGTTATGGATTTGCCACATAAGGAAAATGTATGGAAGAAAGCCCAGAAATCCAAACTCTGGCTCGTCAGTACATATTATCGTACACATCTCGTAATAATGATACATGTTATGGTGTATACAGGCATAATTATAATTTTTCCTTGGAGCTGATGAAATAGAGTTTATATCAGGTGGGATAATTCATGTAGGCGATTACAAGATGTGTGGAACTCCCTGGTTTTACGAATTTCTATTTCGCAAGGAATCCAGGGAGTTTACAGAATCCAACCTGTTGGAACATAAGACATTACGCGAACTCACATATGTGCTTTACCAAGATAACTATCCCGAGACCGGAGCTTATAAGGACGAAGAACACAAAAAAAATCGACATTATCGCAGACCTTTTTAGTGGCCTAGCACTGAAAAGTGAGGAAGGTCTGATGAGGATAGATGGTGACAAGAAGATCGACTATGTGTTTTGGGACGACCCGATTGAACTCTTTGATAGATTAATACTACTGGTAGCTTCGCAAAGGGTTCGAAATTATTCGTACACCAACGATATTATATCCATCATCGAATAACTGAAGAAGGGAAGCTACACACGATGGTTGGTAATCGACCAGGAACTGCATGTGTCTACCAGGTTCAACTACCGTCATCACAAGGTCATGATTTGCAGGATGAACGACATGTTTTAAGCTGTCCTCGTTGAGATTATACCATATGCTCTGATCAACAAGGGCTGCAAACATCGATGCCTAAAGCCAAATCGCCTGGGCCAGGCAGGTCAAGAAGAAGAATGCACACTGTGTCACCGAAGCCGTAGTAAATGCATTGTGTGAAGGATTCATATCGACTAATCAGTGCAAGGAATACCACAATGCAAAGTTCAAGACCCTGATGAAATAACACAACATAAATCATTACTCAACATATAAAAATCTCAAAGCATTTATCGTCGAGAGGTTCAACAAGGCTATGAAGCTATCTGTCAGTTCAACGACTCCCTCCGCTAACATCTAATTTACCTGTTCTCGGATGATCTCACTCTGGTGGCTAAGGTAGCTGCATGGTGGTGTGAAAATGTGCCTGACATGTTCTGTTGGTATTGCATACCCCGCGATATTTGTATGTCATAACGGTTCTGCAGCTGCAAATACATCCCGTCATTCCCACAGCACTCACTGTACCACATCACTGTAAGCTGGTGGTACTTCGTGGTCCAGATCGTCAAGCTTGATGCTGGGCACACGGATGCTAGGGCAGTGGTCTAGATTGTAGACTGTTCTACACTCCCTTGTGCCGAAATGGTTTCTCCTAGCTACTAGTTCAACGATCAAGTTTTGGTTGGTTAGTCACGGGAGACCGAGAATGACGTCTTTACGTAGCTTGTTGATGACGAGTGCTACTGTGTTTGTCTCGAGGTCGCGTATGTGTACCGTGATGCTGCTTCTCCCATGGTTTCCCCAATATTGTTGATTGTGGCTAAATTATGAGCTTCACTGTGAGTGATGCTAATGTACTGCAGGACTCTGGTAGGACCGTTCCGGCTACTACACCAGTACCTCAGTCACAGTCATACTTGGGTGGCACTGCTGTACCAAGTGTAACTTCTGTGTAGCGAAAGCTATTAGAGTTTCGGGGGCTAACTGTCGAGTACCGTGAGACTGCATGTCTGTAACGAGGAGAATGTGCCATTATATCAGCACTTGAATACTGTTGAAAATGTGGTCTATTTCATCCCATAATGGCTAACCGATCGCCACCATTGTCGAGAATCTCCACTCAGCGGGCCCCCGACACAGTTAGGCCACTCCTCCTGGCACACACCATAATGGTGAATCCGGGCTGTACAGTCCTTGAGGAACATCTGGGGGTCCTCTGACGGTAAACCCACAAACATTGGTAACAATTGAAACTGTGGGTGTGGGTTTTTAGCTGTTTGAGTATTGTTTTGCTTATTTTCATTTTCCCTGTTCTGTGAATGATCGGGTTGGCATGGGTACGACGCCGATTGTGCAAACGTTACGTTGAAAACAGTGGCGTGGCATGAATTGTGAAAGACGGTTTTCATTGTCATATATTGTGCACAATGCATTATTCATGCCTGGCATTCGTATGCATGTTCCATGTCTGATATCCCCTCGTTCAGGGGAATGCACCTTTGTTGAGCCTGATGCCCACAATGCCGGGACTTCACTACATCGTAGCTGACACCGTAGGACCCTGGCTGTTGGCAGTGTGATGGTGGTAATTGGTTTACTCTTGAGTAAGTCTAGATAGTTCAGTGTCGCTTCTGACAGACTGTTATTACAGCGCTCACACACAAACTGTCCCTCTCGAATGCGCACTTGTTTCTGAGGCACAATGCACTGGGGGTCGTATGGCTGGCTACAGTGTATGCAAGTTATTACATTCTGTCCCTTCCATCGCACCATTCAATATTTGTGCACCGTTCGTATGGTCGTTATTGGATAGTTGAAGTTTGGTTTGCATTTAAGTAGTGTTCTCTTGTTTTTGCTGACATGGTTTTGCCATTAGGGGAATTGGAAAACCGGGTGTTTGTATTGGGTGTACGAAGGACACAGGTACAGCATAGCTTGGAAAGTATTGGCATTAATCATAGCGAATCCTATGGTGTCTGTGCTCGCGACTGGGCGCACACACCTGTTGCACAGGACTGCCAGTTTTCCCGCTCCAGTGTGCATAGCCATCTTTCTCCTATGTGTGCACGTGTGAACTGGTCACGGGAGATACAGTGCTGTAGTTAACATTCGTAGCAACAGCTGACGCGGGGTCATTGACATCTGCACCCGTAGTAGTCTGCCCTATATATCCGTGAGCGGGTAGGACCAGCCAGGAGTAGTGGCGATCCGAGAGGGGATGCTGCTCGCATGCCCTTGCATCTCTCCGTCGCTGCTAGAATCCCTTGTTCTCCAGTAGCATGTGATATCACTGGGGTGGTGTGCTGGGCTACAGAAAATAACCGCTTCGTCCTGGAATGAGGGGCGTTACTGGCAACGGCCGCTGTTGACAGCGCGTGCTTCTGCAATATTGAAAATGACCACATATGATAGCGATAATATTTTGAAATTGCGCTTGAAGAGCCTGAAATTTATTTTATCACAGTTAAATCGTTTTTAAAACTATTTTGTGACACTACACTGGTGCCTGAAATGCTCTTACATGGGTCATTTGATGTGTAAAATATTATATATAATTTTACGAAAAATGTAAGAAATGTTACAAAGTTTCAGAAACAGTTTGAAAAGTATACCACAGTTTAATTTGAACACAGTTGTGTTGTATGCACAGTTACACACTTTACTGTTTACTTTGTAGACACTCTGTATGCCAGTTTTGGCACTGTTTTACAAAAGTGATTGGAAAGCAGTTTTTTTTGTCAATTTACACATATGTGACACCTGAAGGGTGTTTCGATACATATCCAGATGGTGTTGCATTTATAAGCTGACACTTGTGAAGTTTACACCCAGTTCCAACACTTGTAAAATGGTTAAATAATTACGTGATTTGTTTCGTGTGTTTATAATACATAGCTTAATGCAACATACACTGGAGAGCCGTAAAAACTGGTATAGGCATGCGTAAGCAAATTACAGAATTATGGATCCAATCGGAGCAATGCGATGCGGTCGGCAGAGCCTACATAAGATAACAAGCATCTGGCAAAGTTACTAGATTGGTTACTGCTGCTACAATGGCAGGTTATCAAGATTTACGTGAGTTTAAACGTGGTGTTATAGTCGGCGCACGAGAGATGGGACATAGCATCTCCGAGGTAGCGATAAAATTAGGATTTTCCTGTACGGCCATTTCACGAGTGTACCGTGAATATTGGGAATCCGGTAAAATATCAAATCTTCGACATCGCTGCGACCGGAAAAATATCGTGAAAGAACGGGACAAATGACGACTGACGAGAATTATTTAACGTGACAGACGTGCAACCCTTTCTCAAATTGGCGCAGATTTCAATGCTGGGGCATTACCAGGTGCCAGCGTTCATAATTTTCAATGGACCATCATTGATATGGGCTTTCGGAGCCGAATGTCCACTCGTGTACCGTTGTTGACTGCACGACACAAATCTTTACGCCTCACCAGGGCCCGCTAACACCGCCACAGGACTGTTGATGACTGGAAACACATTGCCTGGTCTGACGAGTCTCGTTTACAATTCTATCGGGCAGATGAACGTGCATGGAGACATCCTCATGAATCCATGGACCCTACATGTCAACAGGGGACTGTTCAAGCTGGTGGAGGCTCTGTCATGGTATGGGACGTGTGCAGTTGGCGTGAAATAGGACCCCTGATACATCTAGATACGACTCTGACAGGTGACAGATACGTAAGCATCCTGTCCGATCACCTTCACCCATTCATGACCATCGTTCCTTCTGGTGGACATAGACAATCCCAGCAGAACAATGCGACACCCCACACATCGAGAGTTGCTACCGAGTGGCTCCAGGAACACTCTTCTGACTTTAGACACTTCCATTGGCCACCTAAATCACCAGACATGAACATTATTGAGCATATCTGGGATGCCTTGCAACGTGCTGTTCAGAAGAGATCTCCACTACCTCACACTCCTATTGATTTGTGGACTGCCCTGCGGGATTGATGGTGTGAATTGCCTCCTGCTTACCTTCAGACGTCGTCTTGCGGTACTTCTGCGTGCTCGCGGGGCCCTACACAATATTAGGCAAGTGCACCAGTTTTTTTTGGCTCTTCAGTGTATTTAGGATGTCCCTGAGGGAATGTCACAATGGCTTCCACATTTGAAATGTTGGAGACTTTTGAAAATGACTTTTTAAAATTTTTAAACAAAACTTCTGACATTTTTCGAAAGTTGCAAAAGGTAGGCAAATGGCTTTTGTGGCTATATCAGAAGGGTACAATAGTCGTGAGACAATGGCATATTATAGTTGCTGCACTGTCAATTTAAAAATCTGACTTGAAATATTTGAAAATTTTGAAAAATATTGAAAAGTGCCTTTTCTAGTCACACTAGAAGGGTGCCATATGACGTGAGGTCTGGGTTGGAGAATGGCAGTGACATCAATGCTGCAACATTCTTCGTGCCGAGTTCTGGAAGGAAACACTCATCAGAGACGTCTTGTAGATTTCTTACCGTCTGCTCTGCTGTTGTGGGTCGTGGCCAAACACTCAGGTAGCTATGCTGTTCTCCTGATCCTCTACATCTCAATTGAAGGGTTATTAATTGTGGTTCGTTAGACTGCTAGCCGTGGGCTGTCGTCGTCGGCCCGGTACCGCCAAGGGTGCATGTTGTTAGGTGGACAGTTATGCTGGTATCAAGTTAGCTAAATACGAAATTGTAAGGCCATGCTACACACCAATTAAAAAATGACAAAAGTACGTGTTACACAGAAAGAACATAAAAACCGTTAGAATGGCTGGTTGGTGGGTACAGCTCCTGAAATCCCTTTGATGAGGCAAGGCCTGTAAATCAAAATGCTGACTTGGGGATTGAAGTCATTTCTGATGTTTTGACACTACAAACCAGGGAATGGTGCTTACATCCTTAAGCGGACCCGACGCACTTAGCTCGTCGGGGGCTGATGCAAGAAAAGTGAGCTTGTGCTCGCTGGATTAGAAATGTGAACTTACACTCCTGGGGCTGTAGGTCTGCAGAAGGTTGAGAGGTGCTCCTCCTGGGCAATTAAGTTATTATTAGTTATACTCTTCTCGTCGAAAAAGTAGTTAAAACTATGGTTCTTGGTGTAAGAAAAAGAAGTTGATGAAGTGCCCGGGATTCACGAACCGTGCGACCTGCTTCGTTGTATGCCCTTTCAGACTAATTGGTTCCGGCCACATGCCGTGAAGATGCCTTAAGTCGGAAGTGCGTGAGCGTAAAATAAATCTAAAATAGGGTCAGGAACTTTATTGTTTACAATGAATATGTGGGAAGCTTTCTTTACTAAATGTAAACTGAACATTGTCTCAAGCAAAAACATTCATATTCTTTATACTAAATAAGCTACATAATTATTAATGACAATGCACTATCGCACTATTAGGCTTATGGGCATGAAGTGCTGTAAACATGTCTATCCTAGTCCGCAAACCTGTTGACTGCTGCAAATATGAACATATACACTATTACACTCACTATTCCTACTAAAACATATAAACTGAAATGCCCTAAGTCAGTTGATATCAGTGGAAGTTAAACTTAGGTTGGCTTGGGTGATGCCCATGCTCCAAGTAGGAAGTCGTTGACACTTCACATTAATGTAATTTGTAATTATGTTTAGTATCACACTTTAGTTATGGTTTGCACTCTGTGAAAACCGGGAAGGATTATGCTCTGTTTTAGGGACCACTAACACTCGCAAACACTTAGTGTTGCATAATGGCGTTGGCTGTTTGTATGCATCCCTACCAGTGGCGCTACGAGTCCTGATGTTCCCTTCACGAATGCTATACCCTGACCTCACAGCAGTGAGTGTGAGCACACATGGTGGTCAGTTGTGGTTTCTAATTTCGCTGAGCATGGAAGCTTTTCCAGCAGTGGGTGAAGGTACATCCGAACCAGTAGGCCAACATGCTGACAAATTATTCTCCGCGTAGTCTGTCTTATTGACATAAATATGGTAAACAGATCATTTAAATGTATGTATATCTGACCAATGTAGGGGCCTTCATATGAGTAATTACTCTCTCCACAAGTATGATATAATCATGATTGTACGAAGTCTACTTACCTGCATGGAATACAAATATCTGAGTATATTAACAACTAATGATGTTTGAGAATAGCAAGTTCATTCGGGTCTTCGGGAAGTATGTAAAGAGCGTTCTTCACGACTTTTGCCTTCTTCGCATCACTTGTCGAAGAATACTCGTTGGTGAAATGTGTGGGAAAGTCGATAATTCATCAGATACTTCATCAACAATGTTACCATAGTCATTACCATCGATGCTGTCTTCATGATCGTCTTCACCTCCTGTTTCATCCTCAATATCAAATTTACTTTTTTTTGTAGGAGTCGCTTGGTCATCATCAGTATTTAGAGCAGAAGACCATTTATTTTGAATTTCGTCAACTTCATGCGAACTCATTGCAAGTGTACATTCCACTCATACCGACTCTATCATGCCTCATAAGTCTCTAATTCCATCATTAACATTAACTGTATAGTTATAATCGTCTGTGGAAACAGTACCCACAGATGCATAATGGGATATTGGCGAGATCACTTACTGGCTTCTCGTAGACGAAACCTTGCAAATCTGGATGTGTTTCTTCAATTTTTTCGCCTTACATGAACTGCATGGTACCACTTTTGTAATGCTTCATCGCACGAAGAGGACTCTTCTTACATGTGGCTTTCTAATTTCACTGAGCATGGAAGATTTTGCTGAAAATCTTTCCACAGTAGCAACACTGCATTCCATGAAATTTTCCAGCAGTGGGTGAAGGTACATCCATAGAGGTAAATAGACTTCGTACAATCTTTGGATTGCATCTTATTCATGAAAAAACTGACTTTCTTTCTTTAGTAGCAACATGTGTGTCGACGTTACCTGCTATTATAGGCATATATATATACATACTAGCATATTTCGTATGTGAAATATAAGCATTTTTATGCTACAATTCAAATATACGATTTATCTNGCATCTTATTCATGAAAAAACTGACTTTCTTTCTTTAGTAGCAACATGTGTGTCGACGTTACCTGCTATTATAGGCATATATATACATACTAGCATATTTCGTATGTGAAATATAAGCATTTTTATGCTACAATTCAAATATACGATTTATCTATTTCCTTGATCACATTAGCATTCAGTTAAATATTCAACCATTTATTGCAAACAAGTACTTTGCTCAGCTTTAAATCATGGCCACACCTAGAGCTGAAAACTTACTCCTGCCAGACCAACCTTTAACAAGACTAACCCCTCAATGACCCCTAAATGGCCTCTAATGTGGTATGTGGTATTATGTTGATATGCCATTGCATTAAGCTCTCTGGTGAGAGGGTGAGTGGGTCTCCCCTCGGTACTTAAAATAAATAAAAGAAATGTTTCGATTGATTAGTTAATATTGCAGTGAAGTGATTAATGCCTAAATGATGGTACCGAGGGGGCTCGTGGAGCAGGCGACCAATGCTGCCATTCTGGTCCAAGTGCTGAGATGAACTGACCAAGTGACCTCAGTTTCCGGCATGAGTCACGCGAACCAAAGTCGAACGGCGAATGATGAAACATAACATGAACACTATGTGATATGATTACAATGGTGAAAAATTGTATAAATGAAATTAATATGTTGATGACACCCCCGTTTATTAACAAATGTCTATTAAGATTGAAGTTGTGCAGTTGACGGGGCATGTCACCGCACTAAATGATGTTTTACAAGGATGGATGCTTTGTAGGCAATCTCCCTTTTAGAAAACTTGTTATATACAATATTACATTTCTTGTAAAAAGTGTTGGCATTTCACTACCTGTTATGTGTCTGAATTTCACTAGCTACAGTGTTCCTGGTGGCTGTCTCCTGAAGTGATAAACCAGTCCACCTGGGCAAAGGGGTGTGGAATGCCATGCACGATTGCTGTTAATACAATAAAACAGACCCCTGACTGTAGTTGTGAATATGGTGGTGGTGTTTATTGTGTTTGTAAAAATGCTGCACACTACTCTGTGTCACTTTGGGGCACTTATGACTTCAGCTTCAGCCTACAAGGCAGTTTGATGCCACTTGGTGGTGCGTCACATCGTATTCCACTGCGCGAGCTGCCACGATGCAACGACCAATTGTCAGTGCGCCCAACGACTGTGGCTTTTGGGTAAACACTGTTTCGGAGATCTTACTTATGTATTAAAAGATATACCTCTTGTAATAAATTAGCAAAGCGGTCTCTTGAGTTGCATAATCCTTGTTGGCAAGAAGGTGCACGTTCTGTTCTTGTCGGCCTGCACTAAGCACTCTTGGCCTGATGTAGTTAGTGCGGCCCGTAGTAGCTTGTTGTGACTGCGGCGGTCAGAGTAAGCACAAAAAGCTCTTGGACGCGATGTTCATGTCAAACAGACATATTTGCTAGAAGCTACAACTGATAATTGCAAACTGAATTTCACCAGCCTGCCTCCTAAGAGTTCGCAAATTTTATTTGTTTACCTAAATGGCTGTACATATTCGCTTGCTCATGAGGCGACTTGCGAAAGAATGTGGACTGCTGCATTATTATTTAAAAAGAGTATTTAAAAATAATTAATGTGAGCATATACACATATGATTCCTACCCCGACTAAAAATAACAAAATATTTTTAACAGAAAATTTGCCTTCAAAAAGTTTTAAAAAATGGTATATACTTCAGAATTTAAACTGAGAAAGCTCTCGAATAAATGTGGTAATAAGCCATATATACATTGATTGATTAAATATATAACAAAATGTTTAATACATTAAAAATTTCTCCAATTGTACGAGGGATTTTTAGCCTCTCCGTTTGGTTTTTTATTTTAGTGGATTTTAAGAAGGCCATCTTATCGTAGCTTAGCTCAGTATTTACAGTACACCACTCTTGTTCGAGAGGTTGTGCATTAAAATCTCCATCCTTCTATGAGTATTATTTGTTTTTTAAATGTTACCATATGTCATGGTAAAGTGTAAAATTTAGATAATTTTTTTTATAATCCAATTTTGCATTAAAAACAGTTTTTCGATATATTTAAATATTTTTTTTATATTTAGTTTTTTTAAATGATAAATAAAATTTATTTAATTAAAATAATTAAATACTTATAAAAGCATCTATTCAGAGATGTCTGACGATTGGTTTGACTAGGGCAGCTGCCCTACCTGTCCATGCATGCTCGTAAACTCAACTCCAGTAACCTAAATGAATAAAAAAGTAATTGAAAATGTGTTTTATTTCTAAGGCACACCTTTTCATAATATTTTTAAAAAGAAAAAATATATATTTAAAATAAATTCTGAAAAAGTATTATGACTTATAGAAAAAAAATTATATTTCTGGTCTATGTAAATATCGGATAGTGAAATAACTTATATAAAATTAGCACTATGCATTAAATTAATTACGACAAAATATTTATTCATTCCCCCTGAACACATGCTCTTATTGTAGACCCTCCAGCAGATGTCCCGATAACCAAGTGGTCTAAGACATCTGCATGCTGACCCAAGGTTCGGCAGTTCGATCCTGCCCTAACCAGACGATAGTTGGAACTCTGCAAAATTAAAAAAGCAGCTCCCCAGGCAGCCAACTGTAGAACCAACATGGAGGCCGAGTGACCGCAATACCAGTGCCCCTAGCAGGCAACGAAGAACAAATGGAAACAAGATGGCAGGGTCGAGCGAAGGTGATTAAATTGCAGGGCATACTCTAGCAGCAATAAACAACATTACGGGGATTGGTGGTGCACTTAGCTGACGATGAGAGAACTATAGGATGTGGAGCAGATACGAAGGTGAGTTATTGGTAAACATGATGGTGGCTGTAAATAAAATTGTTGATGGAAATAAGATGGTAGAATCCAGGATGGCAGCAGTGAAGTCATCCAAGATAGTGGAATCCATGATGATGGCTGTGATGTTTTCCAATATGGAGGAATCCAAGATGGCAGATTTTGCCATGGCACCATAGCCCACAGCCTTTTCCCTCGAACATACCAAACCTATTTCTTGGTTTCGTCAATGTCAGTAAACTTAAGCAGGCAACACAAGTACTACAACTCTCTACATGGTATCACATGGAGGAAACCATGGGAAAGACAACAATAACTGTCAGAATACGCGATGTGGAGACAACCATCACGACTCTTGTGTCAGGTGACCTACATCTGGATGCAAACTGGGTGTTCCCTGGCTCACTGAGCAAAACACCATTGTAGAGCCAGTAGCATGTAAAATCCATTTTGGCCAAAAAGAATGACGAACTTCGTACAACCTCAAACCATGGCCCACAAGTTGTGCACCCAATGTCCAGCGGAACGAACTTGATCATGCGGTTCCACCGAAGTTTCACAACATTCTGTAAAGATTACTGCACGAGTGGCATGACATATTTGTGGCAGTCGACCGATTAGATCGCACCAGAGTAGCTGAAAATTAAATACAACTGGAACATGTGTGACCAATCTATTCTGCTCCACACAGTTACCAGCCACACCAAAGCACGATCATTAAATATATAATCAAAGAAATGCTCGCAAGCATTATAATAGTGCCATTACACTAGCACCAAAAATGGATGGGAAGTGGTGTTTTTGGGTAGACTTTAGGCCCATCAACTTAATAACCAAAAGGGCACCACCACCCTACATTAGTGTCAAAAACGGATTACATACACTTGGCAAAGCAAAAATCACGATGTCACTGAACTCCGCAGCAGGTACTGGCAAGTGCCAATCAAACCAGAGGACCAGCACAAAACAGCTTTTACTGGACCAGATGGGCAAATATTTCAATTCTGTGCAATATTCTTCGGGCTTAAATGTGCGCAATCAACATTCTATGATGATCTGAGTACTCGATGGATATACGTGTGAATTTGCGCTCGCATAATTGGATGACGTGGTGGTGTGGTCAGAGACATGGGAGAACCACACCAAGCACCTGTCGCTAGTTTTACAATGACCAGCCACTAACAATCTGACATTGGCCAACCAGAAGTGCCACATAGGAAAACCGTGTATACCATTTCTCGGACATCTGGTGGACAAAAGTGGCAGTAGACCAACTCCCGAACAGCTGTCAATCATAAATGACTATGCTGTGCCACGCACATGTAAACAATTGCGCAAATTCTTTCGATTGGTAAACTGGCTGAGACAATATATCCGCGACTTTGCCATAGTCACAGCACCACTGACAGACATGCTTTCACCCAACCGGAGTGATCAGCAGAGCACAACTTGTGTTTTGCGAAGGTGAAAGTCTGGTTCTGGCAATGCACCACACTAGCCCACTACAACCCAAGTAAACACCTGTACCTCTAAACAGAAGCGAGAGAAAAAGGACCGGGTATGTTTCTATTCCAACTCGGGGAGAATCAGGAGTGGCACGTAATAGAGTTATGTAGTGCAAAATTCGGAGCCACAGAACACAGCTACGATATGAATGAATGCGAGTGCCTTGCAGTAGTGTGGGTTTTCAAGAGGAACCAAGCCTACCTCGAATACCAGTGCTTCACACTCCAAACTGACCATTGCTGTTTAGTATGGCATCACTCCATGAAGGAAGCATGTAGAAAATTGGCATGGGTGGCATTGGTTCTCCAGTTGTATGACTTTAAAGTCCAACATGTTCCCAGAGCCGAAAACCAGTTAGCTAACGAGCTGTCGTGCATACCTGGCGAAATAGTAGCGGTGGACGAATATGAGTGTGATGACCTAATGCCTCATACAGCAGCCACCTGCCAAACACATAGCGAGGATGTAGTTAGCTGCAGCAACATCGAGGCACCGACAGGAGTCGAACTCAGGCTGGACTAACTCCATGGCCAACTGGTAACCACACAACAGTCTGCGGACACCCAACATCGCCTAACAGAAATAACACAAAGCAACGGAGAATGGTGGCGAGTGTTAGAAATGTGTGTGGAAACCAGGCCATGCCAACTGGAAGTACCATGGCATCGCTACATGCCCAAGGATGCACATCAACAGTTGTTATGTCATGCACATGCCAGCCAGTTTGCATGCCATCCAGGAGCACAACAAACAACAAGACACATGCAAGCTTATTTCCACTGGCCAAGGGCAATGTGAAACATGCACAGTTACATATGTGAGTGCATGACATGTTACCACTTCAAAAGCTTCCATGCAGATGGAGTGACACTATAACAGCCACAAGTGCCAAACGAACCATTCGAAATGGTTTCATTTAATTTATTAGCCCTTACCCCCCCGCACAACAGCCAGAAAATGCTTTATTTTAGTTGTAATGACTCATTTGCCAGGTCGAGAGAAGCCTATCCAGTTTCCAGTGCACATTCATGTAGCATCGCACATGTCCTAGAGGCCGAGTTCTACCCCTACTGGGGTTACCCAGAACACTTCTCACAGACAACAATACACAGTTCTCAGGTAGACAGTGGCATGACCCGTGTACTAAGTGGGAGATAGCGCACCATAAAACGGACATTTACCACCCAAGGGCCAACCCAACAGAGCATCGTAACCAGGATTTTAAGAGCCAGTTGTGCCTGCAGGTTGGCAAGATTCATGCAACCTGTGCCGAACATCTGCCGGCAGCCTTCTTCACCATCAGACAGCACGTGAATCTGGCTACAGGCCAATCACCTGCTGCAATCCTACAAGGTCAAGAACGACCACTAACTGGGGAGTTCGCCAGATGGCAAAGGGAGAGCGCGGACGAAGTGGAGGACAGCGAAGTCCAGCAGCAGTGCTAAGAGGCAGATTTGCAGGCTGCCTGCAGGAACCAAGCCCGCTATGTGGAGAAGTATGTGCTGTTAACCATGTGACTACTATGCAGATTAACACCTGGACATCTGGTGTATGTCCACCAGCATAAACTCTCCAGCAGCGCGAAGTATTATTCTACGTGATTCGCCTCGAAGCAGAGTGGATCGCACACAGTAATAAAGGCGCTTGGAAACACCACCTACCTCATAAAGGCAAACAGCAGGAAAAGAGTCGCCAAACATTGTGACGACCTTTGTCTGGCCACAGAAGATACTAGCACCGAGATGCCTAGCACCACGATGCCCAGCACTGCGATGCCCAACCAAAAGTGTCAAAAAATAATAACAGAGCAACAACACCTGCCACCCCAAGCAGCGAATCGGGAATGCAAGTCCCGAGACTGATGACAGCACCCTCCGGTGACTATTTCCACCTACTAGTCTGGCATCTCGATGCCCACAAGGGATGCAGTGGAAACTCGGGAGCCCAGTGGAGAGTCATCCCCACCAAATAATGATGGCGCAACAACTGCGACAACTGCAGGCTCGAACATGTCAGCTTGTAGCATCACAACGTCCTGCATCGTGACGACCATCTCCGAAGATGTCGCTGATGGCGAGCAACCGCGGACACCTGTGGGTGGGATCTCCCCACAGGTAAGCTCCCCACCCAGCTGTGCCTCGACACCTCTGAAGTGTCACTTAGCAGTGGACACCGCATCGTGGGATGCCCGGCACAACAATGGGGGAGTATATAAGGCCTAGACAGCCTGACTGCTGGGTACTGTCCTACCCCCTCGCCAACACCGCTGACACATCGGTGCCCATGCACATAAAGCAGAAAAAGTGATAAGAGGGCAGAGGAGAGGGACTCCAACAATCCTGCCACTCCAAGCAGCCATGCCGACTGCAACGCTTGACATGCACAGCCTGCAGAAAGGGCACAACACTTTTTCGCATGCATGCCATGGCCCGGCAACACTGCCAGGGTCACGACCCTGAGCCACCAGCAACCACTGCCACACCATGCTCTTGCGGGCCTTACTAGCTAATGCTGCATCACCAAATCCAGTCACCGACCACTTGTTGCACCTCGTGGCAAGATGGGTCAACTGGGGGACTGCAGGGTGAAGCGATCAGCAAGGAGGGGGCTTTTGATGTGAACTACACGTCAATGTGTGCTCTTGTGACCACTTGCACCTCTGCATTCACTTACCCCACCTAGCCAACACCGGGAGGAAGCGAACACTAGGCCGCGAGAACGTCAGTATGGGTCGGCGAGAATGGAAGACACCCGCCTCTTCGTCATGTACTACATGACTCAAGTGACAATCTTGACTTATTTATCTTTAGAGGTAACTGTTGGGGGACAATAACAAGCTGTCCAACACGGTGTCCCCCCGAAAGCCATAGCCATCAGGCGCCCTGGCAATTGGAGGGGAACGTCGGTGCAGCTCGCACCGCGATAAACGGCATGCTTCCAACCTCCTGATATCAGCCTGCAGACTGGGATATAAATGCTACATGATCACCAGTGCGATTAAACATTGTGGAATAAAACCCCGAAGCCATACAAAGAGTCAAAAATGGGGATGCCGAATAAATTTAATTAATATATTTTGTTACAACATCAAACGAGTGTGGCTACCCACACCCCTTTTCAAGGATGGACTCGTCCAGCGCACCCATGCTTGAACACTTGGACTTGTCCATCAGAGAAACAACCCGGAAACTGAAATACACTTGCGAAACTTACCGGAAACTGAAATACATTTTCAATTTACCGTTATTCGAGTCAATTTTAGTATGTTAATTATGTTCAATATTCAAAAGGGTTAATATTTATTTTCTTCACAGCAGACCGCCTATCAAGGTCTTGCAGTTTTTACTTCATGTTTCAAGTGTGGCATTATCCCCCACAATTTCACAGTCTCAAACATAATATCAAATTAATTAATCATGGGGTTGTCACCAACATGTTGTTCACCATTAAATTGTATTTTGTAGCAAATTAATTATCATTAAGAAGGTTCATGTTATTTTTTAAGTAATTTTTGGCGCCGCTTTGGCCACTATTAGTGGAAGCCAACACCATGATTTTAGTCTGACTTCAGCACTCGGCCCAGCCAGCAGTATTGGAGTTTCACTCCATACTGACCCAGTTGGCACTTTCATTTTGCGCAGAAATAAATTTCAATTCAATAGTATTTTCATGTAACAAGAATATTTTGCTTAATTTGTGCCGGGGGGAGGGGGGGCGACCATCTGTCTTCCTGTCATCTTTATCAGTACTTAATGCGTACCTCATAACAGAAGCTAATTTTCATGGCTTAGGCTCTTATTGAACAGCAATGGTCACTGGCAGACCTCAGTGCCAGGTCCACATAAACTTATCACATATCAGTGTAATTTTATATGTATCAAAGAAGTATGTAAACATCTTGAATAACCACGAGTGTTTTATTTACTTAAGTCCTTGTGGTGGTTCAGCGTGGCACCATATTGCAGCAGTAACAAGTGTAAGTAAATTAGGGCGAGGTGGCCTACAACCTCGCAAGCATAGAGTGAAACCACTAGGTATGTGCAATTATTGGTAAGTTCATCGTTCATAAACACCACAGATCGACAGTTCACTCCAGGACCCATGGTCCGTCGACCGCACGACCCTCACTTACTAATGCTCAATGAGTTATGATGCCAGGAAATTTTACCAATTTTCGCCTGAACCTGGCAAGCCAGGTAAGGCAGGAACCTACAACAACATCCCTGGAACCTCTACAACTCAATGTTTAGTAGCATCTGTGTGTTTGCAGCAGCCTGTAATGGCTCTGCAGCAAGTATTTCTCAACTAACAACTTGTAAAGTACCACCATTGTGGTAGGACAATTTAACTTCCTGCATTGCCTGCATTGCTGCAGCACTTGGCAGCTGAACATGCTCTCTCAAGGTTTTCCTGGTTAATTGCAAGAACTATAGCTACATATGTTTAGTTTTGTTCCGATAAAGGTCAGATTAAAAATTAAGTATTGCTTAGCAACATTTATTTTCTGTCAGTGTAGAGTTAAGAATAAACAACATTTAATTTGCTTGTAACCAGTGGTTATCTTATTGACAGGAATAGGTTCCGACTACTAGACTAATCAGAGCATTACAAGAAATATGAGGGTCATTTTGATGTAAGGTTATGTTTGTGTACTGAAATTATTCAAATGTAAGCAGAATATTTTATTTGGTTATTTAGGATGATGACAAAATTAGTAATTACGTCAATACTTCATGATTATTATGCTTTGATAAGAGTCAAGTTATTAATTTTCAATTAATTTTATACAATGAAAACCGCTATTTAGATGTTTATGGGCGATATTGGGATGGGTACCTTCACACTCACTTAAATGGAAGATGTAGGCTAAAAACTCTTCTTGGTAATGAAATAAGACCAAATAATATGAATGCAATTAATATTTCTCATTTTATAAAAATACTACTTTTTGCTGGGGCTCAAACAATACCTTACCTTCAGAGAATCAGGCATAATACAGGATGAGCATAAAAGAATACCCCAAATTTGAAGGTATATAACATTAAAAGAAACCTTGGTTAAACAATCAAATGACCATGGAATTGTGAAGTTTGTTTATTATATCTTTATAAATGTACAATGTGACCACCACGAGCGGCCCGAACGACATATAAGCGATAATAAAACTCGTTCAACACTCTTGTCAGCATGTCCAGTGTTATGGTTGCGATGGTGGCCGTAATTCTCGTTTTGAGGTCGTCAATGTTAGTCGGCAATAGTGGACGAAACACTTGATCCTTTATGTACCCCCATAGTAAAAAATCCACGCTTCTTGGGAGACAGTAATGAACAGCCTGGACACCAGCTGCTCCTCATTCAATCCAGCGTTGCGGCAATGTCTCGTTCAGGTATCCGCGAACAGCTAGGTGCCAATGGGGTGGCGCACCTCCTGCTGGATCATGAAGACCTCCACCACCTCTTCTAACTGAGGAAACGACCACTGTGTAAGCATGTCCAAATAAGGAATTCCACTAACCGTAGGCTTGTAAATAAATATAGGGTCGAAAACAGCGTCTTTGGATAAAGCGGAAATCACATTCACTTTGGGGGAAGCGCGCTTGTGTTCGGTGGTTTCATGTGGAAATTCCGCCCCTTATCCGCACATTGTGCTGGTTCACCTTACCATTTGTATGGAACGTCGCTTCATCGCTAAAAACCAGCTTAGACATGAAGGCATCTTCTACCTCGTTCGGGGTAAGAACGATCGCGTAGAAATCATGTCTCAGTTCTTTATCTGTTTCGGTAAAAGCCTGTACAAGCTGTAACATGTATGGTTTGTACAGAAATCGCTTTCGCAATACTACCCATACCATCTATTGAGGGATTTGCATTTCCCATGCCATCCAAACCGTAACCATAATACCGGACATGCTGACAGGAGCATGAAAGGAGATTTATTTATATGTCGTTCGTGCCGCTCTTGGTGGTCACATTTAACATTTCTGAATGTATGGTGAACAAACTTCACGGTTCCACGGTTCATTTGATTGGTCAATCAAGGTTTAAGGTTGTTTTGTTTTGATAATATAGACCTTCAAAGTTGGGGTATTCTTTTATACTCATCCGATATATCAATAGCATATGAGAATGTTTTGGATTTTGTTTTAAGCTATTGGGAAAAACAGTTTGTCAGTTTTAAATTATGACGTGAACCACGCATCCACGAGCTCCTTGTGCATACTCTGACAGCCGCAGTCACAAAAACTACACCAGCTACACTGGGCCGCACCAACCACATAAGGCCTAGAGTGTGCAGTGCAGGTCAGAACTTACAACTCCTTGCCGACAAGGATTCCGTAACTCAAGAGACCACCCTACTTATTTATTACAAGAAGTAACTATTTTAATAAATAAGTAGGCGATCTGAAATGGTGTTTAGCCCAAAGCCACAGCCGTTGGACGCACTGGCAAATGGTCGTTGCTTCCTAGCAGCTCGCGCAGCAACCTACGATGCAACACACCACCAAGTGGCATCGAACTGGCTTGTACGCCGAAGCTGAAATGATAATTGCCCCAAATTGTCACCAGTAGTGTGCAGCATTTTTACAAATACATTAAAAACAGTCACCGCATTCCCAGCTACAGTCAGGGGTGTGTTTTATTGTATTAAGAGCAATCAAGCATGGCATTCCACACCCCTTTGCCCAGGTGGACTCGTCCATCCCTTCAGGAGACAGCCACCTGGCAAGACTGTAGCCAGTGAAATTCAGACACATAACAGGTATTGAAATGCCAACACTTTTTACAAGAAATGTAATATTGTATATAACATGTATTTATATAAGAGCAATTATGTTTTCTAAAAGGGAGGATTTCTTATAAAGGCCTCCATCCTTGTAACATGTCACTTAGTGCTGTGTCAAGCCCCGTCAACTTCACAACTTCAATCTTAATAGGCATTTGTTAATTAATGGGGGTGTCACCAATGTGTTCATTTAATTTATACATTGCAATCATATCACATAGTGTTCATTTTATGTTTCATCATTCGCTGTTCGTCTCAGCACTCGGANTGACTTCGGTTCTTGTGACTCGTGCCGGAATCTGAGGTCACTCGGCCAGTTCGTCTCAGCACTCGGACCAGACCGGTGGCATTGGTCGCCCGCTCTGTGAGCCCCCTTGGTACCATCATTTAGGATGTAATCACTTAACTTAAATATTAAATTAATTAACCGGAATATCTCTTTTATTTTTTCTAAGTACCGAGGGGAGAACCACCGGCCCTCTCACCAGAGAGCTAAACGCAATCGTGTATCAACATAATACCACATTTATTTCACGCTCAGGTTACAGGCAGGCTTTAAGTGCTGGGTCCAGTTTCATGTGTTATACACCTGTAGTCAGAACAGTGAATAAATCGCTTTACCAAGTTAACTGTGTCAAATCATTGTAGAGGACTACACCCTTTGTAGCATCACGTACAATTTCATAGTATATTTCAGGCATACGAGACGGCCTACAGTCTCCTCATAAGGTATAAAGTACGACAGTAAGTATGTGACATCATCATCAAAAAACTGACAGAGATATCCAGGGCCCCCTGGGCTGTCGAACGAATTACCCTCAACATTAACTCTTCACTGGGTTATGGCGCCTGGCAATCCAACACTCAACCAGCCCTGGGTAACCTCGACGTCAATTATTATAAATGTTTTCGCGAAGTTCTGCACACTAATATATATAATTACATGTTTTGGACAGTAATTTCATTATGAAAAAGGCAATGGATACAAGACAGCCGCTAGTTCGGATGAATATAAGTAAGTTGTGAGCACATACTGAATTTTGGTTTAATTCTATGAGAGCTTCGTTGTTAATTATTAAATGTGTTGTACAGTATGCTGTGCTTACGATGTACACTGCTGCTATCAATCAGTAATCATAACATGTGTATTTTTAAATCGGCGACAGTTAGCCATCTGGTGCAGCTCACAAATTTTTTAATGAATCACATAATTAATTGTAAAATTTCGTCCCATTCAGTTTGGTATTGTGACTGTACAAGGCATTTTTTGTTGTGATTTGTGAATATTTTGCAAAGTGTCTAGCCATGGCACTTTGGGGCACTATTCAGCAAGTTAATGGACAACAATATTAGTTAAATAAAGATTCTGTCCTCTGAGCTTGAACATTTTGTTACTTCGATTTTTACTTATAAAGTTTCTTGTAATTTTATACTCATTACCAATATGTCAATTTATGTAACTGTAGTGCTATCTGTGGTTACTTTTACAAAATGTTTTGGGGTCATTGACGAAGTAGAGACCCAAGAGAGAGTACTTGGTGTGAAATGTAACTTTTATTTTAACAATTGTATTAATTTTTCCAAACCTATTATCTATTGTCGCGTAATTTCATAATGATCACACAATATTATATTTAAAACCTGAGTCGTATCCAGCCGTTACGAGGCAAATGGTGCTTTCGAAGTATTGATAGCATTCCATATTGAAGCAGGTATGCACTGTCGTATTTGTAAAGACGTGATTTCTTTTTCGCGCTTGTCTGATGTGTTAAAATTAATATACTGGATGTATGTGCGTAATATTTCAGTAAATAAAATATTCATACATACATTAGGAAACAATTTGTCGGCACTCTATTTAGTAACGGGTAATTGTGTGTACTGTCATGGTGCTATAAGTGTTAGCATGCCAAACATATTTTTTAAGTTTTGAAATGTGTATTGAAATTCTTCTGTGTATCAAGTACATTTAAAATGTAAACACTAAAACAACAGTTCTTAAAACTTCTTTGTTTTGGAATTTTATGTCACAAAATTTATCCAAAAGTCTACATTAATTTACATTACATTAGCAGTATTGTTGTCAGTACCTAAAACAAATACTTTCAAATATGAGAAATTAATACAATATTATCTGAATTAGTACCGTTTCCTGGTGACTACCATATATTATTGGTGCTTCCTTTTGTGTTTTTACCACAGCACTAAAGATTTGGGATGGGACGTTGAATTTAGTGTGTCAAGTTGAATTGTGTGTAACTAGAGTCAAGTCAGGTATAAAATTTTTGAGTCAAAATATATTTATGCCACCAGAAGGCTCTAAAGTATGCATTTTTAACAAAATCATATGCAAAATATGATTACCTGTAAAGTTTGTCCGTATTAACATGGCTATATTTTCTGTCATACTTTTACGGGATAAATAATAATATTTTAAACTAAAACAGGGCACTTCACTTCACTGTGATATGATACCGGACGAAAGGTGATAGGATACCACCAATGCATGTTCTGTATATAAACCATGCTACAACTTTCCACAATGTTATTATCATTGCAGTGTTCATTGGTTTTTTAAGGTTATGTTTGCCTAAAATGAAAACTACAGAACTCATTTTCCCTGAACAAAAACATAATTTATTCGTGCAGTGTATAAAAGCTGAAAATTGCCACACGCATGCATGTTACCATGTGTACCATGTAATGTGTGGAAGATCCTTACATTACAGAAGCCTGCGGAATACTAACAACTGTCTACACATTATCTTCATTCGCTGCAACGTATTTAAAGTATATATTGAAACATCAATATTGCCCACATAACAGTCGGCTGAGAAGAATTGTAAAATGGACAAAATAAGCTCAATTCAATAAGCACGCAACCAATCGCTAAACGATAGCAAATTTTGTTGTCATTTGAAGAAAACAGATAGCATCCGAATACTAATTCAATACATCGAAATGTACTTCAGTTAATATTTTATTTGTATTCTCCCTGATACTTTGCAGAAAATCAGTAATACTGTTCAGTTAAAACTTGAATGCACAATTAGAACACCGAAATGTAGTAAATTAACACAAACCAAAACATTATAGATTATATATACTTTACATGAGTAGGTACTTCACAATCTCGTTGAGAAAATATGGTCTGTCACAAGGCAGTTTCAGATTTTGTTGTTGTAATACTTCTCGAGTATTACCGAATGTTGCCTTATATTCTAAGTTATTGTATTCGTTTCAGTGCAATCTTTAGTTTAGTAATATAAAATACGTGAATCATGAAAGGTGAAGTTGAGAAGAGACAATTGAAGTTTGGCATGTCAGCATATAATTACTGGTGCTTTGTTTGTTTAGCCTACTATCTCAAAGCATTCAAACTTGACTTGCAAGTTCACTGGCTTGATGGCTGTTGAAAACATACTTAACTTGAATGGCAAGTCGATCGCTGGTAGTTTGACTCAACTGTTGGAGTCGCGGTCAATCACTAGTAAAGATGGAAATGTAGTATAGGTAGGCCAAAATAAATAACTTAACCTCAATATTCAACCCTCGACCTACTTAGCAAGGGAAAGCTTGGATACAGTTAAAACTAGCACCATATTGTGCAAGTTGTTTGATAACATGGTAAAAATTAAGATTAACATTTCATCTGAAAATCAGTTTCCATAACATAATACGACAGATGACAGGTTATCATTGAGGTCATTACTTCAAATCTAGCCATTCAAATGCTTTCAGAAAGTTATTATATTTGCACTAAACCATCTTTTCCTTCTCAAAGTATGTCTGGACACATGTGCCCTATGCAAATCTCTATTAATCACATGTTAAGTATAGTAATCTGTATTTTAACGACTAGGCCTAAGTTTCGTAAGTTTGAGTTTAGCCAATTTGTTTGTATATGCTGTGTACGGTTGTCCCTACTCACAAAATGTCTGAATATTATCCAGTAGATATCCAACTTGTCTGAAACACATCCACATATTATATTATGGGTGAAGTCAGGATGTCCTGTAAATATATGCAGAATGTAATATTCTCTGGATAACCACTAGCTCCGCATGGTATCCTGGATATTGATGAATATCAGAACTAAGGAAAATTTGTTTGCTGTATACTCTTTATGCACTATTATTTTCATTAACGGTTAAAAAAAGTTTCCCATTTTAAGTGGTGCGGTACGAGACAAGGACAGATTCAGAAACAAAGACATTTGTTTTCTTTTAGTTTAGTGCCAACATTATGAAAGGAATTCAATTCTTACATTATTTTAATGATTTTGGTTTTTTGATCTTTATTTTAACCCATTAATTATATCAATATGAAAATAAAGTATTAAACTAATGTTTTAATACTATTGTGTGTCGCGACGGCATTAAATTGTACGATTCTGTATTCACATTTTCTCTACTTCATGGACTCTGCCTCCATTATTTTGTATATCGTAATCGTCCTTTTGTCCATGTTACTTGGTTTGGGAAACTTTTTTGAATGGTTTGGTTTTTGCAAATACACTTTTTTGTGTTGTGAACTACACTAAAGTAAGTAATTTTTGTTTGAATCTACAGAGTCACAGTAGCTGAGCGATTAGACTACTCGTCCTCTACCAAGGCGAACCGGGTTGATTTCCCGACCGATTCACTCCTGATTTTCGCAAGCGAGAATCGTGCTGGACGATGCTGCGGTTCAGCTGGTTTTCTCGGGGATCTCTCGTCCCCCCCCCCTTCTGCAATACACCATTCTGATGCTGCTTCATACTCACCTCGCTTCACACTGATAGGCTCTCAAGACCTCGATGTTAAGAAACGCCCAAATCTATTAAATTACTTTTTCAATCTACGTAATATCCGAATATTGTTCAATGTTTGCATTTAAATATGAACTGGTTAAAATTAATGAATTTGAAATACTATTTAGTTTAACTGAAATCATTTTAAAAAATTGCAAATTCACATTGTATTATGTAATAAATCATGGTTTTTTTTGTTACACAATTTATTTGATGAAATGAAAATTTTTTTTTGACAAAATGGTGAAATTTTAATTATGAAATCAGCTGTTTTATTTCCTGTAAATGTGGGAGCCCTGCCAATGCCTTAAATTTTCAGTGTAGTCATCTGACACAACGTTTGTAAAATAATGGAATGACCCTGCACTATGAAATTCTTTGTAGAGTTGAAAAAATGTGGCTTTCAATTTTTTTTTTCCAAAATATTTTGGTAATAATAAAGCTATTTGTAATGGACACCATACAAATGTAAAAAATATGTAATTTTGATAAGCTATGCTTATGCAAATCATACAGTCTCGACACAAAAGAATGGGAGGATAAATAAATATAATTGATAGTAGGTATAACATAGTTAAAATAACATTCTCTAATTTTAAAATGATTTCTAAAAATTCTGATAAGCAAAAATATTTACATTTAGATAGATATACAGAGGATAACCACTCCCACCATAAATATAGTATGGTTATTGAGTGGATATAAATGAGAATATAAAGAATCTCTAATATATGTGCAGAGAGTATCGAGCAAGCTAACATTACTGATGACTATCTAATGTACATTTATAAAACAGGAAGCATTGTCTAGTGTATGTACAGTGGTTTACTGCAAATAAAGCATATAACCATTGGTTAACCCATGGTTATGTGAATCCTCGCAGGTATATCTACTGGATAACTATTTTACATAGTTTGATTTTCAGAACAGAAATATGCCTATACAGGTTGATTCTAAAATAATGGGACAAACATTGAGGGGTGGTAGAGCTCACTAAAACCAACTATTATTGTATAGAAATATATGGGCGGAAGTGACGCGTTGAGGCACAAACACAAAAACATAACACATTAACGGAAACATAAAATGTTCATTAGCAGCATACTTAACTGGAAATGCATCCACCAACAGTCACGCATGCTTGGTGACCTCTACATATGGCGTGATTCGCTGTCAATGGTTGCGTGCGTGAAATACCCGGCGTATTTGAATCTGTTTGCCAATCACTCCACCGACGCTACCGAGCTTTCGTTACTGTCGGTGGTAGCAATTTTGAGCAATTATTATAAACATTGCTGTATAAGGCATTTAACGGCGACGTTGTAAATAAACAAAGGGGTTGTATTTCATGTGTTATTTTTGTGTTTGTGCCTCAACGTGTCACTCCCGCCCATATATTCCTATACAATAATTGTTTATTTTAGTGAGTTCTACCACCCCTATATGTTTGTCCCATGATTTTAGAATCATCCTGTATACATATTTACGAATGTCCAGTGATCACACCATCATCTAGTACACCATGCGCCTTGTATAATGCAGTTTGTGTAGTAATGAATATTATATGGAAATAAATGTTTTAAATAAATCTGTATATGTTATGAATATTCCATGGATATTTGCAGGTTTTTCTTAGTGCCCGTGAATAACCCATCAATATTGTAACATATATGTACACTGAAGAGCCAAAAGAACAGGTACACCTGCCTAATATCGTGTAG
>NQII01000212.1:371191-538646 GCA_002778355.1 Clitarchus hookeri
CCCCCAGCACGCAGAAGTGCCGCAAGACGACGTGGCATGGACTCGACTAATGTCTGAAGGTATGCAGGAGGCAATTCACTTCATGAATCCTGAAGGGCAGTCCACAAATCCAAACTGCGCCAATTTGAGAAAGGGTTGCATGTCTGACACGTTTAATGATTCTCGTCAGTCGTCGTTTGTCCCATTCTTTCACGACCTTTTCCCGACCGCAGTGATGTCGAAGATTTTATGTTTTACCGGATTCCCGATATTCACGGTACACTCGTGAAATGGTCGTATGCTAACATCCAAATGTTATCGCTACCTCGGATTTACTATGTCCCATCTCTCGTGCGCCGACTATAACACCATGTTTAAACTCACTTAAATCTTGATAACCTGCCATTGTAGTGGCAATAACCTATCTAGCTGGTAACCACAATGTGTTATTCTGATTGGTTCCATACTTCTATTATTTGCATACACACGCCTATACCAGTTTTTTTTTTTTTAGCTCTTCAGTGTATATATGCTAGATATATTTTCATATTTGCCTTGGATATGGATATCCCACAGAATATCCATTAGGCAGTTGTACTATATTTTTCAGAGGTATCCTTATCCTGGATATCAGGTGGACATATTTGCTGGATATTGTGGATATCTTAGAGATGTACAAAATGTTCAGTGTGGATGTCAGATGGATATAATTGAGACAATTTTTTCTGTGTGGGTCTGAGCATTTTTTAAATTATCCTTTGAAAAATGTCACACCGCTGCCAGCTTTATTGGGTACACAGACTGTCATGCACCCAGTAAATTGAGTAAGGACGGATATAATGCAACTCCATACTTTAAAATTGATTTTTAAGTGCTAAGTAAATATTTGTTAATGCTGAAATTATATATTCGACTTTAATTTTTTAATATTCATATAAGTGTAAGAATTAGGACATTGGCAATGTATGTATTTTTCTACTAATTTCGAAGTCTCCCTTAACCAATACATGAATAAAGTGATCAGGCCCATGACCATGTTACTTTCATGTTTGTTGTTTCAACTTGGTTGTTTTGTTTGCCATGGGTTGCATACACGTCTCTTTGAAGCCTGGCTACATATTTGGATATGCTTAGGGCCCTCTGATTTTTGCAAAAAGATTTCAGCACTAGCTGTATTTCAAAACACTTAAGTTTAGATCCATTTTCTTGATTGGATTATTTCAACTGTTGTCGGTCTGGGGTGTGTGCTTATGAAATTTGGACGTTTATTGTCATAAGTGACTAAATACTGATTGGTTCAATCACATAAGAAATGTCTTCTTTAAAAAACAAGCAACGAGTAACCAAATGAGAGCTGCAAGTGCAGACATAAAATAGTTCGATAATAATTTTGCAAAAATCAGGGGGCCCTAGATAAACTAATAAATTAACCTCTATTGAAGTGCTGCTGTAAGGATTTGTACAGACTTACCTTAAATTTCTTGACACCAGATTTTCTTAACATAATATGCTGTAACTGAGAACTTCCAGCATCCCAACATAATCACATAATATAGTTCAGATTTGCTGGTGTACCATAGTTAATGTTTGCCTATCTGGTGCTATTTTAAGCATTAGAAGCAAGGGAGCGATGATAATGGCACTGGCATCTCAAATCATTCATCATTACCACGCACAAGGCTCAGAACTGGTATGCATGCTTTTAGTCATCTAGCCTTTACTGTGAGAGCTTGAGCGTTGGCACATTTCATTTTATTGCTGGAAATTTTGTTGTAAAAACCAATATCGAGCTCAATAGCTTCAATTATTTTCACACTGAATATTGTTAAGATACAGCAGTTTGATATTTTTGGCAATAAAAAGAGCTTTAAATAATGCTTGCAATATGCATAATGCATTGAAAGAGATGTATCTCAAGTGCAATTTTTTGTGTGAAAACATATTTTGTGCACGTGAAATAGTTTGTTTAAAAATCACTGATTTCAAACACTTTGGGATAAAGTTTGTGCGCGAAACATGTGACACCCTTAAACTGGTGATACAATTTGTAAGACTTTCTAAGATCTTCTCTATTTATGGATTTTATTCAATTACACCCCTGCAAATTCCTAGATATTAAATGTATGTAGTGTCTGTGATATTATTGAGTGTAGAGTTATTTGCAATGTCCATAAGCGAACAAAAAAGTTTAAAATCTCCAGACTTTCTTTGTAATTTTCCAATACAATGTTTTTGAATTTGGTTGTGATAAGATGACTTGTTCATAAGAATTTTGGTTGACAAAACCGAACATGACTTAAGAAAGCCCACATACGCACAACAGAACATCAATAACGCTGTTTTGCTTTGATATCACCGACAAAAAAGCTTTCGTGTTTTTGCAGTATCTAGACTATTTAGTTGGGTGCCAAGGTATTTCAAATTGGTCGGACATTTGGAATAACTTTTGGCTTGATACATATTTGTAACGTCAAATATGATACGCAATAATTGTGGTGGATGAATTTCATGTGGTGTATCGAAAGTACGTGTAACCTCAAAAATATTTTGTAAATTACAAAACCAACAAATTGTTAAGAATAAAACAGCTTCACAGCCTTCTTATAGTTTTTAATAAAATTTATAAAATTTAATTTTTAAATTATTACTAGATTGTCTTAAAAACCAACGTGGGTAATGGGTACCTATTAGTATTAGAATTTAGCTTTTAAATGTGAATAAAGTTGTATAAAGTAATGAAACTAATTTGGACGGTATATATGCAATTTCATTGTCAGAAGTACAGTGAAAAGGAGAAGGGGATCAGAACAGACACTGAACCAAGAAAATGTTATTTATAGCATTACTAGATTTTTTAAAAATTATTTGATGTTGTCACACATGGTCATCAGTAAAATCTCTTTAAGTATGGTTTCAGAGATTACGTGTGTGCCTAATTAGAAAAAACAGTAATACTAATTTCTGTCTAATATAATTTTTGTTTCAGTTGCTTTCAGTATTTCGATCAAGGGAAAGCTGGTAATATGGAATAATTCTTAAAATTATCACTTAAAAAGGGGATTAGTTTTGTGTAGAGGTACTTTGTTCATATGGTTGTGCTGACATACGGTGGTGCTTTGGTGCCACATTTATTTTTAACAAACATAAAAATAATGTAGAGCTGTAAATAATAATATAAATAAATTTCTACTTGCAAATGCGACGTAAATCATAGAAAAATTTTTGCTAGTTGTTACATAATTTCTTAACTAATTCAGAACAATTTTTTGTAAAACCTGCTGTTTAGATTTATTTATTTGTACCCTTCAAAAATAAAATAATTTTACTGCGACTCTTGTTATATAATTGCAAATTAATGTAATTTTAATGGTGCCACTAATGAATCACCATAACACAATTGCATGCCATAAAAAGTAGTGAGCACCTAAACTGAGAAGTTAGGCAATGATGAAATTAAAGTAAATTAAGTTATACCTGTTTTTCATTAATTCCATCACTTAACAGGCATTACAGTTTTTACTTTTCACGGCTGGATTGGTGCTCATTACACTTTTTTCTTAGTCGCCAGTGGCAAAACAATGAAATTGAGGCAATTTGTGTTCAGCTGTTGAGCCCTGGTGACCGATAGTAGTAAATATGCTCGACATGGCCAACATCTGAGTTTGAGTTTTGCTAAATCGATTTTTTGTCACATTCCTCATCCTAACCACTTATGTGTAACTAGTAGATTTTATCCAAGTACTAGTATGTTCACAGCATCATTGTTCCCTTATAACATCTGTACTGCTGGTGTCTCAGCAACAGTATTATAGCTGTGTTAATGAATTAACTTGAGTTAATTAGTTGATTATAGGTTTCAATATTTATTATTATGTGATTTTCTTGTAATATGAACCATGTCTTGGAGGTTTGTACCATCCTGCAGAAGAACATTCAATTGCGTTAATGCCAGCACATAATTATATTTGTACAGCTGTTGTATCAGTAAGTGGTGTAGCAGTGTTTGTAAATAATTTAATTAGTTGATTAATTATTCTCATATTCGTTTTATGTAATAAAGTAACTGCACTATCAAAAATAAATAATAGACAACAGCATCATTTTTTTATACTTTGTGAAATAACATAATTAAAAACCTTTTTTACACTCTCACTCGAGAAAATAATGTTGCAAAATGCAGAAATTTTAAAAATTTCAAATTATCACTATATCAGTTTCAAATAGGGCAAAAAACTAGTAAGAAGTTAATCGAAGTATAAAAATGGGGTTGCATGTTTCTGCATGTTCTGACATTCCCTTTGTAGTTGAAACAAGTTACAACTACTTGTGCAGGTCCTTGGAGCGTAGTTGCGAATATATCACACACGAAACAGTAAGGGGCTCCAATTAGCTGTGAACCATTTCTCGAAGATGCCATTCTTATTGGTGATGCACACCAGGTCACCGATCTTGGCTTTAAGCTTGCGTAGGTCCCTCCTCTTCGGAATAGCATACGTGGTCGAAGCAGGGAGTCGTCCTTGATGTCTTCAGGCTTCATGCAAGTGGTAGAATGAGGTGGAATTATACTCGCGAACTAATTACGGCAATAACTTCAGCCATACTTTGCTGCCATTCGCAGCAAAATGCCTCCATATCTTGGCCGCTACAATTCAGCAATCACATTGGCGTCGAAGAAAGAAAGAACATTGCATTTCTGCATTGATTTTCGACCCCTCAACCTGTTCACCGAAAGTACTCCACCCCTCCCTGATCTACTTGAGCATTAAGAATGTGCATAACATCTTAGAAAAGGCCAAAATCATGTCATCCCTGGATCTGTGCTGTGGCCACTGGCAGGTTCCAGTGAAGCCAGAAGACAGACACAATACTGCATTCACCAAGAGAATGGAAGGCGGTTTCAATTCTGTGCGATGCCATCAGGTTTGAAATGCACACCATCCACATTTCGAGCCATAATGGTTCAGGTACTAGGCAGTCTGGTAGGCGGGTTCATGCTCGCTTACCTTGATGATGTCGTTATTTGGTCTGAGATGTTGGACAACATTCACCACCTTTCTAGAGTACCGGAGCGCCTTGCCATCAATGGGCTCATGTGTGCAGACTACAAATGCCACCTAGTAAAAGTACAGCTGGACTTCCTGGGACATATTGTTGACAGAGATGGTAACATACCGAACAATGAACAACTGTGCGTGATAGATGACTCTGAGAGACCACGCACCAGGAAGCAGGTCCAGAAATTTTTCGGCCTGCTGAACTGGTTCAATGAGTACATCCAAGATTTTGTATCAATAAATGCACCTTTCACCACACTCATGTGATCCAGCCACATGTTCGAAAGGAATGCCGAAGCTGAGGACAGTTTCCTGGACATCAAGAACTGTTTTAGGGGTTGCAAGGCCCTAGCATGCCATGATACCAGTAGACATATCTATGTCCAGATGGATGCCAGGGAACATTGATTGGGCACAATCCTGTTTCAACTCGGTGACAACAAACGAACAGCTTATCATCGACAACAGCAGCACCTAGTTCGGGTCAACTGAAAAACAGTTTGATGTCAACGAGAGAGTGTCTTGCAGTAGTATGGGTCCTCAAATGGTACCGTCCATGTTTGGAGTACCAGAGCTTCATGCTACATACCGACAACCGCTGTCTGGTCTGGTTACATAGTACGTGTGAAGCGCAAAGTAAACTGACCCAGTGGTCAATGCTTCTGAAAGTGTACCATTTAAATGTCGAGAATGTCCCAGGCACAGAGAACCAGGTAGTCGACCTGCTGTCTAGGTCACCAAGTTCAGTCAACACTGCGTATGATGAGGAAGAGTGGTGAGATATGCTTCACCCACCCCTTCTGAACATGCTGGTGACACCAACTCCCCAACCTGTGCTAACCTCGTTGCACCTGATGTCAAGCTCGACGATCTCTGTGATGCTGTAATTAGGTCACAAATAACGGAATTGAATGCGCAGGCCAAGGCTAGCAAGGTAAGCAGAGGGTAGACTGGTGGCACGTAATAGACAACCGAACCACATAGAGACAACACTGCTTAGAAAATCTATGTGCCAGCCTCACAATGCGCAGACATACTCGACTTAAAGCACAGCTCATCATTTGCTGGGCTCCCGGGTGCGAAGCAAACCACAAGGAACTTGTTAAATACCTTCCATTGGCCTGATGTATCATGCAACATATGTGATTATGTTCAATAGTGTCTACCGTGTAACTACTTTGAGGCTCGATGCGCCGATGGCCAGAAACAACAACAACCCAGATCACCTAGGGAACCGTTTGAGACGGTAGCCCTCGATCTCTTGGGCTTCTACCCGAAGACATCGATGAGAAAAAGGTTCATGGTGGTCGACATCGACCTCTTCTCCTGGTGGACAGATGTGTACACAGTGTCCAGCAGGCACATCAGGAACGGCACGTGTCCTGGAGAACGAGTTTTTCCCATCGTGAGAATATTATCGAACAATACTGCAGACATCGGGACATAATTCATTGGAAGGGAGTGGCGTGCTCTTAGTACAAAGTGGGGAGTGATGCAAAGCACGACAGAGATCTATAATCCTCGTACCAACCCTACCGAATGCAGAAACCAAGACTTGAAGGTCCATTTGTGCCTTAATGAGGGTAAAGTTCAAATATGGGTCGACCAGCAGCTTAGCACACTCTTCGCACTCTGCTGCCGTACCAACAAGGCCACAGGCATGTCACCTGCAAAAATATTGCAGGGGTTTCGATTGACACTCCCAGGCGAATACAATATCTCTGCCAGTAGAGGGAGCCAGTAAATCAGAGAGCAGCAACACTAGATAATGGCAGAGATTACACTAGCTGGAAGCAGCTCGTGTACACCAGGCTGCCTATATCAACAAGTAGGTACCCCTCACTATGCGACCACCTAAGCTAGTACGACTAGGGTAGGAGGTCTTCGTTGGCAGCACCTGTTGTCCTTGGTGCGCAAAATATTTTGTGCTGGCCTTAACACCAAATGAAATTGTCCGCATATAGACACAAAGGCTTTAGAGGCCACCACATATTTAGTCCACATTAATCACCAACCGACCATCCGCGTCCACAGGGACGACCAAAGGTGAGCTGCACTTCAGGAAGCTCAAGCAAAGTCCGCAGACACCGAATAACAACTGCCATGTGATGAACTGTTAATGCAAGTAGCGGAATCGTCACAAGGCCACACAATGCGAGGCTAGTTCTGACCCACGATCGCCGACGTCCAAATACCCTCAGAGATAGTTGGTGGAGGACAAGACTCAGCATCACACACTACAGCGGCCGAAATACCACTAGCAGAAACTACAACAATGCCTGCACACACCACGATGCCCTTCATCGTGATGCCTGATGTCGATGTGACCTGCACCGAGTCATCCACACCACCAGAACCTGCCGAATCACATACACACGAGGAGACACCTGGGTGCAGAATGCCCAGATAGGATGTTCTCCACACAGCCATCATGTGGAGAGCAGAGACCAACGAGAGCAGCACAGCATGTACTCTATGGGCGGCCAGTCAGATGACTGAAGGGAACACCTAAACAGGGACTCCTGCGACCCCCTCGACATCACCAGCCAAACCGTCGCCCCCATACCAGTAGCAGCAGCAGTGGCGAGAGTGGGAATGAGGGCGATATGCCTCCACACCACTCTAAGTTTCCTCGTCCACTCATAAGGGCCAAGGTGTAGTCTGTTAGGACTATACATCCCACAGCACTACCAGGCACCAGCACACCTGTCAACAGCGCCCACTGGCACCACTCAACACAATATGACCAGAGCAATCCTCACAGGGGTGCTACAACCCGCGACCAAGCACGACCCATCCCGGCTGTCGACTCCAGCATACTGTGCCTGATGGCATAGCTACCCAGTGTATTATGGTGTGGCACACGTATGGTCACCCCAGGGGTCCATTTCACATGAGCCTAGACTGGTCTCCACGAACAATTTGCTATGCCACAATACAACAACAGCTGAGCACCGTGTCGACGATAAGAACAACAGGCATGCCATCAGCTACAGTATCTCAACGGTCTTTGGGAAAGCACATGCTTTACCCAACACCTTACGAGTCAGCTGACGGCCCCTCTTTGATCCGGCCATGTGGGGGACACCAGGACAACCTCTTGCTTCGGATCCCATGGAATCAGCACATGTGCTCACACTCAGCATTGCGCCATCAGGGTATAGCACACATGAAGGCGACACCAGGCTTCGTAGCGCCCCTGATCGGAACACATACGAACAACCGATGCCATTGTGCAACACTAAGTGTTTGCGAGTGTTAGTGGTCCCCAGAAGCAGGGAAAAATCCTTCCCAGTTTACACAAAGTGCAAACCATAAGTAAAATGTGTTACTGAAGGTATTCGCAAATTATGTTACAGTGAAGTGTTAACAACTTCCTACTTGGAGCATAGCCTTCATCTGCGCTAATCTAAGTTTAACCACCACAGGCATAACCGGACTGGGGACATCTCTATTTATGTGTTTTAGTAGGGATAGTGAGTGTAAGATTGTACATGTTTATTTTTGTAACAGTCAACAGGTTTAGAGATTCGGATAGACATGTTTACAGTACGACCTAACAGCGCGAAAGTGCATTGTCATTAATAATTAAGTAGTTTATTTAGTATAGAGAATATGGACGTTTTTGCTTGGGACAATGTTCAGTTTACATTTAGTTAAGAAAGCTTTCCCACATATGCATTGTAAACAATAAAGGTCCTAACCCTATTTTAGATTTATTTTACGCTCATGCATTACCGACTCCCGGCATCTTCACGGCATGTGACCGGTACCATTTAGTCTGAAAGGGCATACAACGAAGCAGGTCGCACGGTTCGCGACTCTCGGGCACTTCATCAACTTCTTTTTCTTCCACCAAGAACCATAGTTTTAACTTATTTTTCGACGGGAAGAGTATAACTTAACATAACTTCATAGCCCAGGAGGAGCGCCTCTCCACCTCCTGCAGACATACAGCCCCAGTAGTGTAAGTTCACATTTCTAATCTGGAGAGCACACGCTCGTTTTTCCCGCATCAGCCCCTGACGAGCTAAGTGAGTCGGGCTCGATTAACGACATGAGCACAATTTACTGGTTTGTAGTATCAAAATATAAAAAATTACTTCAATCCCCAAGTCTGAATTTCGATTTACATGCTTTACCTCTTAAAGGCATATCTGGAGCTGGATCCACCAAGCAGCCATTCTAAGGGTTTTTTTTAATGTTTTCTGAGTAACACGTACTTTTGTCATTGTTTAATTGGTGCATAGGATGGCCTTACAATTTTGCATTTAGCTAACTTGATACCAGCATAACTGTCCACCTAACAGCGTGCACCCGCGGCGGTACCGGGCCGACCGCGACTGCCCATGGCTAGCAGCCTATTGAACCACAATTAATAACCCTTCAATTTAGTTGTAGAGGATCGAGATAACAGTCTAGCCACCTGGGTGACTCAGCCACGACCCACAACAGCAGAGCAGACGGTAATAAATCTACGATACGTTTCTGGAGAGTGTTTCCCGCCCGACCTCTGCACGAAGAACGGTGCAGCGGTGATGTCACTACCATTCTCCCACTCCGACCTCACATCATTCTAATGATAAAGCCCATATGTACTATACAAACTTTTGAAAAGCATTAGTGTGACGAGCACGCGGTCAGCTGTGCACATTTGTTAAAATTTTTAATCATCTACATTTTCCTGCTATCGTGCGTGGGCTTGTATGACCAGGAAAATAAGGCGAATCTCTAGAAAAAATATATTCACCTACTATTGTAGGTTAATATAAACTGGGAATAAATTGGATTCATTAATATAGAAAATGAGGGACTTATATAAGTGTTTTTTTTTTAGTGTTAGTGTATTACAGACACTTTAGGTAATAATTTATCCGTTTTTGTAGAATGTGGTCCTTGGCANTTTTTCCTGCTATCGTGCGTGGGCTTGTATGACCAGGAAAATAAGGCGAATCTCTAGAAAAATATATTCACCTACTATTGTAGGTTAATATAAACTGGGAATAAATTGGATTCATTAATATAGAAAATGAGGGACTTATATAAGTGTTTTTTTTTTTAGTGTTAGTGTATTACAGACACTTTAGGTAATAATTTATCCGTTTTTGTAGAATGTGGTCCTTGGCAATTGTTAACTTCTTAGACACACATTTTTCCTCATCATTTTTCAACATAGCTTTCTAACATTACTCCATCTATTGGTAAGTAATTTTTTTTATAAAATTAAGCCTAAACTAATCAGAGATGTATCCTTATAACAAATTTTCAAAATTTCAGGTATTATGTAACTTGTCCCTTAAGGCACTTGCATGGTACTGAACTGCATTGCCATTTTTTTTAAAGACACGAATTCTTTTCAGTACTTTTAAAATATCACGGATGTTAGAAACACTATTTCATAGTAATATTCCAAAATGGCTAAAAATTGATTTTTCAAAGCATTATAAAATATACGCATCAAATGAATACAAAACTACTCAAGAGTCTTGCACTGAACTTCTTACAGACATTTCATCAAATAAAATAATGTCACCGCTGAAAGTCCCATAGGTACATGCCGTGCGACTAGAACACTGTACACAAGTTCAGAGCCTTGTGCTTAGTCGTGATGGAGTACTTGATGTGAGTGGCTGTGTCACCCTTATCGCTCCCACGCTTTTCATCCTCAAACACGGCTAAAGGTTCCAGGTATGCGGGAGTCTTGTGCTGACATTACATGATAACTGGGGCTGTGCTTGGTCTTGTACAAGCCTCTATAAGGCCTTGTGAAATTGCCGGTATGCAATGGAAATACCGTCACTCGGAGGGTGTCGCCTTGCCCTGGGTGCACTCCCCACACGCCATTTTTTGCCGGTATGCCAGTTGCTGTGCAAGCCAGCATGGAATATTCCTATTATTTACTTAACAGCAGTCAACTAACAAGTTTTGGACACACACGATGGATGCGCAGACAAGGGTATGTTTCATCTATACATATTATAAATACCAACGTCTCTCTGTCTGTCTGTTAGTGCGCTTATCACTCGAGAACCACGTATCCGATTTACGGGTTTTTTTAAAAATATTCATAGCTATGTTTTCTGGCCAGGTATTAATATTTATTTTGTTACGTAAAGTAACATAAGGAATAAGCAGTGACGATAATAGTGAATCAAGTCGGAAGAAGTTTGCCACCAGCGCGCTCTCTTGCAATACGCTGTCTAAACCGTTAAATAGGAACAATATCATGTAGTAAAGAATTGTGTAGGATAAAAAAAACCAAAGAAAAGAACTCCGCGGTAGCAGATAACAACTATAACAGAGAAATACTAATAAGCGTTTTTACCTTTAAATTCACAAGCAACATTCAGTGACGTAGTTTTTCACCTTGCACTGATTGAAATTGAAAAGCAAGTGCAGAAATTGTCAGGAAAAAGTATAAAATGTATGGGCCTACCAATACCAGATAACATAGTAGATTCAACCGTTAACAATGACTACATCAGGGAAACTTCGTATACTAGATTAGAATTGCACACCACCGCAACGCTTATTAGTATAGAAGATTAACACTAAGTAAAATTCAACTTTATTTTTAAAAAAAACCTAAACAATAATTATGTAGTCCACGCGAGTGGAGCCGCGGGCACAGCTAGTAGTAAATATGAAACCAACTCTGAGAACTGATTTTAACTAGTAACTTGTGTATGTCTATTAAAAACTAGCATTTAATAAAATTGCTTTATTACTGTTTGCTATTAGAATAGTTTAAAGCTTACTGATGTATTTTCAGTATTTGATAAACTATGTGACGTCACGACCACGAGAGTAACTTTTTCAAGGTCTCACGTTAATTTTAACATTTTGCGCAAAGTAGATATTTCATAATGTATATTTGTGAATCACATTCAGTAATTAAAAAATAATAATTGGTATATACGGTGTTTTGAGCTCATGACGAAAATGCAACACCGACTTCTGACACAGTCACAGTACCATTGCACTACAAACGCACATACTCATAGGATGTTAAAAATATTGTGATAAATGTTTACTTGAAAAATAACTCATTGGTTATAATTGTGGCTAGTATTTTAAACCTTTGATTTCCCAACAATAATTAAAATATCTCATTGCCAGTATTATTTATCTTTTTCTTGTTGTAAAGCCATTTGGATGAGTTTCAACCTGACGGATTTATAATAATGATCGAGGCATCCCATTTGGTTTCTGCAACACCTCGTTTCAAATACATACTACCCATGGGAACCCCCTACGCTCTGAAAGTGCAATGTGATTGGCAAGGTTCAAAAATCCAGTATGGAACCTGCCGTGGAAAATAAGACACGTCGAATTACCAAATCAAACATGAAATCTGGCCATATAAGGTGACAAATGCCAAAATGTGACAGGTGCCATATTAGCCATTATAATGGTCATTGTGGTCCTTGCACAAGCTGTAAAGGAATCTGCTACTGTGGAATATGGCCATTACAAACACACACGGCAAAGACTGAAATACATATTATTTCTTCGAAAAATTACAAATTTAATTTGTATGTAACACCAACATAGCCTTTCTATTCCAATATAATTTTAACTAGTTCTGAATAATGTTACCTATCACTAATTTCCCTGATCTTTAACTTTTCCATTATTCCCACTTTCCTTGACGCTAGCCACCCTGAACCTACAATAGTAGGTTAATCTGTTTATTACCTTTAATTAAAATAATGCTGTTTCACCACATTAAAATACCACTATTTAATTATCAACAGAACTGGATATTCTTTGTTTGGTGTGTTACAGACTTGCAAACTTCCAAAGTTTCCTATACGCAAAATTTTCAAATGATTAAAACAATGCGTAACTAGGTCGCAGTATTCTATTTGCTCGACATACTTGACTGATAATCACAAATAAACTAAATTTAAACTAACCTATAGTAAAAAGCCACTAAGTCTACATTATTTTAATGCCAAAACCCTTGTAAAATGTTTCAGAAAAGGGTAAAAAGTTGTAATAACCTGAAAGAAAAAGAGAAAAACAAACAAAACACTAAGGATGGATTGGGGTAATAAAACACACATGGCACACACTCAAACTCAAGAGAAAGATACAGAGCAAGGTTTTTTTTATACAGGACGTCTAACGTCCACAAGGCCTTAAGTCATCTCAAGTACTAGATGTAATGTGTGAGTTATTGTGGTAATTGTGCAAGGTGTGTAACACCTGCAGAACTCACTTATGCTAGACACAGGCTAAGATGTATTTATACAGGATGTCTAACATCCGCAATGCCTTAAGTACATGTTTAGTTGAAGCTAAACAAGGTGTCTAACACCCACAAAACTTAAGATAACTCAGATGTTGGTTGGCACATTCAATCACTTGTGCATATATCTCACTATAAAGTTCAAATGTCCTGCTGAAAACAAAAAGCTGAAGAAAAAACTGTTAAACAAACAAGATAAGGATTCTGTGCCATTCTGTGCACAAGGAAACTTTTTAATTAAATTATGTTGTTGGGAGTGAATTGAGAGATTTGGGAGGCTTTTAACGAGGAGGTCTTGAAAGCCGATGAGGGTGAAATGAGGTGTGAATGGAGTAGCGCCGGAATGCAAGGGTGGTGGAAACGGGAGATCACCGAGAAAACTCGCCGACCAGCGACATCGTCCGGCACGATTGCCACTTGCAAAAATCCGGAGTGACCGGCCAGGGATTGAACCAGGTTCGCCTTGGCGGGAGGCGAGCAGTCTAACCGCTCAGCCACCGTGGCCCCATTATAATATGTATTCATGTAAATTATACATTCATTAATTAGGCCTGAAATATATAAGAGCATACATAGCACAAATAACAAGGAATTATTCAATGAATTTTTGGGTACAATTTGCTTATACTACTAAAAACACTAATAAGCTTACTTATCAAACTTTCCTGATGTACTTATAAGGTTACATTATTGGTTTATATTTTGTACGCTTGCACACAGAGAAGTCGAGCTTATACTTGCAGTTATTGTATTCACATTTCTGATTATACGGTTTACAAATTGTCATAGGCTTATCCCATTTCATTTAAACAATACAGTTTTAACTGAATACAAACACTAGTCATTTTATGCACGTCACTTTTGAAAAATTACTTAAAAGTTTCTCAATTCGACTGCAAATACTGTCAAGTTGCAAAACACACTTTTAAAAAGGATTCACTATATCGTAGCTCTTACCGACTTCCTAAATAAGCAGACTTCCATTTTTTTCTTAACGAAACAATTTATTTATTCAGTACTATTGTGTGGCAACAAAAGAACCAATACGACTTCAGAGATTATGTTGAAACAGCTTGTTGTAAGAAACCACGTGTTTTCAACACTGCAAGGCTATAAACATACCAGCGCGTGCCTACGAATTAGCGATAAAATAATCCTTCAAACAATCTTCAAGATGGCCATACTTTAACATTACACAGAGTTTTGTGATAACAGAATTTTTATAAATAATAAGAAAACTGTTTATTTTAAACAATTTTCATTTGGCTTAAAACAATGAATGCCCAAGCATGTTTTGGTACAAGATTGGCTACTCGAAAATTGGATGCTCTGGCAACCATCTTACACACTGCATTACTCATGAGGTGCAAATAATGGTACTCTGTAACAAAAACGGTGCAAAGGACAAAAATAAAGTATAATATTTTGCAACACTGCTGTGATTTCTGCTTAATTTTTTACGTAGCACAAATCAACACGGTGAAAAGTATTATATACATGCCCTTATTTCAATGAATGTGGCTAGTAAGTGATGGAAAATTGCAAAATTTCCGAACAGAATACTGAGAAATAATAAATAAATATGAGCTGCTTCAGTTTAACAGTAAAACCTTAATTTTGTCATAAAAATTACCGAAATATCCATACTTAAAAGTTGGAAGGTCTAGTGTTCCCCTTAAGAGGCGTTAGAGAATTCTGTATGATTGTATATTTTGTAGCTTATTCTAAACCATTCTGCTGTTTGTGGTGAATTGTAAAGTGTATTTTTTGATATTTTTACAACGAAAATTGCCTGGCCTTCAAAGTCTTCCCTGCTATTGTTTTCTTTGGGTGTAGATAACACAAAATTTTGCCATCTCATGAATGAAAAATCAACCTTGGATGTACCAAATAAACCATTTACCATTTTTTTCTTAGTTTTTACAAAAAGTCACCTCACTGAAACATTACCATTAGACTTTAACTTATGCTAACATTACCTGTATTGCCTCAATTCACCTTTCATTATCCTCATGACAAAAATACCTGTTAATACTTTTACTTTCAGCTATTCTACCAAAAATACTCATTGACTACGATGAGCTCTTATCTTCAAACAAAAAAATAAACCATGTACGTTAACTGCTATATGGGCGCTTACAAATACTAACCTAATAAAAGTAACAAAGTACACTCTGTTGATATTATTTTACAATATTATAGACGAAAGCTGCAAACAAATACCGGATTGGGTGATGGCAGCATTTCAAAAATAAAAAACATGAATACGTACATTATACTTTTTCTGTGGTTACATGCACTACTGGTGACTTAACGAACTGAAAAATACCACCTTATATTCATCCAAAAGATAAGTAACATCTTCCATCACGATTTCTCTTATATACTCCCATGCTGCTTTTTGTTTATTTATTTATTTTCGTATTATTTAACTTTCGTCGACTGCTGCATTTACCCTAATGTCTTGCAGGGTTGTTTCAGAGTTGATCGAGTAAAATAAAGTGTTTTCAGACAGTTTTCTGGTAGTTCAAATTTTCAAACAGACGGAGTTAAATTTTTTACCTGACCAGGTTAAACAGGTAAGTTTTCGTAAGCACTCTATAACAGTTCAAATAGTGAATGACTCTCAGATCCACTACATACATTTGATATAAATTTATCTTCAAATAAGGGTTTAAAATATTACGAATAGGAAACAATTTTGTTGAAAAACAATGTTGCTGTTTTTTATATCAAAGATATGTTTTCTTTCTCACCTTGAAAATTCCAGTTTTGAGGTTAAAAATTTTCCTCGCGAGCGTTAAAAATATATATTTTCTCCGATAACATTCATATTCAATGCATGTCTTACTCAAGGAACCCTACCCGATATATTGAAATATGCCAAAAGTTTTTCGATACATAAGAAGGGTAATAAAACCTTGATGGACAACCATAGACTGCTCTTCTCTCATCCTTTTCAAAAAAATTATGAAATGTTATAGCTAATAAATGTATTAATTTGTTATCAAATTACAATTTAGATTCAAATTATTAGTTTGGCTTTATAGTAGGCAGGTCTACAAAACAGGCTAGGTATATTTAATTTCGTAAATAAAAGCCTTACAGGTACTTATTGTGATGATAAATTGTTTGCTACAGGTATTTTTGCTGCCTTTTTCATAGCATTTGACTGTGTCAAACATATCTGCTCCTAGACAAGCTTGATCAATGTGGGATAAGAGGAGTAACCAATAAATTATTTAAATCTTACTCAAAATACAGAAAACAAATAACATCAATCTCATATAATATAAATAATTATACTACACCAGAAATTAGAGACCAAAGTCGAGTATGCTGTTATAAAACTAGGAGTTGCGCAGGGCTCATATAAGGACCGGTTTTATTTATAATTTTCATAAATTATTTCCCTACTGATATAAACACCAGTTTTCCTATTTAATTTGCAGATGATACATGTATATAAGTTACAGACACAAATAAGTTTGTGATGGAGCATAAAACTAGGTAAACTCTTATTGACATGTCAAACTGGTTCTCTGGAAATAAACTTCTTCTTAAATCTAACAAATCACTTCTTGTAGAGTTTTCATTACAAAGGGCAAAAAAATCTGGAAACAGGTAGGCTAACATAAAAGAAGGAAATTACACCTATCAATATGTAAATAACACTAAATTTCTTTGTCAACAATATCTGCAAAAAAAAAACTAAGTTCTATTAGTGTTGCAGTTTACTCATTAAACAAGATATTCTTCAATAGAACCATTGTACCAACATTCAGTCTGTAATTCCATATGGCATTATATTTTTGGAAAACTCCTTAAATTAAAAAAAAAAGTTGTTATTGTACCAAGTCGAATATTTCTAATAATTAGAGAAAAGTAATATAGTCACTGCAAACCACTCTTTGGGGAGTGCAAAGTAAAGATTTTTCGGAGTATGTGTACAGCAGTATGCTGTTTTAAATAAAAAATACAAAAAAAAATTATGATATACATAATTATTTAACCAGAAATGTAGACAAAATACGCATATTTTCACTCAGAACAAAAAAAAATGCTACAAATCCTTACTATTCTGGTATGAAATTAATAAACAAACTTTTAAGTACTATCAAATCAATTAACAGATATTAGAAATTTAAATCTCTACTTAAAAGTTATTTCCTCACTAGTGCTTTCTATTCTGTTGAAGAATTATTTGATAATAGTAATTGAACCTGTAAAGTCTAACTTTAATTTAACATTCTTGTATAGTATCTGTCTTTGCATATTTTTATTTCTTAATGTTTGCATGCATGTGTGCAAAAGTGTACATACACACACATGGACACAATCCATTGCGAGTGCAATTATGTATTTATTTTTCACTGTGTGTTATAGTATATATTATCATTGTTGTTTCGTGATTTCTCTACTTTATGTTTTGTTGTGTCTCATATTTATGTGTAACTGTAAACTTATATTATCTGAAAATGTAAACTAGACAACTGCTTTCCAATTGACGCTATTCCCCACCTGGGGGTTATAGGGTGCTCAGTTAATGTTAGATGGCACAGACTATACGGTGCCTTGAAGGTTGAGGGTATATAAAACCATGCTTCATTACATCTTGGTTTTGACAGGTTTATTTGCCCGGGAGTTTATACATAATTTCCCTGCTCCTTGTGCCGAGAATTTACGCATACGTTTCGACCCTGCGAGTTCGTGGCCTGAAGGGCTGATTACAATGTTCTGGCTAATGTTTCCGAAGCTGTGGGGGCATTAGGTGACAGGATACGTCCCTGAGTGACGACATTGTCACTTAACTGTACTTGTTGTGGGGTAGTTGTTCCGGCAGTAGTTAAGATCTGGTGAGTTGGTTGACCATGTTGCATGCCCTCGGACTGGCTGTTGTTGGTTTGCTGCACTCAGCTGGCTTCCTTTCGATGTGGCGCTCCACATTAAAGTTCACCACTCGCTCCCATTCATGGTGTAGGGTTCTAATGGACTGAGTACTTCCTTACCACATCCCTACCACGTCCTCGTTGAAGTTCACCACTCGACTCTGCCTTCTTGGTGTGTAGTTGTAACTGACTAACTGGTGACTGACTGACTTGACCGACTGACTGACTCGCATCCCGGTGTGGTGATACTACTCGTCCGACATAACTCTGGTAACTGTCTAACTGAGTCTGCCGTGGCCTGAACCCCGCGTTTCGCGTCCCTATATGGCTGACCCCTTAATGTTATGATTCTCACCCGGCTGACTTCCACGATCCGGCTCCTGATCCTGACTACCTGCGCATCCCAGTGTGGCGGTACCGAACGCCGCACCACCTGCCGCTCGTCGCTTCCCGACGACAGGGTTTCATTGTCTGACTGTCTCTGCGAACTGACGTGGCTGGGGCCCGAACCCCCGGCCTCGACTAACTGCTGCACTAACATCTTCTCTCGGAATGTGATTCTAACTGACCGGGTCAACTGCTCCCGAATGGATTGATTGAACTGGACCTCCTGGCTCGGAGTATCGCAGCTTCCGAATGCCCAGATATGTCTAACCCCTCCCTTGTCACGAAAAACGGCTTTTAAACTATCTGAGTGCCCTCCCTAGATTCCTACATGTGTCTCCCTTGTTGTGGGGAGGGAGGAGGAGGAAGCCTTTGGAACAAAGCATACTTCATTCATGCACCATGATTCTTGTTGATGGAGGTGGGGTGGGTGTGGGCCAGTTTCCCCTGCCATATACTGTCAGCTTATTATGCTGTGCGTGTTCCTTCAGCATGTGTTTTAATTTCTCTCGTAGGCAGAAGTCACTGGTATATCTCGTCATTTTGTAAGCATGTACAAGTTTCATGGGGCTTGCTAGGGGGGTGGGGGAGATGCCCATGGACAGGAAGTGCTACCCCACCGCAGCTTGACCTCGGCATGCGTAAATGTCCTACATGTGTCGTCCGGGAGACCCTACACTGGTTTAAGCTGGCGTTTGGGGGGGGAGGGTGCGAGGATTGTGACAGCACCACTTATATCACTTCCAATATGTATTACGCGTCAATTTCCCCTCTGTCTCTTCGGCACTGACGCAATCCGTGCCAAAATTTCAGGATTTGGTTTCATCTCTGTTGTTCCCATTCTGTGGCTGTCGCCTGTCTATTTTCATGCTGCCTCGCCTCTGGCCAGGCTATGGCGAAGTATTTTTCTCGTGCAGCTTGTCCCGTGGACTGGGACAGCTGACTGGGACCTCCCTCCCCTGTCTCTCTTCCCCCCTTCGCTGCCTTCTAATCTGGCCGTTACTAAAGGATGTGTATCCCCACGGATAACAGGCGTGCCCCTGCCTGCAAAAAGAGCCTAATACTCCGGCTCTGCAATTACAAAACAAGGCGTCTATTCAAATTGTACATTATTTTTCAAATGCTTCGCAGGCCTCATACACTGGGAATAAAAGCTAACTTTTTAAGATTATTGGGACGTTTAAAACACTTCATATACTAGTCCACGGCGTTAGGGGTTGGCACAAAAAACTAATGGACTTTTCCTGGGTTCTACGTCTGCCATGGACTGCATTTTACTGTACAGTGTAACTTCTGAATACATATTTGAACTCGCAAACAACAAAATACACAGGACAATACACACCTCAGACATCCTTACCTTACAAACCTTCTTACAGGGTTACAAACATTTTTACATTGTTACACAATTATACAACATGCCCTTAATTGATCTCTCCAGATCACTTTACTTCTAACTTAGTTGCTCTTCTGTGCTTCAGCCCCGGTGAGGCGGAGACTTTCTTGACATTGGCAAACACTTGTGGCAGAAGGCCGGTGATTTGCACCGCGGACTGACAACATTTATGTTTTGGTGACAGGTATTTAATTTTATTGGTAATGACGGCTTCACTGGCCGTGTAAAAGAAAACACACTCTTATCTCCTAGGCTGGGACACTCGGTTCCCACGTTCAACTAATGTCTGGCGGCACTTAGCCGGTTTTACAAATGGACTTCCGATAGGCGGAAGCAAATGCACAAAGTAAACTGACTCATGGTACATTTTACTGTTACAACGGCTCACAGGCCGTGGAAAGAACAAAAACAAGACCCTTATCTTATCCTGCCTCTGATGCTTCTCTGAGCGGGCAAATGTCAACACATAACACTCTCGGTAAAAAAAAATGTGTAATACATTTTAACCCGGCAGCCAGCTGATGGCCTATCTGGGTACATTACCTCCACAGAAAAATTAAATTAAACAAAAAAAAACAATTAGTCACCCTTAAATGTGGCGTCTACACGCCTTTTTGCCGAAGGCTTAATGGCACAGGTCAAACTGTAAACACTGTGTCGCACTTAAGTTTCAGTGCACTTGGGTTGACAGGTCGGGTATCCTGCCCTATTTTTTCTCAGCGGGTGACATGGGTAAACACCTACCCACAGAGTTTGTTTCTGTCGGCTGCGGGGCGCCTTGTTCCGCCTCACACTGTGAACCATAGCCAGGTTGTGATTGACTGTGATAGTTTGCCAATTTACTGAGTGACAAGCTATAGATTTAATGTTGCCTGCTATTCTTAAGCATGACTGCAGCAAGCATCAACATATGGAATATCACATTAATTTCTTATTGTTATTGATAATGGCAATGATTGTCTCTATTATAACATGGCTCTTGTTTAATTGACCATACATACTACACTTGGAATGATCTATTTTTAATGCCTATAACAATGAAGTTAAGGGGGCCACTGTAAAAGAGATGCATACCACAAAATTACTTTACATGAAAGGGGAGTTAGAGCCTCTCGAATGTAAATCAGGCACGTAGCCTTATTAAAATGAGGAGTTCTTTAAAGGAATAGTAATACACAAAAATTTCCAGCAGTGTAACATGTACTTATATTCCAATGGGGTGAATAAAAATTATTAGATTTAATATAAATTTTAAAACTTCTAAATGTAAATAAAAATGAGCATGTAGGCCTACCAATAGTGATTCTTGACTAAACTTAAAAATCGACGTAGGATCTAGCCCTTAACATTAAGCCTGCAATCCAAGTTAATAACCTATTTTGTCTACATTTAATAGGCTATAAGCTTTTAAATAGTGTATTTAAAGTATTATGAGGAATTGCATATTGTACAGCTCAAACAAGCCAAATCATTTTACAAACTTGAATCCAGTGAGTTGTAGCAGCTTTTCTGCTGAGTCACAACTCAAACTCCTGCTTATATTAAAACAAAATTGATTAAGTATCTGAAGTTAAAAGTGTAAAATGTCAACCTCACTACACGCTTCAAAAATTGTTTTCTACAAAAGCAGGTTGATTTTATTTCATTAAGCAAGTATTAGGCCTATTATTTTTATTTTTTTTGTACACTACATCGCAGTCCAATACGAAAAGGTTAGGTCCTAATAAACCTTTTTAACAAAAATTTCGATCCCGTTTTTGGAGCTTTATTGCTTAAGTAATGGTAAAAACTATGAAATATATAACTTGGATGCAAACATCTCAGCTACCGTAATGCTATTATAGCACAGTTCCAGTTGCACGGTTTCTACAAAATATCGACCAATATTCTGCTTCGAAACTAAACTGCATGTGGTGTAAGCCTATTTGCACAGTTCAACCCAAAATAAATAAGGGAAATTAAAATTATTTAGCACACCCATGCCCCAAGACTTTTACACAACACGATAACGAAAAAAATTGAGACCATAATACAATAATCAAATCAATTATTCACCAAAATAAAATAAAAAAACATTACACACGTAACTAACCATGCAAAAAGACAACAAAGACGAACACACGAACAACCCAGCGCATTTCACATGTCTCCGGGGTACCACATAAAAAAATTAACCAAGTAAATTTCTTATGGCGCCTGCAATACGAATGATGTAAGTTTGTAAGACCCATGATTAAGTTTAAATGTTAAAGCATTGACTACAAAATAAAATAATAATCACTTCAAAAATACCAGAGTTCATGAGAAGTGAATAAAATTATGAATTATGATTTCAAAATTTAAAAAATCATGATACGACCGAGATTAAAACCCTTGAAAATTGTTTTAGAAACGTTTAAAATTTTAAATCGGAAATTAGAAAATTTTGGCGTGACATTTTTCCTAAAACAATAATTATATAATAAAAAATGCGTGTTTTCACGAATGTTTCAGTAAACTGCTTTGTGTAATAGTTATTGAAAGTACAATACATATTCGTTTATTCCAGCAACCTCGCACGCGTGTGAAATTAAAATCAAAATTGGCTATAGTTATGTTGACGTTTCTTGGAATTNTTTCTTGGAAGTTTGTATTTGGTACTTTGTCAGTTTCGAGTTGGCGAAACGCAAAACGCAAAGTTACTCAAATACGTACTGGCAATCGATTTTGAAGACAAAATCGGGTTACTTAATAATTATTTTAACAAAATTTGTCAATAATGTGTAAATACTTAATCTAGCGCGCGGAAAGTGTTACGAAAAAAATTGGAATATACTCGTTACAAAACACGGAACCAAAACAAAACACTCGTGCCCTTGCCGGGATTCGGACCCGGAACCCCTCGCGACACAGACGAGCACGCAACCCACTGACTACGGGTGTCGACGGTTGAAAGCACCTAAGCGATAAGGGAATACAGTTCAGGAAACCTTATTAGTAATTAAAGTGAACAACGAACATAAGCATTTACTGAACCCCAACTATATATACTTGGATTATAACTCTGGAAATATACACTGTGAAATAAATGCTGTACATATCAATTAAAACTAGTGCTAGTCCAAAAACAACAAGTTCAACAACGCCAATGGTACACAAAAGGAATATCGTAGATTTACCTACCCCATGTAAACAGGAACAAGGAAATGCAGTAGCCATTTTGTCTTTTCTTGGTAATCATAACCATTCACAACATGTCAGTGCCGGATCTTGCACCTTGAGTGCAAACGCAAGAGAACACGAATGTACACTGAAGCAGGATTGCATTAAAATGTTCAATTACTGTCTTCGGAGTAAACCATTTTATCAGCGCCTACTTAAGTCACTCGTAATAAATTGTGCACTTTCAGTGAAAGAAAACTACTTATTAAGTTTGTAAAGCATTTCAGCAAAAATTCACCTATTCAACAGCCGAAACCCTCAAGAACTACCGTAGTTTGAGTCGTTGGTGCTATGACCAATTGAAATAGTGAAATTTTCACTGATTCGGGATTAGAGTGTGCAGTTATTGTAATTTTTGCCACAGTCGGTTAACTGGTAGTTTATTACACAATGGTTACAAGCATATATATTCAGCTTATTTTACGCCATAAAATAGTATGTCATGGTAACAGGAAATAATTTGTAATCATAATCCATGTTTGTGTACAAAATTACAGTTTAATTTTAAAGGTATGTTGTAAAAAATGTGAAGAAACGTACCCCAATGATCGTGTGACAAATTTGGCGGTGTAGGTTGAGCAGTTCCACAGATAAGGTATAAACCTTTCAGTGTTCAAATGGCGCTATCTCCAAAAATGGTTGATCAAGAAGCACGTAGTTTACTAAACTCGTATATGAGAGTGTGTACTATCAAAAAACCAATTATGTTTCAAATTGGTTGAATGATTCGTAAGACATAGCACACAGATTTTTTAAAAGGCTGTTATTTTTATAATAAGCACACAACAAGGTCGAAAAGTGCAAGTCATTATTTAAAACACTAAAGGAGATAAGTTTTAATTTCAAGATTATATAGAATTGTAATTTTTTTTTAGTTTCTTTAAGCAATTCTGAAAATATTTGCATAACATACAGACAAGCATTGTAATATCAATTCTGCAATTTGTTTTTCTGTAATATTGTTTATGAAAAAAACGTATTTATATGTAATCTTTTCTTTGCATCTCTTATTTGATCTGGAATTATACTGGTATTTGATTTTTTTTAAGCTTGTTTTTTCAATTCTAATTCACGTGTTTACGTATAAATTGTAGATTTTCCTATTTAAAAATTACNACAGATAAGGTATAAACCTTTCAGTGTTCAAATGGCGCTATCTCCAAAAATGGTTGATCAAGAAGCACGTAGTTTCCTAAACTCGTATATGAGAGTGTGTACTATCAAAAAACCAATTATGTTTCAAATTGGTTGAATGATTCGTAAGACATAGCACACAGATTTTTTAAAAGGCTGTTATTTTTATAATAAGCACACAACAAGGTCGAAAAGTGCAAGTCATTATTAAAAACACTAAAGGAGATAAGTTTTAATTTCAAGATTATATAGAATTGTAATTTTTTTTTTAGTTTCTTTAAGCAATTCTGAAAATATTTGCATTTGTATGTCTGTTCGTAACATTATAGTTAAGACCAATTTGTTTTTCTGTAATATTGTTTATGAAAAAAACGTATTGATATGTAATCTTTTCTTTGCATCTCTTATTTGATCTGGAATTATACTGGTATTTGATTTTTTTTAAGCTTGTTTTTTCAATTCTAATTCACGTGTTTACGTATAAATTGTAGATTTTCCTATTTAAAAATTACTTTAACTAACGCAATGCGAACTCTAAGTTGACTTTCAAATTCATTAATAATATTATAAATTTTTCATCCACAGTATTTCTTATAACTTGTTCGGGGCCACAGTGGTGAAGTGGTCAGTCTACCCGCCTCTCACCAAGGCAAACAGGGTTACATTTCACGAGGGGTGACCCGAATTTTCGCATTTGGGAATCTTGGCGGACGTTGCTGTTAGTTGGCGAGTTTTCTCAGGGTACTCTCGTTAACACGCCCTTTAATTCCACCGCTCCTATATGTTAACCTGTTGCGTAAATGTTGTTATAATTATAAAACGGTTTTCTATAATTAGTCCTTGCCCGGCACCTTTCGAGTAGTCGAGTGGTGGAAACGGTACAAGGGATGCTATGTTCAAATATTGAATAAGGCATGGATAAGTGCGCCACTTTTGGTTTATGGTTATTAATATTTTATCTTGCAAGCCGCTCTCGCCTACCATTCTTCTGGTGAAAATCAGAGGCATTAATAAACAGCCTCTTTAAATGTTTTTTAAATGTCATAGTTGCAATGAAAAATTGTAATTGGCATTTATAAATTGCGCTACATAACTGTGCACACAGTTGTCAGAATTCTGTGATTCGTAAAAAAAGTGGNGCGCCACTTTTGGTTTATGGTTATTAATATTTTATCTTGCAAGCCGCTCTCGCCTACCATTCTTCTGGTGAAAATAAGAGGCATTAATAAACAGCCTCTTTAAATGTTTTTTAAATGTCATAGTTGCAATGAAAAATCGTAATTGGCATTTATAAATTGCGCTACATAACTGTGCACACAGTTGTCAGAATTCTGTGATTCGTAAAAAAAGAGGAACAAAAACATTCATGCATAAACTAAACTTAAAAAGTTTTTATTTTCAAATTTAAAACTTTTTATGAGATGGTTGCGGATCTAAGTCATGTGTTACTGAATCTCGGTACATGGTTCACAAAAGCAGATGCGTGCTTTGCTAAGGACTCGTGTTCCGATACGGCCGCTTGTTTTACAGATCACGTGTCGTAGTAGCAAGTGCACGTCGGCTGTCACGTGGCCGCTCCAGAGTCCTCCCCCTACACACGCGCTGCGCAAGCCCCGCTCCCCTCAGCTTTCATTGAGCGACCTAAAAACCATTATGTTCCATTTCCCGACCAGCAAACGGACCTCCCGCTCGGGGCTATTACTACAATGTTGTGCTCCCCTTCCAAACGAGGGTGGGGTTATGTGCGTCTCTCTCTTCTGTTTCCTCGCTCACACTGGTTGAACTACTCCTCGACAGACACAATAGTCACTAAAGCACCGGTTTCAAGCTGATTTAAAGGGGGTGGGTGTATCCATGATTGGGATGGCCAAATTCATCCCTTCCCCAGGGGCGGACCTCATCCACAGCTCCCGTGAATCTCTATTCATTCCACCTCTCAACTCCTTTGCTACCCCGAGGGCAGCATTTACATTATCGACACACGCTGTTCGGACAAAAGACTATGCATATATGCGATAATACATTATAATTTCTTTAAAACTGCTGTGGCGCACGTGCACGTGTAACTCGAACTGCTAAAANCATATATGCGATAATACATTATAATTTCTTTAAAACTGCTGTGGCGCACGTGCACGTGTAACTCGAACTGCTAAACACCAGGCATGGCATGGCAGTCATGTCTTATCGTAGGACTGTATTCGCTTGCGTCGACGTGAAGTATCTGTTTCCTAGCATGCACTGTTATTAATCTTGGGATATTTATATTTACATTTAGTGTTAACACTTACAGTTAAATTGTTTAGGTAAGTAAAATTTAAAATACTTATTCATGTTNCATATATGCGATAATACATTATAATTTCTTTAAAACTGCTGTGGCGCACGTGCACGTGTAACTCGAACTGCTAAAAACCAGGCATGGCATGGCAGTCATGTCTTATCGTAGGACTGTATTCGCTTGCGTCGACGTGAAGTATCTGTTTCCTAGCATGCACTGTTATTAATCTTGAGATTTTTATATTTACATTTAGTGTTAACACTTACAGTTAAATTGTTTAGGTAAGTAAAATTTAAAATACTTATTCATGTTNTTTATATTTACATTTAGTGTTAACACTTACAGTTAAATTGTTTAGGTAAGTAAAATTTAAAATACTTATTCATGTTTAAAAGTTTAATATAGTGAATAAATGAAAAGCAAAGCGTATAATTTATAAAGCACTAACAACACAACATATCGAAGAACGTTTTCGAAACTTACGTCTATTTGCCGCTAGCATGCACGGATGCCTGTTTAAAGTAGACTTTACTGATGTATCTTGATAGTATGTAAGCTTCTACGCNTTGCCGCTAGCATGCACGGATGCCTGTTTAAAGTAGACTTTACTGATGTATCTTGATAGTATGTAAGCTTCTACGCGTATATTGAGACATTTTGATGTGGCAATAAAAAACTAACATCAAGATTATGAAAGTTAACCACACTGTAAAATATTTTTGTAACAAGAAATGAANATGTGGCAATAAAAAACTAACATCAAGATTATGAAAGTTAACCACACTGTAAAATATTTTTGTAACAAGAAATGAAATATTCTTGTATAATTAAAAAATGTAGTTTGTTTAGAAAGTTATATATATAGTATTTCTACGGTGTTTGTTCATTTGTAAGAATAGCATTTGTGTGAATAACGAAATGAGTTTGTCTTGTTATAAAGACATGAACAGCCGCGCGTCACTCATCGCTTCAGGGAATTCCACACATTCCGAGAATAGCATATTTGGCTCGCGTAGAGTTGCTCTTTTAAACCGTATACTATTTAGAAGAATGTTATTGCCCTCGCTAACATCCACAAAGCAGCAAATTTCATTATAAAGAATATAAAATACGAGAGTTATTCGGAAAGTAAGGTTCGATTTCTTATAAAACATAAACCATCACACNCATTATAAAGAATATAAAATACGAGAGTTATTCGGAAAGTAAGGTTCGATTTCTTATAAAACATAAACCATCACAGATTTTTTCAAAAAACCTTTTTTTATTTAATTCCTTACATGTTTCTCTATTTTTTTTTACATGGATTCCATATTTGTTTAAACATTTGTCATAACGTTCTACAAGCTTTTGTATGCCTAAGTCATAGACGTCTGCCTCCTGTGAGGATAACCAGTCTGTAATTGCTTCTTTCACCTTTCATCTTCTCTAAAAATTGATCACCTTCCTTATGATATCGGTCAAAAAAATCAAGAGCATAAGCCATTCTTTTCATTTAATGTTCCTCAGTAAGCAGCCTGGGAACCCAACGTGCACACAATTTGTGAAATGGCAAATTTTCAGAGACAGTTTTGTGCAAAGTTGTTCTACCCATATTCGGAAATTCCAATGCTAAAGTTGAAATTGTGAATCGCCTGTCTTCACGAATCTTTTCGTCCACGGCTTTTACCAAATCTTCTGTGACCACTGATGGTCGGCCTGATCGCAGTTCATCGTGGACATTTTCCCATCCGTCCTTGAAAGCTCTCACCCTCTTACCCACTTTGCTGTCACTCATCGCATTGGGGTCATACAATTGACTTATATGTCGATGAACTTCCGCTGCTGAAACGTTCCTTGCTGTCAAAAACAAAATCACTGACCGTATTTCACAGTCGGCGGGCTGATCAATTGTTTTAAACATTTTTAACTGACACTGTAAACAGCACNGACCGTATTTCACAGTCGGCGGGCTGATCAATTGTTTTAAACATTTTTAACTGACACTGTAAACAGCACACTGCATCAATACCAATGCAAATGGCGTCGTTTGACGAGCAAGGCATGCCGGGAGTCGGTGCGCATGCACGTTACAATGTTCGCGCGACATTCGATTAGCTACGGCGATTCGGACCGTACTTTCCGAATAACCCTCGTAATTTAGACTTAAATTTCTTAGATGTTTTAAGTATTTTAAAATTCGTTGTTAAAGAGTATGAACAGCAGATTCGGGCCTTAAATTTCAGATAAATGATCATAGTAAAACCAAATAATTGATTTCAGTTCAGGAACGGATTTAAGGGAGGAGTGGCAGGGGCGGTCACCCCCCCCTTCCTAAAGCATCGAAAAGAAAGAAAAAGAAATGCAGGTCGCAGACAACTTCACCTACATGGTTCGCCACTTACTTGAATGAGTGCAGCACCTTTCACATTGCACTAATGCAAGGGAATAATTTGTGGAGGAATGTGATGGAATTTCGTGAAATAAGGTGTTGATTCTTCCAATATATCCATACGACTATACATGGAATAATCTATTAAGTTCGAAAGCTTGCTGTAGCACGTACAGTGATAGCAGGATATTCGCATTGGAACCTTAGGTATAAAATGTCAAACTTTACTTATGGATTTATCTCAAATAAAATATTTGTTCTCTACACTCCATGATGTGATTAACTGTTTTACTGGTTGTGGTTATAGTGATCTTACTCGCTGATTGGAATGAGTGTTTTTAGTTTATCCTTCAAAGATGGATTTGGTGAAGTGAAATTTTGGACCATCACACAAAATGTCAACTCCTGGAATCACCTTGGCATCCGTAAACTGAATATAAATTTCATTTTCTGTTCACATAAGGAATAGCAAAGAAGAGGGAAGGATCACCAACCAAGACCATCTTTCAAAATACCCCTGGCTTGCAATTTCTCCATATCAACAATGGACTTATTGCAAATATTGCACTTTGTTTGCAACTGGTGGCATGTGATACTATCAAAAAAATGTTCCCTTCCATAAATTAGTTACTGAATCACTTACTTCATTTGTGAAATTTTTGGGTTAACATGGCGCACTAGAAACTTACGGAAAAAACGTGTATCATCGTCAACCTGTAGAGTCGGCCAAACATTTTTGACATTCTTTTCATAACCCTGACAAGGAAGTAATAAACCATATAAATAAACAACGATTTGGAGACATATTGGAAAACAGAGAAATACTCAAACCTATAGTGTATACTATAATTTTTTCTTGGTAGGCAAAATATTTAATTCAGGGATGACCATGATGCATTTCGGATAGTTCTATATTAAGCCCAATAAATGAAGGCAAATTTAGAGAGTTGCTTCATTTTTGTAATCAAGCTGGAGACCAAGTCTTGGAGCAGCATAATAGACAGGGTTGCTGATAGTCGATTTTATAGCATAATATATGATAAAACGACTGATGTTTTTCATGTGTCACAATTAAGCCTTACCATACGATATTTACATGAAGGAATAATGCATTGATTGTAACGAAGCAGTGCAAAATATGTGTGTTGGATAAAATGAGCCACGGGAAACACTGAGCTGGATAGTATTGAAAGTTTTAAAACAACTTAACTATGATTTGAAAAACTTTGTTGCGATTGGTAAAGAATGTTTCAGTGTGATGACATCGGAGATTTGTGGCGCTGTGCACTCATAAAAAGGTTTTGTTCAATCAAAAATGTTTGTTTAACGCAACCAAACTATATAGGGACAACGACATATTTTTTCTGCTGAAAACGAATTATTTTGTTGTTCTTATTTAGTTGCCCCAGATAATGATTTGGTTGGTGCAACTAAAGATTTGTTTGGCTCCACGTACATTAAACATTTCGGATTGATATAAGATCGAAGATCGATCGAGATCACCTGCATTCGAACGTTACACAACATCAGCTAATGTGAATACTGTTGGAGTAAGAATGTTTTCAAATACATATAATGCAAATAGTGGACAATGTGTGCAAACAATTATTTCAAGTTTTGCCGCTATACTTTTCAGTTTCCTGTTAAACTTGCTTTATTAGTGTGTTTGTACGATTATTACACATCAGTAGACTCACTAACAAACATTGTTACTATCGTAATTGCCACAAAAAAATCTCAAGTTGTATTTTTGAACGAAAACAATCAAATGAGTGGCCAAACAAGTATTTACAGTTGATTCAACAAAATATTTTGTTGACAGTCTAATTTATTTTGGCCCAACACAGAGATTTTGTTTCTTGAAATGTGTGTTTTGTTATATGAATAAAGGTAATTTTGTTGCGTTTCAAGTTTTATTAGCTTAACAAAATATTTAGTTACGGCAACTAAATATATTTTTTGGCCATATAGAAACAAATATTTTGTTTTTTTTTTTCTCAGTGTGTAAGACGTTCAGAGAGAAGTTACAAATGCTGCCCACTGTACATGTTTCAGCCACACTTTTTATCTGTCCCTTTATAGGCCATCTAGTGTCCAATGTGTTATAAATTCAACATGTGTAATGAAAGAAACAATCGCCTTTCCACAGCTTCTGCAAAAATAAATATTAATCTGAAACAATTTTTGGAAAGTCAAATATCTCTGAGTCATGTGAAACTCGGTGGATCGAGAGGCACACAACTGTACTGCAGTTCAGAACAAACCTCTACAAAATAATTGAACCACCCACTGTAATTTCAGGATGGAGGCAAATCCAAGCTGCTGCAAAAGCAAAGCCGTTGATTAGTGCTTTGTGTGACAGCGAATTTATTATCACAATTGTGTACTTGAGATATATATTCTCACTTACAATCCCACTAAGTCAAATTCTACATAAGGAAACAATAGATGTTGACATGGCCAATTGATTATTTCAAGACACGCGGAATGCTTTAGCAGACAAAAGAACAAATTGCGCTCAATCATTTATATTTGTGCACGAAGATTGTTAAAATATTTCCTCAGTGTAGATCAAGATATTGAAATGCTCAGGATAACAAACAAGCAAAAACACAGATTTAATCACCCAGGTGCAGAACCGAACGTATACTTCAGGTAAGCAGTGTACTTAGAAATCACTGAATACATTACAGATTATTTAAAGAGCAGTTTTTTGATGAAACACTGAAGACATTTGAACCGACTACGCTTGTGCCATGCAGACTTGTGGAAAATTTATATGATAAGGTGTAATCGTATTTGTACAATATAGCTGCAAAGTATAACGAGATTTACGGTGTGGATGTGGATGTAGCTGAACAAATTGTTCTTAGAGAGTATGCTATATGGAAGAAGAAGTTGTAACGTGAAATCCTAAACAGTGGCGAACCCATTGACATTCCTACTACTGCTCTTCTAAGTTTAGAAAAATGCGATGCTGAAATGTTTCCTGTTATAAATTGTTTGCTATATTTTACAGACTTTTCCTTTCACTGTATCAAGTGCTGAGAGGTCATTTTAACACTTAGGAGATTGAAGACTTGGTTGCACTCACACATTGGAGACGAGAGACTGACAGGACTTGCTTTATTAAATATTCAATTCATCGTAATGTGAAAGATGATGTGAATCAAGTCATTGATTTATATGGCCAGAAACGACAGAGGAAAGTGGAGTTTGTGGTTTAGACATGATGGCTAGTGTTAGATGAATATTTTTGTTTATTATAGATAATAGTTCTAGTTAGTAAGGCTTTATATAAACTGAAGACCCAAAATAACTGGTTCAACTGCCTAATATCGTGTAGGGCCCCCCCGAGCACCCAGAAGTGCCGCAAGACGACGTGACATGGACTCGACTAATGTCTGAAGGTATGCAGGAGGCAATTTACACCATGAATCCTGCAGGAGAGTCCACAAATCCAATCTGCGCCAATTTGAGAAAGGGTTGCATGTCTGTCACGTTTAATGATTCTCGTCAGTCGTCGTTTGTCCCGTTCTTTCACGATTTTTTTTCCGTTCGCAGCGATGTCGAAGATGTGATGTTTTACCGGATCCCCGATATTCACTGTACACTCGTGAAATGGTTGTACGCGAATTCCAAATGTTATTGCTACCTCGGAGATGCTATGTCCCATCTCTCGTGCGCCGACAATAACACCACGTTCAAACTTACTTAAATTTTGATAATCTGCCTTTGTAGCAGCAGTAACCGATCTATCTGTCGACCACATCGCGTTACTCTGATTGGTCCCATACCTCTGTTATTTGCATACGCTCGCCTATACCAGTTTTTTTTGGCTCTTCAGTGTATACATTAAATGACAAAACTTATGTTTATTTTGTTACAATTTATGTGTATTATTGTTTCTTATGGCAAATAAATGTTATTTAATTGTGCATATAAGAATATTCTTATTAGTAGTAAGACACATGAGCTAGGTTTAGAGTTTATATGTAAATTATGTAGCTAACACGAGTGGAAAGATATCTGTAGGAACTTGTTTATTCAAAGAAACTGCCCCCCCCTTCCTAAAACTCATATCTGGATCCATGCCGGCTTTAGTTTAAATTATTTTATCTCTACTATCCTTATTGTACAGAAAATAAGCACAAAATATTGGAACATTGAAATGAAAAGTCGCGAGGATGAATTTCTCATTATGTGTGTGTGTCTGTAGAAAGACACGGACATAATAAGAAATTCAAATGTGTATATTAAAATATATATAATATATTATAATTTATATTATATGTATTATATTAATAAGACCACAATAAAAAAATTGCTAGCGGAGCAAAAATATGTTTGTATGAAAACTAAGTTTTGCAAATTTACAAAAAATATCTTGTAAACCTCTTGAATTTGTACATTTACAAGAGCAACAGCTGTACGGCTATATAAAAATTCTTGCACTAATACTGATATTTAGTTAACTGCTGATACCATCTCAATTTTTTAAGTTTAGATGTGTGCTAAATGCCAATGAGTCATCGCGTCCGAGAATCCATTTATGGTGAGGTCTACGTCTTACTTTGGACGACAGGGCACAGCCTATTTTGACTGTTTTGAAAATAATGTGCACCTCTAAGTTACATCTTTGAAACATTAAATTTGTAACAGTACAGCCAGGTTTTGTAAATTTATGTGATTTAAGCTACGATAGTACAAATATGTACTCTTTTTTAAAAATATTTTTAAGAAATGTTCATTGTGATTTCTTAATACATATTTTCTATTCATTCAATTTTTCTATAGACAGCTAAATTTAAAAAGTGTGTAGTATAGTACGAGTACATTCACCTGGTTTCGTAAGACTTCCTTTGAATAAAAGATGATAAGTGACAGTAATAAGCAACATAATACATGGTTAAAGAAAATATAACTATCCGAAATTCAACAGCTGTCGGCAGCCTTCATTTTTTCATGTCTGTACAAAATTGCCTCTGTTTTTACGTGAGATTATAATACTCCTTGTTATAAAGTGTAAAACTACTTACGGTTCCGCTGCGAGCTCAGTAAAAAATTGCTTTTCTCTTTTGAATTTAAAATACAGCATGACACAAGATTAAATTATTGAAAGGAGTTATAACGTATTAAATTTAACACAGTGTCTGGATGCATCTGTAGCGTAAATGTTAGTGTACTTGCTTCGAACGTAGAGGTTTCGAGTTTAATTCTCGTTACCCTAATGCGAATTATCAAAATCGTAGTTGGGTTGGGACATGCCTGATGTGGCCACATAGCATGTGTTCCGTGCAGTCCAGGATAATATAAATAATTTTTATACAATAAAAAATAACGGGTATCATCAAGTAGACAAATTACTTTTTAGAAGTCGAAATAAATGTTTGCCATTTTGGAGGACAATAATTTGAGAGATACTATATATATTGTTGTAATTCTACACGATATCAAATGGTAGGTTACATTAGTATTTCGTACAAATACTGAATAAACCCCGTACACTTTTCAAGCAATTTCTTGCAAAGTTTACAAAGATTTGTTATAGTGTTACATAGGAAATTTTCAGCAACTAGTTTCAACATTTTTTTTGTAAAAGTACAACATTTTTTTACTGTGCAGTAACTGGTACAAAAACATAATATTACCCTTATGTTACACTTCAGTCGACAGAACCCAGTTATCAGTTATATTTTTGGTTGTTGCATGGGCTACGAAAAAAACTGTAAAACCTTATAATTTCCTGCAGTTATGGTATTTAAGTTAAATACAAAGCTACTCTAATATCTTACCTGTAGTAGGTTACATAATAAACACACATACCTCACCTTATCAGTTGTAAAGAAAATAATTTTTTTAAACACATACAAATTGTACAGAACCTAAACGCTAGTATTCTTTTCATATGTCCCACCATTAGTTACACCCCAGTTGAATGAAGGAGTGCTGTAGAGTTCTTTTATTATAACGTGGTTTACCAGTGAAATGGGCATGCGCATTCCCACAGGCTTTGTCTAAAAAAGCAAAGAAAATCGTCACTGGCCATCATCGTGTTATTCTCGAGGCTGTGTAACTGTAATACTTTTTGTTTAATAGACCTGTCCCATTTTTAGACTACTTTCCAAAAGGAAAGATAGGATTATGATATTACTTTCCTGTCTGTGTGTGTGTTTATATGTGAGTGTCTGTGTTTAAGTCCCCCCCCACCCTAAAAGCCCTTTTGAACACGTGAATCGAATGTCACCAAACGTGGTACACATAGAGTACATAGAGTACTTACATCTCGGGAACCATTTAATTGATTTGAACAAAATTTTATATGCATGACAGTCTATTATGCAACCGTTGATAAGACATGAACATTGTTGTTGGTCCGTCATTTTGAAAGATACGACTACATGAAAATATATAACTCTTTTACATTATATCTCGATAACTACTTAACTGATTCTCGCCAAATTTGGCAAGTAAGTATAACTATGGTAGGCCCTGTATATATGTGTAATTTAATGAGTAAGACACTTATTTTCAAAACTTATAGACATGTAAATATTTTAGGTTTATTTGCTATATGTACCATTCCGTTCGGCCAATTTCGACCAAAATTTGTTTACCGAAAGTATCTATTTCAAGCATCATATATGTCAATACACATCCGCATGTAGATATATTATTTTCATTTATCGGGAATGATCAAATGATTCATACCAAAATTGGAAAATATTTTAAGTTGTTCAGACATTTATTTTTTTCAAAATGGTGGCCATACAAACATTTAACTTAGTGTGCTATGCTTACGAAACCAAGTAATCAATTTCAAGTAAACTTTTTATGCTGACAGGATAAATTACAACCATAAAATGTGTCTACTCAGAACATCTTTTGTATGCTATTTTTTAAAATAGCTCCAAATGAATATAAAAAAATTACGGTCTTATTTCAGGAAACAATCAACCGCTTCTTAACAAATTCGGCAAACAAATAGTACTGTGGTAGGCTATAACAATTTATATGCATAAATTGGGTCAATCACTTATTTTCAAAATAGTGTTAATAAACCTTTTTGGTTTAGTATGCTATATCTACGAAACCACGTAACCAATTTCAAGTTAACTTTGTATGCTGGCAGTATATGTTATAAAAATCATGTTGGTGTACACAGGGCCTCTTTAAACAGCCATTTTGTAAGACGGCGCCGCACGAATGAAAACATTTTATATCATATCTCGGGAAACAATCAACCGATTCCTAACGAATTTTGCAAAAAAGTAGCACCATGGTATTCCATGTAAACTGCTATGTTTGAAGATGTCCAGACATATATTTTTAAAATAGCTGCAATACAACCTTTTCAGCATAGTATTCTATACTACAATACGAGGTAACAAATTTTGTATTAACTTTGTATACTGGTAGTATCTATGTAATGATAAAATTAACTTATATGTAAATTCTTTCCTCCGCCATTTTGGAAGATAGCATCACATGAGAAATTAGACGTTTGTCATATCTCTCTGGAAACAATATAATTCCTGGCAAATTGTTGCGATAAGTTATACTATTGTAGTCTATCTATACTTATGTGACTTAATACGCTATTCATATATTTTCAAAATAAAAGCTGTGTACTTATTTTTGGTTATGTACCAAACAATTTCACCCGAACTTTATACGTTGGCATTACCAATGAAAATCATTGAATGTGCTAATGCATAACCTCTTTACCTTTTTGCCTGCCACTAATGAAGATTGCCACATGGAAAAATTGAGGTCTCATGCCACATCTCTGGGATCAATCAACCGAATCCCACTACATTTTACACACAAGTAGTGCAGTGGTAGGCTTTTAAACTAGATTTGTAGGCTGGGCAGTCTTTTTAATGACATTAATATGAATAATTTAGATTAGTGTGTTATGTAAATTAAAGAATTCAACAAAATTCCACCAAACTTGTATGCTAACAGAATTTATTAGAAGCATCAAGTATGCATATGGAGATCCCCTTTTACAGGTTTTCTTGTAAGATAGTACCAGGTGAGAAAATTTAATATTTGTTATATTTCCAGAACCATTCAACTATTTTTTACGAAATTTCGTACACAGTAGTACTACCGAAGACTATGTAAACTTATATGATATAAGGTGTTCAGACTCTGATTTAAGAAAAAAACATAAATAACTTTGATAAGTTGTATATATAAATATATATTTATATATGTAACAAGTTAACCAAATTCAACTAAAGTTTGTATGTTGGCAGTATCTTTTAGAATCATCGTATACGTAGCCTCATTTTCAGACCTCATTGTACGTTAGTACCAAATGATAAAATAAAGTTTTTATACCAATTCTCGGGAGCCGATCTACCAATTGCCATTCAATAATTCACAGAAGTAACATTGTGGTTCGCAATGTAAACTTATTTGATTTAAGTGGCTCACGCACTTATTTTCAAAATGACAGACCTGTAAATATTGAAGGTTACCAGCCCTTTCTACTAAAACAGTAGAGTGATAACATCATAAGTTTATGCTCCCAATCCTACGTCCCTAATGCAGTTGGTTGTACGCTACCTAATAGCGCGAAGTACTCTGGGTTCGATTCCCAGGTAAGGCACATGTGTTTGTAATTATCTCACTAATTTTGCGTGTGTTTCTAGTTCCATCTCTAATGATAATGCTTTTCACAGGACTTCAAGAACTATCTACCACCTAAACTTTTAAGAACTCCATTAAAAAGTATTTACATCAATGTAGAGGAATGTAGGCTCATTAGTTATATAAGTAAGTTCTTGTATTTTTTGCTGTAATCGACTATAATTGCCTGTTTTCCTGATACATCATTACTTCCTGTGCGGTGCCTACCTGAAATAAATTTTACTGTCTTTTTTCTGTGGAGGGGTGAATGTGAGTGACAGTTATCATGTTACTGTAATATTCATACTTGCATATAATGATGCAGTAATTGTAAAGTTTGATTAGAGCTCCTTTTTCCAGTCCCAGTGTAAATCAATGGTGAAAACGAGAGCTGGGTTAACAGTTACACACTTGAGAACAAAGTGCCTTTGGTTACTTTTTTTGTTTGTATGTTTGCTTCGTTAACTGCTCTTGGATCTGCCATGGACGCATTCTATTTTCCACTGTGAAAACCAGTATTTAGACAGAAATGCTTTTTCGCATTGGGCGGAGTCGATATTTGTTAGCATATTTTCTTGATTTAAAGGTACCTAGTAACTTACTAACATTTATTTGACAGTTACAAACATACAAACATAACTATTTTTAAGATAACTTTATGAATGCTTTAAACAGAAAGAAGTATGATAAATACTATGAATTTGTTTTTTGGTTTCATAGTTGCGGTATCATTAAAGCATAAGCAGTAAAGCAAAAACTTAAAGTTTTATAAACATCACACCTTTGAAAAAACCTGGCAGTCTCCTTATTAGCTGGCAGGGGTCAGATATTTATAATTAATTTTGAAGGCACCCAATAACATATTCTTATAAACTTTTTTTTATTCAGAGGTCAATGTTATAGTTACGAATATTGCTATTGTTTCAGAAATTTGAAAGCAACTTCCTAAATGATACTACAATATTTTTGCTTCTTACTTGCTTTGCTTGACTTTTCAATGCTGAGAAATGTCTAGCTTTAACAATGTGATCAAGTGTTCTCCCTTGTGTACTAGGTATAGTTTACCACTTAAGTATGTTATTATTATAACATATTTTCTGGCAGAATGTTCACAATCAGTGTCTTCGTCAGAACCATTTTCATCACTTTTGGAATCGTGATCAACATCCACCAAAAATTTAAAAAAAAAATAGCAAAATGTTTAAATAAAATTATTTAATTTTTGGTTATTTTCTGTACAAGTCTACCAACCAGCAGGGCGAAAGACTCCATGATATATGAGTCAAAAATTCCACATGGCAGCAAGTTAAATCCAAGGCTTCTTGATGTATGAAGTAAATAGACCTCAAAGCGGCAAGGCGGATTTAAGTAGCCTTGATGTGTTAACCAAACCCTGTGGATAAGTTGGAACAATGGTCACATTTAATGCTGTGGACCTTCAACTTGACCCTGGTAAACTTGAATTCGAATAATACTCATAAATCAGGGGAAAATTCTTTATTTAAAAACACTCTAAGACCGATTTTTATATAAAAAAATAACAATGGAGATTTTATAAAACAAATTGAAGAATACAGCAAAAAATACTAATTTTAAAAAAATATTTAAATTATATAAAAAAACATGGGGTGTGGCTGTGTCGGGGATACGGCCGTTTGTTTTGCGTGAATACGTCTACGTTTTTACGTTCCCGGCACCGCTTCACTCGATCATATGGGGTTTCATGGGTATCACTGGATTGCTCTTGAGATGCTCTTTCCAACCGTATACGATGGTTGTATTTCGACTTAGCTTTTTGATTTGTATAGGCCCACATTGTGTTAAGTTTTCTATTTTTTTTTTTTTTTTCCTTTAAATTCGTACTATTTCACCATGACCACGCCACACAAATGTCTTATACACTCAATCAATTGATCTCGACGAGAGCTGTTGATTAAAACTTAAACGAGCGTCGTAGTTACTCCGCGTCAAAAGTTACAATACGCGGCAATTATGAGACGTGGCTAAACAAACTCAAAACGGTGGTGTCTCCACCCCCGCCGTGCACGACGCTTCGCAGTCCTCAGCCAACGTAACAAATTCTTTGATACTTTGGCAATCGAGTAGTGTAATTGAATTTTAGATGTATACGATAGATTCGGAGCTCCAAAGCCAAACTCTATTCCCCGAATTTGTTATCATTAGATTGTCTGGATTGCCCACTATGTTTGCAAATTTAAACACGCATTCATGTAAAAAAAAATTACAAATGTTTATTTAAAGATTTACATGTAGTGACTGTGGTCCAGTTACACGCCTGCTACCGACATCCACTCCAGGGTTCATTCAATTAAAGATGGCAGAACACACACATCCAGCCCCTTCTTTTATGGCGACCAGCAGACGACTGATCCACATAAATTAATCATCGGCTATTTAGTCGGCAAAGCTACACCCCCACTAATAACTTGTTATATTTATTGAATGTTTAGTCGGTCTTCCACCCAACTACCACCACCAACCGAATCATTGGCTTTAAGTGGCACCCTTACTCCTCCCTTACCATTTACTCATTATAGCTCCACCCCCTCTATTTGCTGTCACCTTATTTCCAACCACCACAACACATCCACCACTGATGGAAAATGAAAAATGAACACCCGGACGCAATGGTCCTACATGAATGAAGGTTTTATTGAATAATTATACAGGTTGTACACTGATATGATAATTATCACAGGGTCATACACCTATGAACAGAGGGTACAGAGTGTCTTGAACAACAATGCCAGTATATTGTGTAGACGCCTTTAGCGACGATGCAGTCCTGCAGTCGTGCGTAGGGACGAACATAAAGGTGTCGGATGTCTTCTTGGGGAATATTGTTCCATGCTAATTCCACCTGTTGTAGCAATTGGAGGAGGTTTGATGCCGATATTGCAAACCGCACCAAAAGCCGTTCCATTATACACCACACATGTTCAATGGGGGGCAGGTCGGGTGATCGTACTGGCCAGGGGAGTTGACGAACACCTTCGATAGCACATTGCATAACACGAGACATGTGTGCTCGGGCATCGTCCGGCTGGAAGAGGACATCTTCTGGGTGTTGTTGGAACGCCAACAAAATAAGCTGGATGATGTTCTGGATGAAGCGTTCACTGTTCAGTGTTCCGAGAACCAACACCAGAGGCATATGGTCATTGTCGGCAATGCTCCCCCTCCCCACGATCTTGATGCTAGTACTTGGTCCTGTATGTCGCTGCCATATACACTCTGAATGTTGTCGCTCTACTGGTCGACACCGCAATCGCAAACGACCGTCACTGGTGCCATGGCTGAATGTGCTATTATCACTTAAACACAATTCTGTGCTATTCATTCCTCCAGTTGTGTCGTTCGCGACAACATCTGAGGTGAACTGCACGGTGATGAGGTATGAGGAGAAGCCTGGCGAGCGGCGCTCTTGATAAAAGCCTAGTGTCCAGCAAACTGTTGGTGATGGTCCAAGCTGACACCCTGGGTGCAAAAGTGGCCATGTTATATGCGGCAGTCACCGTGCGATCAGCAATGACTGCTCGTTTGATGTTGCAGTCCAGGCGGGAGTCTGTTTTCCGTTGCCGTCCTGAACCAGGTTGACGTGCATGTGCACCATCGTTGGACCACCAGCACCACCAATGGTGCACAGTAGACACTTCACATCATACGCGTAAGACAATTATTTGAAAGTACCATTCAGCCTCCCTCAGGCCCACAATACGACCTGGTTCAAAGTCCATATATTGCACGACATGTGGTCGTCTATGCCGTCTAGGAATGTCTACAATGCTTACTACACACAGGCCGATGCTTAAAACAACAGAGTCTTTCACCGAGTAAACTACAGTTATATTGGTTTCATTGATGTTAAGCCCAGTACATTGTTCCTACTCTGTTTACATCACTGCACTGTTAATAATTGCATGTACTCCCTTCAATTAGTGGCCCATGCGCATATGGTCTTTATATGGAACTGCTATAGTGGTGTCAACTTTTCATTTTCCACCAGTGTAGGCACCATTCATAAAATAAGAGACTTACACACTTAAAATATAAATTATAATGGTTTACTACAGTACAACTTCTTCGCCAAATTTGAAAGTAATCGGTTTATTGTTTCCCGAGATATGGCATAAAAATTGTATCAGTTCATTTGGGACTTTATCAAAAAATGGCAAGGAAATGAGACTTTGCATAGAAAATTTTTATGAGAATAACTGATACTGTCAACATACAAAGTTCAGTTAATATTTGTTTTGTAGTTTTGTAGATACATATTCTATGTTTAAATGTTTATATGGCTACCATGCTGAAAATATGTGTCTGACCCTCTCAAAGTTTATCTGTTTACATGGCCTACCATAATGCTAATTGTTTGTAAAATTTCGTAGAATTAGGTTTGTTTTTCCGGAGATAGCATGTAACTTAAATTTTTATGTGATACTATTTAAAACATGGCAGACAAAAGTGATTTTGTGTGGAAATATTTGACGGTTGTAATATATAAAGCGAGTACACAAAGTTTCTTCGTAATTAATGCCATTGTTTCCACGTTATAACATACAAAGCTAAAATAACTATATGGTCGCCATTTTCAAAATAAGTGCTTAAAATAGCTAAAACGTATGAGTTAACATAACGCATGGAGTACTATTTGTTTGCCATATTTGGCAGGAATTAGTCAATTGTTTCCCTAGATATTACAAAAAACTTTATTTATTTTTGTGGCACAATCTTACAAAATGGAGGACAAAAAAGGCTCCATGTACACATTTTATTATTGTTATATGCACTCCTAGCATACAAAGTTAAGTTGGAATAGATTCAATTGTTTCGAAGATATAGCATAGTGTGATAAAATGGCTACATGGCCGCTTTTATGGAAATATATTTCTGACATATTTGAAACATATGTTTGCTTATCATTTGCAGCAGTACTACTTGTTTGCCAAATTTGGTGGGAATATGTTAATTATTCCCAAGATAATACAGAAAACCTTTATTAATTCATGTAGCACTATCATCCAAATTTGCGCACGAATGTGGTTGTGTTTTGCCATATATGATACTTGTAATGATCATTTCTCCTGATATTTATGGCAAACAAAGTTACGGTTTCTATGGAAAAAGGAACGTAGCTTAATCTGAGTTTTTTTTTCGTAATTTTTAATCACTTTAAATAATATTTACGTTTACAGTACCATTATTTATAATCGTATTTGGTGGAATCTTCTTTATTTCCGATATGTTTTCTAATCCATTGTTTTCTGCGATGAATAATTTTTTGCACTACCACCTGACTGTCATTATTTTAAGTATCATACTTAGGAAATGCCAGATTTACTGATTGAAGCCACTAGAACTGTAAATTAAAAAATTCAGAGATATATGAGCAACTACAAAATAATATATTTTATTCTGTGTGATTTAACATTACTCACTTATATAATGTACAATACATCAAAATGGCTTAGTATAAACTATTTAAGATACAAACAAAATTCGGTTAGGAAGTGCTTGGTCTCGAACTTAAGACCCTGTCATAGTAACTATGTTCGTTGCGCCGTCACATAAGCCACAACGACATTCTTTATGCTCGTTTTCACGTTGTATTTATAAGTTATATAGTTTCCTCCATATTTGGTATGCTGTACTGTAAAGAGATAACGAGTAATCAATTAGTATGACTTTTGATATGCACTGTTAGTTTTTTCTTGTTAATCTACTAATCACGTGTTAACTCTCACAGCATTACTACTTTTATTTATTGTATAGAATTTACTGAGGATAACCTACCATTTTGGTGTTTACTTTGTAAAGAGACTGCCAACTATATTGTGAAGTAAAATTAATATGTTATATTTTCTCCGTGTACACATTTAGCAGTACAATGTGTATTCATTTCTTAACTTCATGTCTTCCATTCATAACAAATTCCAGGCAACCGACAAAATATTCGTTAAATACAAGTGTGTATGGCAGTCACGTGATAAAACCGTCTGCTTTTCTGCGGTGTGAACCAGCACCAACATTCGAAGGGGGAAAAAGCTCCGATTATATTAGAAAAAAATAGCAATCAAGACCATAAAATTGCACGTTAGCAGCCATATTTCAAATGTTTGAGTATGTCCAACACAAAGCAGGACTGCACGTATGCAATCTCACAACAAAAATACACTGGAGAGACAAAAAAACTGGTATAGGCGTGCGTATGCAAATAACAGAGGTATGGAACCAATCACAGTAACGCGATGCGGTCCGCAGTGCCCAAATAAGACAATAAGCGTCTGGCAAAGTTGCTAAATCGGTTACTGCTGCTACAATGGCAGTTTATCAAGATTTGAGTGAGTTTGAACGTGGTGTTATAGTCAGCGCACGAGAGATGGGAGATAGCATCTCCGAGGTAGCGATAAAATTTGGATTTTCGCGTACGACCATTTCACGAGCGTAGCGTGAATATCGGGAATCCGGTAAAACATCAAATCTTTGACATCGCTGCGACCGGAAAAAAGATCGTGAACGAACGGTACAAACGACGAATGACGAGAATCATTTAACATGACAGACGTGCAACCCTTTCCCAAATTGGCGCAGATTTCAATGCTGGGGAATCAACAAGTGCCAGCGTGTGAACTATTCAACGGACCATCATTGGTATGGGCTTTCGGAGCTGAAGGCCCACTCGTGTACCGTTGTTGACTGCACGACACAAAGCTTTACGCCTCGTCTGGGCCCGCCAACACCGCCATTGGACTGTTTATGACTTGAAAAACGTGGCCTGTTCTGACGAGTCTCGTTTCCAATTGGTTCGGGCGGATGGACATTTACGGGTATGGAGACATCCTCATGAATCCATGGACCCTACATGTCAACAGGGGACTGTTCGAGCTGGTGGAGGCTCTGTCATGGTATGCGGCGTGTGCAGTTGGCGTGAAATGGGACCCCTGATACGTCTAGATACGACTCTGACAGGTGACAGATACGTAAGCATCCTGTCCGATCACCTGCACTCATTCATGTCCATTGTGCATTCCGACGGACGTGGATAATTCCAGCAGGACAATGCGACACCCAACACATCCAGAGTTGCTACCGAGTGGCTCCAGGAACACTCTTCAGACTTTAGACACTTTCATTGGCCACCTAAATCACCAGACATGAACATTATTGAGCATATCTGGGATGTCTTGCAACGTGCTGTTGAGAATAGATCTCCACTGCCTCGCACTCCTGTAGATTTGTGAACTGCCCTGCATGATTCATGGTGTGAATTGCCTCGTGCATACCTTCAGACATTAGCCGAGTCCATTCCACGTCGTCTTGTGGCACTTCTGCGTGCTCGTGGGGGGCCCTACACGATATTAGGCAGGTGTACCAGTTTTTTAGGCTCTTCGGTGTATAATCATGTGAGGCGGCCTTTAGTGATAAAGTGCAGTTACATAGTTGTATGACCGAAGAACATGCAGTACCTAGTGTTTTGTGCTTCGCTAGCATTTAAATTAGCGTACAGTGCCAATTTATCTGTAATTTAGGGAAAAAAGAAACTGGCCACTGAAAATTATGCAAAATAGACTTATCAAAGGGAACAATAATTAATTAAAAATGTTTCAATCATCAAAACAATGTCTGTTTACTGTTTGATTCGCTCGTAAAACTTCGTAGCGCTTATTTGTGAAGAAATATATAGTCTCACGTCACTCATACGTACCTACTGTTCTCTTTAACGTTGATGCCATTGCCGAGGTAAATAATCTCTTTTTTTTACGGTTCCCCACACCAATCATTTAATTGGTAATTAATTCACCTGTGTGATAAACAAATATCTAAACCACGAATCTATAGGTGGGAGAAGTATTTTTGCACGGAAAGTCTTCGGTGGAAGATAAGTTTGAAAATGCTGTAGCGTTTTTTATTTCTCATAATTGGTTGAATCTTATTTTTGTCACGTGTTTATTGTTGCATACGAAGTCGAAATTACAGAATTCGGAGTTCCCCAGTAAAAATAATAACTGGCTTTGTATGCAGACAGCTGCCAATGATTTAGGAAAACTCTGGTGTTTGCTAACATTATTGAAATCTACAGTTTACTAATGTTCTTTAGCGAAAATTCGTTGGCTTTAGTGAAATGGTTAAATGTGACATGCAGAAATCAAATGTTTCACCGTCATTACGATATTATTTAAATGCCGTCCTCTGTGTTGGAGTAAATTTAATTTTCTGCAAATTCAGATGTGAAGGATTCAAGCCCCACTTCAAGCATATATGATTTTAAGATTACTTTGCATGTATGCCGTTTCCCGATTAGCAGTCTAGCGTAAAAGCAGACAAGGTAATACTCCATAAAACAAAAATATTCTTTAAACACACTACCAAGTATCGTGATCATCATAGTGGCCTGACGATGAGTGAACCACACTGCTGTGCAGCGTATCTTTCCTTGGAATTGGCTTGCTTCACCACAAACCACCCCACCTATGTCTAGGAGGTTTCCACCCCGACACGTACCAGGAAGGCGTTCCAAAACGTTACTCCGAGAGTAGAGCAAAGTAACACAGGGTAAAAGCTGAGGAATGCAAGATTAAGATTACTCGCAGAGTAGCTTTATGGAATGTCGCCCAGGAAGACGAAAATATATAAAGGGAAATGGAACCACTAGAATATGGGGATAAAGTAGACTGGTTATACCAAAGTTGGGAAAAACATGTATATAGTAGATAATTAAATTTATTTGTAAAGGTGAAAAAATATTTGCTATTAATGGCTTTCGTTGTTCTGCTTCCACCTGCCTCTCGGAGCATCGTGATTGTTGACTATTTATTGTACTTATTTTGTACTATAAATCTGTACTACGGTGGATATTTAGGCTATCTTGGCCTTGGGTCTGCAATTATGAAGTTCCATGATAATTGTAGTTGTAAGTTATGTTTCTGTGTGTATATGTTATGTATTTCTCTGACTGCAGCAATAAGTTCACGAAACATTATTTGTCTGAAATATACGAGCGTTAAAAAAAAGCCTAGAGAAGCAAATAAAAGTGTGAATATTACCAAAATACTCTTTTAAAAACAAAAACCAATATAATCCCGCACGTTGCTAACAGTTATATTTTAATATTAAAACTCAACGAAATTAAAAACAACCACTTGACTTGTTAAATTGCCATAAAAATAGTTTACCTGCTGTTTAAAAAATTGTCAGTCATACTTTCCTTTGAAACCTGTGTTTTTGGGGTTAATTTATATTGTCATCATCCTGGACGTGTGCGTCAACGCCCTTGGTAAAGGACGAAGGCCTTGACGTTTCGTTAGGCGTGGTGGGAGGGTGTTTTCAAAACTTTTGAAAACAGCAGTTGAAGTTGAAGTCGAATAGCTACGAGTAAAAATTTCATTTCAGTTATATACAACAGAAATAAATATCAATTTACTGATTACACAATTAACCATTCCCACACAAATAAAACTTACATCTTCAAGCATAGTATAACATTGTTACGAGATAATTTCTTGCCTATTGAACATAAATGTGTGCTCTAAAATGTAACTATTAATAAATATATATATATAATATTTTTTTCATGAAATATGAAAATGAGACAGATACATTGTAACAAAACTATGATAATGTGCATGCATTATCACTCCATGGAAGAATAGATACATTTTGGTCGTCAGAAAATAGGTCAGTTCTTTGAAATAAAAATAAAGAGACTTTATCAGGAAAGGAAACTATTCCTTTGGTGTTGGAGTTTTATTTTCAGCGGCCATCATTGTTTACAAAATGTGTGAATCCATGAAGTCCAAAGGCCTATTTTCACGGTTGAATTGGTACTTGGTAGCAGATTCTGCAAATCCTATATTTCGATGCTTGCGGTTGCAGTGCTATTTGCTAACATACTGTTAACTGTTTGTAGGTGTTTGCAATTTATTGCTACCGCGATCCTGAATCTGTAACAGAATTAGTTTGCTGTAAATTGTAGTAAATGGAACGCTGTGAACCTGGAAACATTTATTTGTAAACGTTTGCAACCGGTTTGTGACCAATTAAACTAATACAGCTCTCTACTACTAGCTCTGTTAGTTCATGTTCCTTCCACCATATCGTTTCATGCTCTATACGATATAACGAAATTGTATACTTTTGAATGTGTGTGCAGAAATAAAACTTAATAATTTCTCCAGTTACCCAAAAAAATCTGTGTGTTCATCACACGGGGCCGTGTCGTATAAGATTAAAAGCGATTCAAAGGCTTTTTTATTTTGCACACGGAGTGCACAACCGCAGAAACATAACTTTGCATGCCTATTTCCTCTACTGGAAATGTAAAATAAGAAATATGACCTACTTCCGTAAAAGCTGTAGTAAAAATAAACGTCTGTGTGACAGATTATCGTAATGATTATGGTTTTTATCACGTTTCTAAATGAGTTATTCAATAACGTAAATGACATACTAATGTAAACAACCTATCTCATACCTATTCATCGCTGATTTGTCGTCGCATTAAAGTAAACATTCATAAACACCATTACAGTGGTAGGATAATGGGAAGGCGGGACCAAGAGGACGTGGGAACAGAGCGCCGGAATCGGCCGCTGCCCTCTTCAATTTCTCTTTCTTCTCTTTTATCCCTCAACATTTTCAGTTTTCCCTCAAAATCGACCATTTTCCTTCAGAATTTTCCTTCTTCCCTTACAATTTCCCTTTTTTCCCCTTAAAATTTCCCCTTTTACTTAAAAAAAGAATTGATCCCCCCAGTTACAGAAATTATCCCCCGAAAGGCATTTCTTGATTCATCGGAAGGATTTGAGGGGATCGTTTTCGAGGGCAAATCAGCCACGGGCATATTGGTTTTATAGGCATAGGGTATGCCAAATCAACACAGGGTTTAGGGTCCAGAGTCAGAGCTAACCATCCACCACATTGGTTCTGTCAGCCATCTTAGCAGCCATATTGGATCCAGGTGAACTTGACCTTGAATAACCTTAAACCGAAAAAATTAAAATTTTTTTAAAATTTGTTATACAAATTTATAACAATTATTTTAAAAATAATATTTAAATATTCATTTAAAAAATTACATTTCCAGAGGTTCCTCCAGCACCATGTCCAGCAGACGACAGTCACACCCCCCGCCCCCCATCAACCACATTTACTTAACATTTCCTTCCCCTAAAAATGTTTCCTATTGGTTAATTAATCGGCAAGCCTCCACCCCCGTCACCCATTCCCATTCCATCGTATGCAGCCATCCTGGTTTTTTTGCTTGTCATTATTTATACATTGCTGGAGGCTGCCATCTTGGATTTAATGTTTTTATTTTCAACACCTAGATGGCGCGGCACTAGTGTATTAATTATAGATTTAGCCACCAGGGGAGCTGGCGATTTAGCAATCAGGTGGCAGCCTTATTTGTTTGTATTTTTTTAGCATAAAGGCTGTGCTGTAGGTGCCTTCCATACTGGATTCTATTTTCAATATCTAGGTAGTGCTAATTTCTCTATTATTCAGCCTACCGAATGGCGACATTGAACATTCTTTCATAGTATGTAAATTGTCCTATTTAATTTTTTGTATTATTTAATAATAAAAGTATATTTTTTTTAGTTATATTTTACATAAAGTGGGAGTATTTTTAAATAAATAAAACAGCACATATTTTTTAAAATTTATTTTTATTTGGTCATTTAAAATGAGAAACACATATACACAGGTTTATTAATTGCAATATTCAGTGTTCATCGCTCGATTTCCGCAACGTCGACGCAGGAATTGTAGCAGGCTGGTAAACTTCACCATTTGACACTATACTGTCCATTTCATCGTTTCAGCACCTTCTCGAACAAATACCCATCAGGAAACTTTGTAGGTACGATCTCCTCTGGTAGAAACTGCCGTGGATGGGAACATTTTTCATATCCTCGAGAAATTAGGTCCTCGGAGCATAGTTGCGTATACGTCGCACACGAAAGTGTTCGTGGCTTCAATACACAGTGAATAATTTCTCGAAGATGCCTTTCTTTTTGGAGATGCATACCAGTTCGCCAATTTTAGCTTTAGGCTTGCGTGGTTCCTCCTCTTCAGAATAGTGTACACGGTTCGAATCAGGGAGTCGTCTCTCATGTCTTCAAGCTTCATGCGAGTGGTTGAATGAATGGAAGAATTGTACTCGCGAACGAGTTTTGGGAGTATAACCAACCACTTGTAGCTGCCATTCGAAGCGAAATGCCTCCTTATCTTGTCCTTCAGAGTCCTGTTTAATATCTCGACGATAGAAGCTTTGAGATATCTGTATGTGGAATAATGAATTATGTTATGTTTCATCATCAGGGCCTTGAACTTTGAATTGTAGAATTCCTTGCCCTGGTTGGTTTGCAGAATAATCGGGATTCATCCTTCGCACAATACATTCGCCATGGCTTCGATGACATCATGGGCATTCCTCGTCTTGACAGGCCTGGCCCAGGCGAATTTGCTAAATGCATCGATGACTGTCAACATATATTTGTAGCCCTTGTTGACCCGAGTGTATGGTATCATCTCGACGAACTCGGCTTGAAATAGGTCGTTCATCCCACAAATCATGACCTTGCAGCAGAATAGCCGCTGACATGGTTTGTATTGCTAGGGGTAGATTACATGGTAGCTGAAACAGGACAGTGTCATCTGCATAGTCAATGAAGCATACGTGAGCACCAATGTTGAAGAGATAAGGTCTTGAGTGTACAATTAAGCAGGGGGGGGGCTGAGAACTCCTCCTTCCTCCTCAAAGTAATGTAATTCCCCAGTTTAATGTAGGCAGTGCGGCAGGCCAGTAAGCCATGCAGCACCTTCAGCACAGGTGAAGGTGAACCAGTAATTTGCAGTTAAATCATATGAACTGGTACAGAGACAGAGTCAAATACAGAAACAAGGTCTAAATAGCAAGTTATTAAGACATCCCGTATGGACAAAGCTTTGCGATCTTGATTGATCAGCAGTGTTATGGCATCCATTGTGGATTTTCCTTTTTGAAAGCCAAATTGTTCTCTGCGAAGGAGAGTACTCGTCTCCAGCCACCATTCGAGACGATTTTTCAGTGTCTGTTCAAAAATTTTACTGAGGCATGAAGTTAGAGCAAGAGGGTGGTAGGACTTGACAGACAAGCGATCTTTGCGAGACTTGAGTACGAGTGTTATCAGGATATCCTTCCATTGCAATGGGACTACACGAAATCGCAAAATGTCATTCAAAACAGCGATAATTGTTCCGTGTGCATACTCAGGAAGTTCAGAGACATGGGCATAGGAAATACTATCAAGTCCTATTGCTTTACTATGTTTGCATAGAGTTTTATAATATTCCGCAGTTGAGATAGGTGCCAGAAGAGAGTGAGTTCCTGTGTACACCATAGTTGTGGGCGGGGTTCTTCATTGATTAAATATACTTCTTCAGGTAAGGAGTCAAAGTCTATTGCTATATGACAGTGCAAAGCATGCAATATTTCAGGTGCTAGCAAAAGAGTTCTCGCGAGCCGAGAACCCTTATTTAAAGACCATATAACTTTCCAAACATCATTTGGAGACGTCTTCCGAGAAATCGCTGAGAAAAAGTATAAAGTGTTGCAAATAGGACCTCTTCGCACATTTGACAGCCAGTTTGTATTTCGCTTGCAAAGCCAGGGAATGCAGAACATTTTGTTTATAGCTGCTATGTTTATATTCATAAAAGATTGTCGGCGAGCCATATTCAGATGTGAGAATTCAGAGGTCCACCACCCACAGTATGGCTTTGCAAACTGCACTTGATACACAGTGTATGGAGTACTTGACTTAATAGCTGATTAAATGAGATCTTGAAGAGAGCTGTAAGTAGCTTGGACATCAACTGATCTTTCATTCTGCAGCATTTCCAAGCGAGAATCTATGTAGTTTCAAAAAAGACTCCCAGTATGTGTATTGATGCCAGAATCCTGAGTACCAAAGTGGAGAAAGATTGTCATACAATACAGGACAAGGGATCTAATAGTGCTATTTTCAGCCACAATCGGATAGTAGTCACTACCCATAGGATGGCTGAGGATAATTCATGTAAATGCAGCAGCGATGTCCTGAGAGCAAAGTGTTAGATCAATTGTGGAGGTTCTTGAATAGGGTGTCCCCAAATAAGTGATACTCCCATCATTATAATAACCCCTAAATGGTCCATAATGACCACTAAATGACCCTCCAATCAGCCTAGCAATTTGGGGAGTTCCCCTCACATATAATGCAGGTGAGCAACTCGTTACTTATCTTACAACCTCTTCCATATATGCTAGCTAAAATAGTATGTGAACTGTATGAACTTCAAAATAATAATGTATCTCAAATATATGTGTTGGCAAGGATATTTCTCCAACAAAGTGAAGGATACTCGCTAATGTCTGTGCTGACGAAGAAACGGGTAACATCTCTGCTGAAAAAGAGAAGGGCGATGAAGATGTGAATGAAGGAAGTGTTGTCAGTGAAGGAGGTAATGACTCTGCTGAAAAAGAGAATGGCTATGGGGAAGATAACGATGACAGTGTTGACAGTGAAGGCAATGGAGATTTTTTTCGATGCCCTCATACATTTACCCTTAATATTTGCTAAAAAGTGTTATAAATATATCAGAAGACGACAAGAACAGCGACTACATACTTCTCAAAGACCGCTCGAACTTGATAATTGACTCAGACATTCGGTCACTTTGCAGCAAGGTGGAGATTTCTCGCGCATTTAGGTTATATCGTCAATCTTAGGTGAACATAAGGACAGTTGGATATTATCCATGATATACAAATATCTGAGAATTGCAAACATAGAATTTATGATATGATTAGAACACAAATTTATGTACTCATAGTAATGCACATTTAATTTCTTAAACAGTCCATACAGCTGTACTGAAAGACTTGTTAGTTCCGTTGTGTATGCAAAATATTGTAAGAGTCTGTTTCAGGTAACATTTATATGAACAAGTGAGCGAAGAGGACTATGGTGCAATCTGAAGTTTTTTCATTCTTGAGTCGTGTATAGTAGGCCGAGTGCTATTTGACGAACGAATAAACTCAAGAACATTTTGAGCAATGCACGTTTACAAGAATTAAAGTTTTTGAGGAATACTTTTAAGGAATGTTATTTGAGGAATTTCTTGAGGAATGTTTTTTGAGGAATGTCTTAGGTGAATGTTTATTGTTGAATTTTTATTGAGGAATGGTCCATGAAGAATGTTTTTGGGGAATATTTTTTGTGTAATGATTTTTAAAGAATGTTTTTGAGAAAGTTCAAAATAAATAGTTTTGAGGAATATTTTAGAAGACATTTTTTAAAGTAATAATTTGAGGAATGAATTTTATAAATAATTTTTGAGGAATAAAGTTTGTGGAATGTTATTTTCAGCAGTGTTATTTTAAGGAATTATTTTCCAGAAAGGTTTTTCGGAAAAATTTTTTGTGATGATGAATTAAAAGTTTAGGTGATTTATCGAAAGACTGATCTATATTTTGAAATATATGACGAAATGTTTGATAGAAAATAGTGATGGAATGTTCGATTTATGACCGGTAAATGCACGGAAGATAAGACTGGCTAGCACCCATGTTGGCCTTGTGCATATCAACTTTCAAGGCCTTTACCATAATGGTTTGCGAAAGTTACCGTCGGCAATGTAGGCAGTCCAGCTGGAGTCAAAGGTGTTACCACAAAATACGATGTCTGGATGTTGGTCGCAGGCTCACCATTAAACGAATGCTTCATATTCAAATCTGCACTCCAATAGCTCGCTGGTCCGAACAGCAACACAAAATTTCAGGAGATTTTTTACTTTGTTTGGTAAATGTATGTGTAGTTGGGAGTATGCCTGATAAAATCATGCCAAATTTTATAGAAGAGACTAACATAAAATATAACTTACCAGATTGAATTATGGAAATGTTAGGTATAAGAGAGCGATTTGTCACCTCTCGCCTCAGATGAATAACTGTGACGCTGGACAACTTTAGCTGTATTAATTATATGCAGAGGGCAAGATATCACATTACTAACAACCAGTCACAAGCGAGCAATGTGACGTCATCGTTAAATCATTAGCACATTCTAGTGGTGGCGGGGGTCGAGCTGTATTGAGTAAAGATGGATTCATAACCTCCAAGAAGCGTATGTACGTACGTACGAATAAAAGTTGAACACATAAATATTTTCATGCATCCATTCACATTCACACATAGTGTATGTACGAACGTAGAAAATAAAGGGAGAGTTGCTCAACTTTCAACTTGTACTTACTTACGTACGTACGGCTGAAATCTCAACCAATCAGAATGTCCGATTTGATAGTAAATATATAATTCTAACTGAAACTATTAAGATAATAACATGAATACACAAAATTCTGTATTATTTGGTTCACTATTTAAAATTGTACAATGCTTTGTACAGAGTCTACAAAAACAAAACACAAAATAATAATATCGCTTCGCAAAGTTACGTTTTTATTCGAATGTCTGTTAACATAAAACTTACGTGTGTATGTTACGAAGAGGTTATGAATCCGACTTAAATGGTTGATGAGATGTTGAGGGGGTTGGGGGTTGGGTGTGATGTAATGCTAATAATTCGTTCGAGGCGNTATAGTGGTGGCATGGAGACCTTCCGACTAAATCACTCGTGTCAGTCATCTGCTTTTCGTCGTGATGGGAGGGTGTCCTCCCCCCGGACCATATTTACATGAACCGGACCCTGGACCTTCTATATTTGTCTTTTAAAAATGATTTTTTTTTTTTTCAAAATTTTGTAAATGTTTAAATAATTTTTTTAAATAATATATTCTTTATTTTTCCTTATGTTAACGCAATTTTCTGTTTTAAGTTTGCCTCGGGTTAAGGCCAAGGTCGCGGATGTCCGACAGGGCGGTCGGAGACAATAATTTAATTTCTCCTCCAAATTTTGGAATTTTTATAATTTTTCTTGGTTTTTCGAGTTTAAGGTCAGCTAGGTCAAGGTCTCGGACATCCAATATGGCAGTCGGGTTCGTTAATGTATTGTTTTCTCAGATTTTTTATTTCTTTGCTAATTTTTTTCATGTAAACAAGTTTGGAATGCTAATAGAAAAATTCTTAAATTATATTAAATTTTTACAGTTCGAATATTGAGACGATAATTTAAGCATATAAACTACATTTTTATTTGTTCAATTTTGTACGAGTTCTGGTTGATGGTGTTCGGGGTAAATAATAAAATTTTCCCCCATTTTTTAAGATTTTTTAAAACGATTTGTGTAATTTTATTTGTATTTTTCCGGGTAGGATTTCGCCTGGGTTTAAGGTCCAGGTCACGGGTATCAACAATTGCAACCAGTCTAAATAATGTTATTGATCCTACGAATTTATTTAGATTTTAAGGTCGCCTGGGCTTAAAATCAAGGTCATCCCGATGACAAGGTCATGATCACTGCACAAGATCACAGTCTACGTCATCCGCATCTAAGATGGCGGGCGGGTGACTTCACATCACCGCAGTCGGTCGCCTGCCGCTCCGGTCCCCTCCCCTCCTCGCTAGGCTTTATAGCATGAATAGGCGAAACTATTCTACTTTCACCAACATCATTTGTATTTAAAGAAATATAATAGTGATGGGAATGTGTTTCTTCATCAGTTCTATTGGGATACTATGGATGGTACACCTCCATCTTATCAAATATTGTGATTTACTCCTTCGTCAGGTTTGTGACGATATTCATATGCCACGAGGATAGTTCGTTATTGGCGAGTGTCGAAGTAATATAAAATTAACAAATGCCATGATTATACACATGCCAGGTAAATACACAACAAGTGGGTAAACACAATCATCTACTTATTTCATAACCATCATGTATTTTGGTGTTGACAATGACATAAGAGTCAGATTAATTTCACGTTGCCACCATTCGCACCTTTTCACAATTTTATTTCGATTCGTTCTATAAACATAGTAATTTGGTTAAGCAAAAAATATATATTTAACACACTAAATAATTATTATGAAATTTTAATTACTCGTAAATATTAAGTTAAGATGCCCTGACTTCCAATTATAATTAACATAGGCCTATATAACCTAGAGCAGAATATGTCGCCTTCTGATGTGGGACGAAATTAACTTTCAAAAAGACAGGCAGCCGTTATCACCACCTTACAGCTATGCAACAATCAGTTCCAACTGTCGAGGTGTGGCCGAAAGCACACCATGAATAACGATTCGGAATTAAAAGTGTCAGTAGGTTAGTCATTACTTGCAATAACTGTAAGCACTATGCGAACTGTGGTGACACCTTGACGCATAGCAAACAGTTATCTTGTGGCAGTCCTAAACGAACATTCCGAGAGCACGAGACGTTGCACTGCCTTGATCTTGAGAACGCCTGCATTCATGTTTGAATACGATATATTATGGTACAAATTCTAAAAATTAAATTTTCACGTTTTTAAGAAATTATTTTTATTTGACGAATAAATTTTGGTTCTTGTTTTATACGAAGAGATACTGCATTCTCTAAATATTAAAAAGCGCAGTTTGACAATCAAAGAGACAGAGATCATAAAATTACGATTGTTTGAAATAAACTGAACTTACTAATACTACTATTTTCAAAACAGGCCGACCCTTAATAAATCATCAAAACGTCGAGAAATTTGTAAATTTCTGTATATTAAGTATTATCATGTTATTGATCAACACACAGATATAAAATGAAATGGTGTCTTTGAATTGCCCACATCTCCAAGTCTTAGATACATTCGAACACATGATTCTTTACTTCAAAAGCTTCTCTTATTCATTACTTTGATATCAGCAATCACGATAATGTGCTCCATCCCCCACAAATGCCTGGGCACTGTACGACTAAATTCTTCTCTAGCGTACATTAGTTATATTTTAAGAGAGCCGAGACTTTCGACAAATAATTTGAATAACGATGATTCTTCCATCGCACCTACTTAAACAAAGTCACAAATAAAAGAATAAAATTAAAAAGAAACTTATTTTTAATAAACTATATGTCTTAGAATTTCCACCCCATATCTTAACTACACCGGGAAACTAAGGAAAGAATCATATAATGATACCAGCCAACATTGTTAGAGAATTTTGTGTCAACAGGGATGATCGATAATTAATTATAAATGATTCACATCTTGTGTTGTATCACTGCACGTAAAACTGTGTGAACATGTGTATTTATGGTACAAAATTTTGTCTCCTGGTACTGAGCACAAGATATAAATCTTGAAACAGTTTAAATAAACAATATAGTTTATTATATACGCAAAGGTACTAATGCCTGAACACCACATATATGTTTGGTTTCATAATGAGTCACTGGGAAGATGGAGTTATGCGCATTCTAAAGTGGCATAACTTCAGGGGCCCATACATTCAAGCATTCCACCAGAGATATTTCTCACCAATCTACTACTGGCAATGACAAGGAAAAGTAGAACCGGCGTGGAATCACTGCTTCCAAACATCACTCTATTATGCACAAAAGACTGACTATAGGAGAGCGGTGAACTCGGAATTATTTTGAATGAATTCTACGTTGACTGTAGAGGACATTCTGTCGCAGTTCAAGTACAGAGGCAAGTGATAGGACTCTACACTAGGAGGTTATACCATGTGGTTTTCTAGGCATTGATACTGTTAGGAAACACCAATGCCTAGTGTCGTTTGGAGTGGTGGAAACAACATTGTCATTGGATCATGGAGCAGTGGAGCGTGTTATAGAGGGATGAATCACATTACATCATCTAGCATTCTGACTGTTCGTTCACCTGGCGGATGCAGGAAAAATAGTTTCCCGAGCGCGTTGTGTCTACTGTAGCGGCAGCAATACAACGATTTGGAGCAGTATGTCTATCATTGGATAATTTGTTTTAATCAATGGATTAATAAAAACTGACATATACCAAACATTTTGGACAATATTTCTAGTACACTTTGGAGAAGGAGCTATCGTGTATCGGTATAGTAATTATCATTTCGATAAGGGAAGTAGCTGTGGTTCTAAAACAATAAACTGGCCCACTAACCAATTACTTAAAACCAGTAGAACTGCCACTGATGTTAACTGCGACAAGATATTTTTTCTGTAAGCTACCAGCCCTTCCTTTGACAACACATACTGTGAATTGGTTTAAAACATGCTCGCTCACTACGTTTAAACAGCATGGGGCATCATGTGCACCTATGCCAAAATGTCTCTTAAAACTTCATGGGGAATGTCGAACTGAAATGACAGCAACAACAACTAGCCAGCCAGCAACTAGAACCATTCCCCACAACCAATAGAGCTTATTGATACTGCTGATTTTCGATGCATTAGTCAACTAAGAGACACATTCGCACAGTTTCAGAAATAAAGTTTGTATTGAAATGTTATCCTAAATGTAAACAAGTTTTAGAATGCCAATATAAAAATGCTTAAGTTATATTAAAATGTTTATAGTTGGAATATTAAGACGATATTTTAAGTATTTAAACAACATTTGATTGATTCAACTTTTAATGAGTTCTGGCTGATTTAAGTATGTACTAGTGTATTTGCCAAACCCTGCTTGCATATGTTACTGTGATAAAGTTTTCAGCATGAAGGGGCGGGAAAAATGTTCGTAATGCTGTAGAGTCCAGGGTTTAGCACTCACTCAAACAGAAATACTACCAGAGTCAGTAAGTTAGTGCACTGGCTCACCAGTGTAGGAAGCCACGCACCACGTCGACGGCCAATGTGTTGGTGGAATTGCCGCATAGTGCCGATTTAGTACACTACAGTAGGTAAGTTAGACCAAGGGCATTTGCGTGCATACGATATTGTGTAAGCATAATGATGGTCTCAGATGTGAATAGTAGTTGAATGCGAGCGACGGAAGTCGAGAATGTTGGAGTTTGAACAATGGGCAAACATCAAGTTCCGCCAAAAGTTATGCAAACACGCTAGCGAAACGTTTCAGATGGTGAAACACGTTTACGGCGACGACATCATGTGCCACAAAGCTGTGATTAAGATTCCTGCCAACCTAGAGCTTTTTTCCGCGTTTAAAACCGAGGAACGCGGGAGCGATAAGGGCGAAACTGGCACGCGATTTAAATGGCTCATTGGCGGTAAGCGCCAGGCTCTGAACTAGTGTGCAGTATTCTCGTCGCATTGCGTGTACCTACGGGACTTTCAGTAGTGACCCTATTATTTTATTGATAGAAATCCTGTAAGAAGGCTTAATGCAGGGCCCTTGAGTAGTTTTCTATGTATCTAACGCGTACATTTTAGGATACAACGCTTTGAAAATGCCGTTTTTGGCTATTTTAGAGTACTCTGAAATGGTGTTTATAATGCGTGTGTGATGTCTTGAAAGCATTCCAAAGCCCTAGTCTGAAGTGTGTGTTTTTAATAGATCAGCTGAATGAACGCCTGTTTAATAAATTCGTTGAAAAATGTGTATTTCAAATACACCGCCGCGTAGTTTAAGTGCCATGTAGACGGGAGCAGTAAGTGGTCCTTATGTTTGGCACAGGGCATAAACAATTTTGAGGATGATGAGCGCACTGTACGGTCACTAACGAACCAAACTGATCGCAAGATCGAAGAAGTTGCAACGTTGGTGCGTGCCAACCACAGCCAAATATTAGCCAATATCGCAGCAGCAGTGGGGATGTGCCACAAAATTCTGTCGGATGACCTGAACATATCGCGTGTTAAACAGCACGGCGTCCCACACAATATGACGCCAGACGAATGTGACACTCACATGACAATTTGCGATGAACTAATCAGTAATACCGACTTTGTTAGTACTTTCCTCAACTTGATAATAACAGGGGATGAAATACTGTGCTTACTGTAAGATCCGCAAACTAAGCTACAAACGGCCAACTGGAAATCGCCATCAACGCAACGACAAAAAAAAGTCACAAGACACGTCAAAAGGCTGTTTATTGACTCATTAAACAATTTTCATGTTGAATTCTTCCACAAGAAGCAACTATAAGCAAAGCCCGCTACGTCCTCAGCTGTGGCATAGGAGTGGATAGATTCGGGTGGCTCGTAATAACGAGGTCTTTAGAGGCGGTGAAGTTAAAATGAGGTGGACATGGAGCAGCGTCGGAATGCAAGGTGAATAAATGAGAGATCCCCGAGAAAACCTGTCAACCAGCGGCATCGTCCGACATGATTCCCACGTGCGAAAATCCAGGAGTGACCACGCCGAAATCGAAGCCGGTTCGCCTTGGTGGAAGGCGAGTGTTGTAGCTGCTACACCACTGCGGCTCCACAGTGTGGTGTAGGAAGTACTGGCTGTTGCTAATCGACAACGCTCCTGTATATCGCTCTGTGCTTGCCGGAAAGGAACTGGAAAGGCAACAGGTCACCGTATTGCCAAACCCTCCATTCTTACCTGATCTCTTCAAACCTTTTCTTTTTATTTCCCTTCTTGAAAATACAGCTATGTGGGCGTAGGTTTAATTCTTCCGGAAAGATATCACTGCCACAAAAGAAGTTGTAAAGGATTTTTCTGAAGATATCTTTCAGCAGTATTTGCAACAGTTATACCAACGTTGGCAGACGTCCATAGCGGCAAACGGTGACTATTTTGAGAGACAATAAGCATCTGTGCATGTTGGCGCCGTGGTTGTGTGTCTGTAGACACTCAGTGTGCCAGCCAACAATCATATTGACCGACATCGGGGTGCGTGGCTGCCTACACTTGGGGGCGCCAGACCACCATTCTTTTAGCTGTACTACGTATGCTAAACGAATAGGACGGTTGGGAAGTCACCAAGGAGCAATATAGCAAGAATAGGTTCAAATCTTAGATTACAAATATAATTATTAAGACGATATAAGCGGTCCCTTGTTATAAAAGTGAACTACTATGCTCTATTACGAAACACATTTAGCGGTGTTTGTACATGAATTTATAATAACTCCTACTAATTTCTTGTTTTATGTATATATTTTTAGCAAGCACCACCGGCAAGGCATGCCCTCATTTGCACGTGTTCTTGAGTTACAGACTTGAAAACCCTTTTCCTTTCCTCAAAATTTTTAACCTGTTACATTACTTTGATTGTTTGAGTTTCTAATAATTGAATATTGGGTAAATGTAAACACAAATAAGACAAAAAAAGAAGAAAAAATCAATCTTTTTACTAGTCAAACAACAGTAGGCTGCCATGAAATGAAACAAAATTCCTTAGAACAAAAACCCAAATGGCGTTATAGTGTTGGATCATGAAATTTAATAACTGATACAGAAATACTCTAAACTGCATTTTTTCCAAGTCAACGCGCAGTCTCTGGCCATGGTGATATGTGTCCGATCACCAGTTAATACGACATAGTTTTTGCATGTGAAAAATTAAATGAACGTAGCAGTTAGTTGGTGGGTATTGTTGCATGCCTCCCGTATTATTCACCTATTCAGTGCCCCACTATTCCATTTTAGAACTCCTGTCGCACTTCGGGGCCGACATGAGCAGAGGCCGCATCAAGGAATCGTAACTTCGTTAAGTGTAGTGTCTGTTCAGCATTAATTTTGGCCTTATAACTAAATCCTGACCTTCCCACTCAGATTTCAACTAGTTTTAACTTAAAGAAGTCAAATACATCTTTAGCAGGAATATAATGCCAGTTTGAGGGCAATGTATTGTTATGTGGGACAGTAGTTTTTTCTACAGAGACTCAACTCTGCAATGCTCTAATGTTTTCGCAGATATCTGGTCGTTGGCCTTCGGAGAGCACATGGATGTTTTCGCAAGCAGCAGATCTACTCCTTGAGCTGTAAATTTTATTACGGGCCAAGGGGAGCAGTTCCGAAAATGTGTCAGACACCTTACCAGTTAAAGTATCTAAATGTATTGCTGTGGAACACAAAAGTTTTGGAAGCATTTTTCGGGAATCCAGAATTTTTCAAGACCCTTTCTCAAAAAATGGTTCTGCATTACGACTCCTTGCCCATACAAATATCATTATTGTGCATACATACGCTCCTAGGTACCAACACGTGTATGTAGTTACATACACAGTTTCCATAATTCTTCATTCGTAGTTTTGTGTTTATATATGCACATACATATACATTTATACAAATACACACAATCACTCAATAATAAAGTAAGATGGGGCAAAGATCAACAATTAAATTTTAAAATGGCACGGCGACTCTAAAAACAGTAGGCGACAGCGTGTCTGAAATGCACACATATTATTAAGGTAACTTTTTTAGTTTCAGAAATGTGAAAAAAACTTATGGATAATTGCATAATTTACAAAATAAATAACAGTTCATTTAAAGGTAGTTGCCCCACTAGTGGTGCAAAGATCCAAAATATATTGTGTTTTCGATATGATATATTTATCAATAGGACAAAGTGACAGTAATTAAAACCTAAGTTACGTAAGCTGTCAGCACTAAGCTAGCAAGCGGTCTGAAATATTTGAAACTCGTCCTGTAAGAATAAAATAAAACAGATTATTAATTATTGGAAAGTGTTCCTTAGAAATGTTCTTCAGTTAGTGATGAAATTTCACGTAAGAAAAATCCTAACTCATTGACATAAAATTTAAAATAAAATACTGTGTGTTACACATTTATAAACTTGCAGTTAAACATTTTAAGAAATAGGTTTAATCTAAATACGATAGAAGTACAAAGACAAAATATCTGGCAAAAATAAATTTGCATAAGTCAAACAAAATGTCTTATCTGTTCGGCCAAGTAACATATATGGCAAACGCTGTACTCTGCAGATGATGAAACAAGAAAACATTCATAACATTGGCAAGTTATTGGCACTAATCACATACAAAGTTAAATGTTTCCCACAATTTTCATGCCACCGTGCTTTATATGCTAATTACTACGCTGTGTTCAGTCTTAATTAGATGGGCCAACGTACACTTCCCCACAGCCTGGGAAATGTATTTGGTTTGAGTGTTTTGTTGTTTTCATTGATTTTCTCTACGTAAGTAGCTTTTGAACTCGTTTTGATTTGTATACTGATATTTTTATCCTTTTATTTGACTTATTAAATTAATAGATGTTTGCATGGTGAACATGATATCATTCCTGAATATTTTCCTGTTCTATTTCTCTTCGTAAAATGAAATATATCTCTAGATGAAATCGGAGTTCGTTATGTACCTGAACAAACTGGTTGGTTTAGGTCAAAATCATATGAGGTTGCATGTTATGTCACTAGTGGAACCAAGGATTTAGACTATGCCACACTAGAATTTGACCGAGAAATATTTTGATGAGTTTTATTATATGAACTTCATTGACATGAAGGAGTTTTTTTTTCACGTGTGTAACTAAAATTTTTTGCATTCATCAGCGTACAAATTTTTCAGAATGCTAGGAAAGCCGCTATCTTCTAGCTGCATTTTGTGGCTTCTATGGGGTGGAAGAGTTAACAATGAATGTCATGTTCACTACATAAATGTATGACTATTAGTGGTACACGCGATAAATAGTTATTCAGCAGAAGCAACGCAGGGTGATCACTGTCAGTTCGTTACCTTTCCCTGAAACAAGCCAGAATTTATGTAACCTGAGTCAGAACACATTGCAATTGTTTCGGGGAGCTCCATCTGAAAACTATTTCCTCGTCCTCTTGCATGCACACATTATTGCAGGTGTGATACATACTACCAGTAGCACCCATAGCACATAAAACAGCTATATTTTCGCCTCTTTCACCAAATGAGACTTTAACAACGAGCTTCTTCCACTTGCTTATGATCACTTTTGGAACCTTGTCAGGAAATGTCGATAGACCATGGAAAACCTGTGCTTGTTTATAATGTGTACATTTGTACAACGCAGACAAATTTTCAGAAAACAGGCAAACAGGAATTATGTTGAACCCCTAAGTCACCCACGATATACTCTGTGGTGTATGTAGGGCCAAATAGCATGTTCTAAAAAATCGATAAGCCCAATGCTTTGTAGAACTTTCAGATTTTATCGACTTATTGATTTATTGACATCAATCCAAATTTTTAAACGTTTCTGTAGTGTAGACTCGTCGATACCAAGCTTAAGAGGTATATTTTCATTGGGTAATATTCTTCCACATAATTCGTCTCTTTCTAATTCAGTTTCCTAATAAATGCCAGCATCTAAATGTTGAGTTGAGAAATTTGGGCGGCTCTTAACAACGAGGTCTTGAAAGCCGATGAGTGTGAGCAGCGCTGGAATGCAGGGGCGGGGAAACGGGAGATCCCCGAGAAAAACTCGCCGACCAGCTATTCCCACTTGTGAAAATCTGGAGTGATCCGGCCGGGGATTGAGCCCGGTTCACCTTGGTGGGACTCGAGCAGGCTAGTCGCTCAGCCACCGTGGCCCCGGGAATATAAAAGTTTGTGTTTCAAATATAGTATATATTATTCTATATCAAAAAGGCACTAAGTAGGTATGTTTATTTATATAAAAATAGTATGTGATAAAATATCAATTTCCGTTTAAATTATTGGGGAATAGTGCACCTGCAAATCCTCTTCCCTGACGGCGCCCATGAACAGCTGTAATTTGAGGCAAAACCTCGTATTAAAAACTGTCAGCAGATGGTCAAGTTTACAACTAAGTTGGGATGGGCTTTTTTTCCGGTGGGTGTGACCATCGTATATATTGTTTGACACTGAATGTTGGATGGTATTAAATTAAAAAAAGTTTCTAGGGAACACGTGTCCTTTTACGAAGTACCGCTAAAGCAATAACAAAAACTCCTAATTACGGTACTAATGCCGGAAGAGGATTTCCCTTTAAGTCTCTTCACGCCATATTTAGACTAAAGGCCAACAGCTTAAAACGAATATACGTACATTTGTAGGTAGGCTGAGATAATGTAAATGTATGTCGTATAAATATGTTGTTTTATGGCAAATATTCATCAAAACGATCAGCATGGACCTTATGTGATTCGCGCGGAAAAGTATAGGGTATAATTCCAAAATTTCAAACAATAATTTTAATAAACCCAAAGAACTGTTTTGAAGGCTACTAAATATTTGGATATAGGACTTCCACTTCATGCAGATCTTAACCCCCATTTTTCAGTTATGCAGTCATGGAACAGGCAGAGAGGTATACAGGTAAGAAAGTGCATTATTTCCAAACGAATTTTTTAAGTAAAACTAACTAATTTCCTGCAACTTATTTTATTAATCAACGCATAAAATAAATTTTTTTTAGTTTTATTTTCAGAATTTTTAAGACTGCGTACAGAAAAGTGAGATATTTATCACACACTCACAAACAGTATGTTTCTTATTTTAGACATGGAATGTAACAAACAAGACTCCACTAGTTACACAAAGTTAAATTTAAAAAAAGGACATTATATTCATGTGTTAGTGAATCAAGACTGGTATGTAATACCTAATTTGTAACACAGAGCTCAGTTTGTATAAAAATACTTATAAAAATAGGCTATATGTGCCTACACTATTAGGCACAGGCATGTGCCCACATATCTTTTAAAACCTTCTTAAAAAAATATAATTCACGTAATATTTTTTTGGAAAATACAGCAAAATGACAACATTATTGATAATTAAACCTATAACAAGATATGTGTTCCAGTGACATGTGTATATATTTATTATATATGTTTGTTTGACATGCTTGTATAAGTTTCATTAAGCACAGTTTATAAGGCACTCGTATGATTTTAGCACATTCTCATTTGGTCGAAAATTAAAATACTGGAAACAACATACACTTTTCGAGCAAATAAAATGACTGAATCCCTATAAAATGTAACTTAAACATTAGGATAAACCAAAGAATTTTAATATAGTGAACATTAGGCATAACTGTTACTCACATTAAATCAAAACTATTTTACAAACGTCTCACGCGAGACAAAGACCCTGCCCTTCATTTATATACCAGTATATTAACATGTCAAATTTTGTATGTTGTCTTCGTATGGGTGCTAATGTGAGAAAGGACGTCTTTGTCAAGCATGTTAAAGATTTCACCACATGCATCGCCGCGGATTAAGAGTGTTTGTAGTAAATCTTTCCAGGTTTCATAGCGGTTTTTAATTGGGAAGTTCTCACAGGAGATTATAATCATCAATATTGAAGGCGCTACCACTATATAATTGGAATAATATTACACCAGTTAGGGATTTACTGTTTTCAGTAGAACACTCCTAATGTGGCCTCTATATTTCTAATTTGTTGTGAGTTTATTTCACTGGCACGTATGTTCGGAATTAAATTACACACATATATATATATATACATATATAAGTCCAAAGGAAATTAGTCTTTAAGCTTTGGAAATATTTTATTTTATAGATAGCAACATTTGTAAATTTCTCTAAAATATTTTTCAAAAAATTTAAATACTAACAAGCAACACATTTACTTAATTTATAATACAGAATTCTTTACTTAAACTCAAATTTAAATCTCTGACATTTGCAATAATATATCAATTTTAAATATTAGTAGACATGGCTACAGTTGAAAATCATGTGGTATTTGAATATCACATAATATCTTGACTCCAGTATCACTAATGCACGGCTTTTCGAACCGCCAAAAATTACAATTAATTTCTACAGTTAACACTGCAAGATTTATTAAACATATTCGTGTATGACTTGTGGTGTGCTGTTGTACTCAGTACACCACCGATTCATTAAAATAGCGTATTAATTATTTGTAAAGTTTATTATATATATATATACACACATATATATATACACGCCCCTTGAATACTAAAAAAACTTCATATACTCCCTTTGTTTGATGGTTATTGTTAGTACTTTACTGTTTACCCGGAATACTGCACTTCTTAATCGACTACAAGGCTGAATTTCATTTCCACGAGTACTGTGGCGGTCTGGTCGATAGTGCTCATCAGTCTTCGTAGCAAAAATTTCCTCTTCGCGAAACATTTACAATATAGTCACAAATTAAGATTTGTTAGTTAATTACCCCACCAATTCAGAAAGAAATTAATTTTGAAGTGAAAGGGTTATATTTACAATTCAACTCTAACATTGAATAATTTTGAGGGGCAGTGATATGGAACTTAACACTTTGTTTATGCAACACTCTTACTTCCTGAGATATAACACGTTTTGATTTACGTTTTTAAACTTGTGTTTGTATGATACTCTTATATTATAAGCTGTAACCGTATTTAATTTCGGATAACACTGAATCCATCACTGAAAAATCCTTGTCGCATATAACAATAAAAATTAAAATTGACTCGGTGCGTGCTACAACATAACTTAAATTACTGGAAGATCACTGTAGAATTGCTTCCAACAAAGTTAGATGAAAAACTTAAGCGTGTTTGTATTTTCAATTTTCCTTTTTCTGTTTTTGCACGCTTTTATCTTTTATTTATAAATAATATTTCAAAATCAAAGGTAATGTCTTAAACAGCACTTGATAATAGCACTGTAAAGCATGCATCCATGTTTTGAACTGCCATGTTCTTAAACCCGCTGGCCTTGTAGTTTTGATGTTTAATTTACGTCACATTTCCGATTGGGGGTACTATTAGTACTCCACAAGTATGTCATTTTTATCTGTACTAGAGAAATATAATTTTTTTTTATTTAAGGCGAATGTGGATGTAATGTCAAAAGTACTGTCATTCTTTATGTTGAGCGATTTCCAGAGAGGGCATAGTCACGCACGTAGTTTTCCCGAGTTGTCAAACAGTTTACAAACAACGGAAATGTGCAACCTAAAAAAAGAACCCGCACAGAAATAGTTACTGGGGGAAATAATAATGTGGCAGCGCTAGCTGCGGTCACCCATAAAACCCACGCGAGCTCTTGAGAAATTGCTCCCGGTAGCAGAACATCGCAACCTGGTTTTAGAGAATACTTAATCGTCACAATTTGCATCCCTGCCATGTATCTATGCATCAACAACTACACGGCGATGATTTTTATAATCGAATAATATTTTTGAATGTGCACTGCAACAAAAACAACGGAACCCTGATTTATTTCGCGGGGTACTATTTATCCGATGAGTCTACTTTCAGGATTCATGGTGAGGTTAATCGACAACGTGCATTGTTGGAGTGTGGGAAAACGACATTGGTTGCGTCAAGTTGAACATCAGTGTCCGTGATCTGTAAATGTCTGTTGTTGTGTCGTAGATTAGAAACTCGTTGGTTCCCATGTCATTGAGCATTCCTTCAATGGTGAAAAACACAGTAACTTTCTGTAAGAAGACCTACCAACATTGCTTGAAGCCTAGGCCTCTAACAGAAACAGACTATGTTGTTTCAACGTGATGGTTGTCCAGCACATTATGCAGCAGCACAGGTGGTATTAGATTGTGTTAACAATGGGCGGTAGAGGTGGTCTGGTAAACTAGCGTGCTAGATCACCAGACCTTACGTTACTGGATATATTTATGTGGGGTTTCCTTAATAATAAAGTGTTTCTCGAAGTGTCAACAATCAGTGACAACGTGATTGAACGTATCCAAAATGTTGTACATAAACTGTTGCAGATGCACTCTTACATTTCTTACCATCATTTGAAGCACGGATTACTAATTGCATCGAAGTTGGAGGTCATTATTTTGAGCTTATAGAATACGCACCTGAAGGTGAGAGGCAAGGGGACTCACCGGGACTCACCGACAAGCAACCCAATGTTTACATGTAAGGTGACTCACCAAAAACAGGCAACCCGATGATAAGTGGCAAGGGGACTCAACGAATACAAGCACCCCGATGACAAGAGGGAACAAGGGAACTTACCGATTACAAGCACCCCGATGGTGAGTGGTAAATGGACTCACCGAATACAACCCCTCGATGGTGAGTGGCAAGGGGAGACTCATTGAATACAGGCACCCCGATGGTGAGAGGCAAGAATACCCTCTGAACATATTATTTTAATCTGAATGATTCGAATCACAAAGGGTATTTTTCTTTTTACGTTGAAGCACAAAGCATTATAATATGGAGGTTCCTCTTGCAAACAGTGAAAGCGTTATTATATCTAGCAGTCTGTAGCACTATCTATCACGGGTCGAACAACATGTTTAAGACACAAACCTGGTACATTGTATTGAGGATTCATTATGGAATGAAAAGTGGTGGTTCCCAATCGATGTATTCAAGGATAATCTACTTTTCAACGATTATAGAGTGAACAAATTGTTTATCATAAATATTTCATACGTATTGACATAGGTTCCCAATCTTCAACAAAATATGGGGTTTCCTATTTGAAAAATTTAAGTTGCACACCGCTGCTCCCCGGAATGGGCGATGGTGAGCTACCTTTTGCGTGCTTAAATTGCCTCCTCGAAAATAATGGGGGTTAATTCGGACACTCCACTGAAAAAACAGCTTTGTGGTGACCAAAAATATTTTGTTAGCGACCACAAAATTCTTATGTCATTATTAATATAACAAAAGATTTTGTGTTGCCAACAACATTTTTTGGTCATTCCAGTACTTAGTGGAAACTACAAAATGACGTTTGTAGTCACCAATAAATTCGGTGTGTTTGTAGGCAATAATGTGTTCGTTAGTACGATGATACAGCAACAATTGTGAATGATGTCCAGAAAGGTGTTTTGCGGGTTTTGGGATTTTGTAGGTAGGTATAGTCTAACAACAATTAAACACTAAATTAAAAGTCGTCATGAGCGGGATTCGAAACTTAGACCTCTCTAAAACGAGCTCAGAATATTACTATTACGCTACCTTGCTCGACGTTAGAACATTGTCTTCAGTTTGTATATACCTGAAATATATTATGTGGCGTACAAGACAAGGCTTACACACTTCACCTCATGGAAAGTTAATCTTCTGGAATAATTTACATGTAACATTTACTTACTTCGAATAAAGCAATCATATAATCCGTTCATAAGTACTTAAGAATATATCTCATGAATTAGTTAGTACCCTGATGTAAATAACCGAAAACAGACAAATGCGGCGTCGTGGCCAGGCAGAAGGTGTCCACTTCGAATATGCCAGAGCGCATGCGCAAAATATAACGGATGTAGTTTTGCAGTCGCAGCAAAAGTGTATTACTGTGGCTATCATGAATGCTGTTGCTTACAACTAAACATTTGGTGGCAGCCAATAAACTTTCTTTCTATAAACAAATATGTAAGTGAGCGCTAAATAGCTTTAGTAATAGTGAATCTACGTGATATTGGGCACCAAAATTTATTTTTTACCAGCAACAAAATTTCACCTTGGAAAGCACCAACCAAACAATTTTTGTAGCCACTAACAAATACTATTTATTTTAGTGATGTTTTATTGTACGACGCATATATTTCGCGTTATTGCGTAATCTCAGGTTAAATGAATCACCTAGTACTAATTGGTACACTATTTCAGCCTAATGATATAGTGATATTGAAAATTCTTACGGATCCAACTACTGAATTACATGCGTTTACGAGAGCGGTAACGAAGAGCGCCAATTTCAAGGGCTGATTAATTAATACTTAGATAAGTCTCCGTTTTATTCTGATTAGGCAGATGAGAAGTTCGTTTAAAGCTTTACGTAAAGCTCCCTGCAAATACAGACGTCAAAAATCTATGTTGTTGGATATTCTAGCCCTCATCCTTTACCTTATAAATAGGCCTGCTAAAGCATTCACCATAAATTGTAGGAAAGTCAGGTCAGATGAGAAAATCTTTTTCCGTCAGATTTTACCAATTATCTACTAAATTTAAGTCAAATTCAGAATAGTGAAACGGTACTTTACTACAGGGAACTATATTTTGTACCAGATAATGGCAAACAGATATTTTTCTTCAGCAGTTTTTATTAGTGTTTCGAAAGCACAAAACTAAAATAACAAGTATGTGGTGTTGCTGCTTAAACAAATGTTATAAAAAAATAATCACAAATGTTTGAAACGTATAAGTGCCTAAAAAATCTGCCGGGTGCAGTGGCCAGACAATTGAGGTAAACGTCATTGACTCAGGATTACAATATTCCAGTTCTTACATTAACTGTTATACATTATAAACTCATTTATCAGAATAAATATTTTTATAGCCAGCTGTAAGCACGTTTTTGCGTGTTATATGAAGATCTCCCACATTCTCGAGAATCCTGAGTAAGGCATGTGTATTTTTTCTTTTCGTCTTTTTATATCAAGGACTCTAAATGAGTAGAATATAAACTCTGAGTTTTACACAATTTATTTTACATATTTTTAAGTTATGGAAAATAGTTAGTTCTAAGCAATTAACATAAAATCAGTTTAAAAAAACAAATTTTCCTCTTTGTCAGTTTTCAAAAATTAATTTTTATTTCCTTCTTTTCTAAGTTAATAGCTTCAAGTCCATTATTTTATAATGTAGTCATCAATGCATAAAACTCTTAACTAAAACACACAGTTTTTATGCATAGGCCCCCACAACCACAGTTTTTTATAGAATCTTGTACATCATAAGAATGAAAATCGTATATAACTGTGTATAGATGATATTATATTCTACATTTAAAAAAAAACTCAATACAATGCAAGGCTGACAAATTTTAGTTTATTTTAGTTCTTTCTACATATAATAATAGTTTCGTCCTTCGTAATTTTCAAATCTGATTTTTATACGCAATTTAAACAAACTTTTAATATTACAATCCAGAACATTGACTATATTATAAGAAATTTATCATCAATAATTTGAAACTAATATATGAATGTTTCTTTAGTTACAATAGTTATATAATTTTTATTTTTTCTTTAAGTTGTTGAGCATTGAATCCATTATAATTTTGTATTTATTATAAAAATGCTTATCTATTAAGGCAAAGGAATATAAAATTGTAACATACTGCGTTATTTCAATTCATTTGCATAAAAATAACACCATGAACGAATCGCGCGAGTACAACGCAGGTTGCAACACAGTATCGTCATATCCCGACATATGTTCCATTTGGGTTTAATGAGATTCTAAAAGAATAATAACTTTAAATATGTCAGTGACCACACACTCATACATTATATAAAGTTTTTTTACTGACACTAATAAATATTATTTTTATTTCGACTGTCTAGCCAATCAATATTTAATTTTTGATACGGGTTGGTATAGCTTACCTATAGATTTGTTTTAGTGGATGGGAAAATAGTTCACAATGGAGATAACTGTTGGAAAGATTATAATAATTATATTTAGCAGGAATTAATGCATCGTTAAAATTTCACTGAAAAGGAAGACTACAAAGCAAGTAAAATCATTTCATAAACGAAGATTTTTGACATGGAATGGAATCTGTAGAAATGAAATAAAAAGCATGAAATATATGACTTAGCGAAGATTTGAAAATATGCAAAAAGTTTGACAACAGTAAGAAAGATTATGATTGGTCGCATTAATATATTTGCTTAATGTTTTCTTTGCAGTGAGGTGTTTTATGACACTGACTCATGGGTAGTAAAAAGAAGGAAGACATTTACATTATCTTGAAAGGTGTTTCTGGCAAATAATAATTAAGATGTGATGGACCTATAAATGAGGAATGAATAACTAATGGAAATAGGAGAGTAAAGAACTGATGGGCTCAATAGAAATGTAAGTAAGAAGTTACCTATGCAACTAATGAGTCAACTTTCCCCTACGTGAATGCAAATAATGTTGATGAAGATCTTTAAAGCTTAGATGGTAGGTAAACCATGATGGATATTTGGTAGAGATGTCATCATAAATGTAACCGGAATTATACGCAACACTAGTGAGTCACTAACAACAAATACACACATGCCTTACCCGAAACTTGAACCTAGAACTTCACGTATCGTAAGCTGGCATGTGATCAACAGCATTACAGAGGTAGGATTAGGAGCATCAACTTAGGTTGTAATTAGTCTAACGTTTTGGCGAACAGGGTTTACAAACCTGAAATATTTTCGTGGCCATCATTTTACAAATAAGTATGTGAGTCACATAAATCGTGTAATTGTAGATGGATTAATGTATTACTACTAGTGTGCAAAATATGGTGGAAATGAATTGATTGTTTCCCGAAATAGGGCATTAAATTCCCATTTTCTTACCTCGTACTATCGTACAAAGGGTGGGAAAATGTCTTTCTTATGCGTATGTTCGATGCTTATAATAGACACTGTCCGAATTCAAAATTTTGTTGAATTTGATAAAATGTTTACTATCTATAACATACTTTTATAAATTGTTTATATTGACACTATAAAAAAATGCCTGAGACACTTACATTATGTAAGTTTACATTACCTACTTGGCACTACTTACGTGCAAAATGTGGTAGGAACCTGTTGAATGTTTCCCGAGATATGGCAAAAAAGCTCCATTTTCTTATGTGTTTTTATCTTCATAAATTGCTGACACAGATGTCCATTCTGTTTGTCGCTGATACTGCTAATATATAAAGCTCGGTTGAAGATATTTGAGACATGTAAGCTTACTAAAATTAATAAAATACATGGCTATGTTGAAAATATTTGACAAACCCCTTGAATCATACAAATTTAAATTCACTAAAAATTAGTAACATATCGACTGAAATTGGTGTGAATCGGTCGAATGTTTCACGATATAGGTCATGAAAAATATTAGTTAATATAGAGCTAAACTAAAAAAATGGCGGAGAAAACAGGCTCTGTGTAGATAATGTGTAAAAGGTACTGCCAGAATACAAATTGAAGTTGAAATTTGTTACATGGTTTCGTAGATGTAGCATACTAAGCCAAAGTGTGTATATGGCCGTTTTTTATAAAGTCAGAACCACTTATATCATATAAATTTACATGACCTGCCTTGGTACTATTTTCTTGCCAAATTTGGTGAGAATCAGTTAATTGTTTCCCGATATAATACAAAATATGTATTTCTTTATATTATTCTATCTTACAAAATAGTAGACAAATAATACTTTGTATAAACATTAGATTTTTGTAATAGATAATTGTAGCATACAAAGATATGTTGAAATTGTATACATGGCTTTGCAGTTATAGCATACCATGCTAAAATATATATGTGATAGCTGAAATAAATGTCTGGCTTACTTTAAACATATCGTTTTACAAGTAATGCCATAGTACTGCATGTCTGCCTGATTTGGTAATATTATGTTCATTGTCTCCCATAATGAAATAAAATCATTTATTTTTTATTTTGTGCTATCATACAAATTGGCGTAGAAAAGAGGGCTCTATGTAGACACATTTTATGGTTGTAATAGCTATTGCCGGAATACATGATTAAGTTAAAATTTGTAACATGATTTCGTAGATAGAGCATACTGAGCTAAAATGTTTATATGATCACCATTTGGAAAATATGTCCATGAGACATGGCCTACCACAGTACCTACTATTTCTTAGCCAAATTGGGTAGGAATTGACTGATTGTTTCCCGATATATGACATAAAACTTTATTTATTAATGTGATGCTATCTTAGAAAATGATAAGACAACATTGGCTATGTATTGGCAGATTTGATGCTTGTGATAGATACTACCAGCTTGCCGAGTTTGGTCTAAATTTGTCGAACAATATGGTGACTATATAAATTTAACCTAAAACACATATATGGCCGCCATTTTGAAAATAAGCATCTAGCATGGTCGAAAACTATAAAAGTCGGGTGTATTGTAGTGTCCCGAGTTTGGTGAAATTCGATTGAGGGCTTAAAAAGTTTTTACGGGGACACACACAGACACAACATATTAAGTTCATACACATACATACAGGGAAGTGGTCTCTCAAGCCTATATTTTGTTTTAAAAGTACGCTAAAACCATATTGAGTGTGATTTGTATTGCTTAGCAATTTTATAGAGTACAGAATAATTAAAGTAACAGTGGAAGGCGAGATAGTAAAGAGAAGTAGAGTTGTCAAGTTTCCTGACTATATAAAACCGGAAGAAGTTATCGAAAATTTAACAAGACCGAATAAAGTGTAGTGGATCCAGTGGAATTTTGTAGGAAGACGATTTTAATAACAAAAAAGAGACAGTGTGAGAGTGTAATGGTTACTGGGATACATCAGTGGGAGTCAAATGTAAAATGTCAATTTCCTAATGCTGCGGGATGTAGGTGGTCGTCTGCAGTAGTGGCCTATGATCAACCACTGATTTGAAGGGGAAGGTGATTGTATCTCTGTTAACTTGTGATACTGTCGACATACCTAGGTACAGTCTGCATGGTATCACAACGTACCCATGGTAGGTGTGCACAAAGCTGGCGGGGTCCATGACCTATTACTAGCAGACTGTGGAGCTGTACAGCAGGCACTCCAACCCATAGATCCCACAAAAAGGCCCAGTTAAACCATGCGCGATACACTATGAGCACACACAAAAATTTGCAGCACGTGTAACACACAGCACAGACTGGCGGTTTGCTGCCATGCAACATTTCAAACCGCCAATTACTTAATAAATAAAATTGTAAGTGATTCAAGCTCAAGTAGTTATATTTTACTTACTACCTGAATTGGATAATGGTGACCAAGGCCATGCCAAATTGCAGAGAAGTATACCATACCTAAAATAATAACGGATTATAGGTGAAATAAATTAAATAAATTGTAATATACTTATCGGTGTACACATGAGATGTACACGTGCAAATATGCAGATTTGTCCATTAAGGCCGTACATACTTCTGGCAAAGATAACACTTTTATAAAAGGGGAGTAAATCATATCATCCCATTTTTACGAGTTTTTGCCTAAGTGTATATATCTCTCTCGTTAAAATCAGTTTATATTATTGGATTTGTCGTTCAGGAATGAGGCAGCAGCTGCAAATCAAGCCACAGCGTAGGACCGTCGGCGTTAGATAAGTGCTTGCAAATTTCGGAGTTGGGGTGACTTCCACAGGGTCAGTGCCATCCTATTTGTTAACTGTAGAGTTTCAGCATTGTGGCATGCGGCTGTGAATTGTGGTATTGGGGTCTCTCTGATACTCGTCATATCCAGGCGTAGATCTATTGACCGCAAAACGTCTGAAGTCAGGCGGTAGATGAACCCAAGCGTTTCTTCAATGTGCGGGCCACCAGAGTTCGTTATGAACTTACATGGTAGTACGATGTAATCGCGAGGCACAGATTGGTGATCCTTGGGCAAAAGCTTCAGCTCCTCTCTAGTGCTTTGTTTTGGTTTGAGATGATTTGTTCCTGGAGCTGTTTTCCCAGCCATAGTGATTCGTGTATGAACGAATGTGTTACAGTCTTGAATATTACTGTTTTGTGGCCATACGATGGGAGCTTCTGTTTATGTAAGTGCTGGTTCTGGGAAGTTTTGGTTATGGCATACTCTATAAATGTAGTCAAAATATGAGTATAAACCTCACTGATTTTTTTAATTAATTGGAGAAGGTTTAATGCTAAATTCTTAAATTTACCAGAACCGTGGATTCATTTGAAACTTAATCTGGAAATCTAATAGAAAATGTTTATAAGGCCTAACTTTTTATGAAATTTTAAAATTGTGAAAATGTTCTATTATGAATGTTTATCTAGACACTGTTTTTAATTGAAATGTTACAAACAGGTACCTATGATATTTATTCCTTTTTCTGTTAAATAAAAAAAGATTTTCTTTCTATAAAGTCGAAATTAATTAGGAGTCTAGAACTTGCTCCCCTCTAAAGATACATGCTAAGGAATAGCCTATATATTTAATCATTTTTGAAAAATTTAGTTGTAAGTAAACACTGCACTGCCAACCTAGTCCTGTAAGGAGGAATGTGCATGAAAGCCCTGTAACGTTTCGTATAAGCTGGTAATTGTTTGCCATAGATCTGACAGCTACCTTTAACTAGGTTTAATATAAATAGGAGTGGTTTAATAACTTTGAGACAAGAAATGAGAGAGCGTGCAGCTGAAAACACATTCTCAGCATGGAGAAAATAGAGATAAGAACGATTGGCGATGTTGCAGTAATATAAGCCCTGGTCCCTCAGAGCTGGTAGAAAATGTTAGAAATACCTAAGAATCACAATATGATGAAAGATTCAGATTGTGAATCTCCGCGGAAGAGATCGCAGCAGGGACGATTTAGTTTTTCAGTGCTTTGGAAAGACGTTGCAAGGAGGCCTGCTCTTGTCAGCTCTACACACAGTGCGCGTCGAGTCAGTGAACTAAAACGTACGTCAATCGAGCTCGCGAGGCTTGCTATCACATGACATCATTTAAACCAAAGGTTTCCAAGTCGCGCTGTGCTTTCGCGCGTGCATGTGCGTGTTAATACAGGAGGGGAAAGTAGGAGGACGTACATGACAGGTAACTGTATTTGACACGAATGTACAGCGAGCGGTGTTAGCTGCCCTCGGAAAGCTATGAAGGAAGAAGTACGACTTGTGGCACATTGTCGCGCATCACCGGGCGATATCGTCTCAGCAAGAGAAGGGAGGAAGGGGGCACACGACTGTTAAAAATTGTAATGTATTATGACACAAGTTCTATAAATATAGCTAACGAAAACTGTCCCTACCAAAATAATGGAAATTCTCTTCTCGTAGAGTAATTCCACTCGTTATGTACGATACATGACGTTGAATTACGGAAAACAACACACATAAAATACGGACAAAATGCAACCTAAAATAATTTTGTAAAAATAGATGTTTTTAAGTATGTTTTATAATATCGGAAGATCCCGTACGAAGGGAAGCACATTTCTTCTAAACAGTAATGCAGCAAATATTGCACCCGTCAGTCGTGAAATGAATTGTTACAACTTTCTAAGGTCACGACCTCGAAGATGCAGAATGGATGCTGTAGAATCCACAAAAGTGTACATCAATTAAGCAATACAGCATAAAAAACTCAGAAAACATTTAATAATAGCTACAAGTGATATAAGGAAAACATACGAACTAACATAATGTTGGCTACCAACGTTCCGTTGTACCCAGTGTGATATAGGTTACTAACGTATAATATATTTTCACTTCGCATTCCCATACATTATTAAACGGATCCCTTATTACACTAGAATAGTTTTAAAAAAATGTAACATCAGTGTATACTGGATGATTCACGAGGAGTTACTGCCACTTCCAGGGCCTATTCCTTACATCATTTAGAGTCAAATATGCCATATAAATGTGTGTCATGCTCCTAATATTTACAGAGTAATTCGAAACATTTGAAAAATGACAAATAAAATAATAATCCTTTCAGAAGTAAATACGGGGGTGCATTATCAGATCGTATTCTTTACAGTTGAGCATCTCAATTGCGTCTAACAAGCTTACAAAAGATGTTGAAACATGTTTCCGTCTATGTCCATACACTTGGCCGCACGAATATGAAACGCACGTGTTGCTCTACGTAGCTGCACACGGCTGTCTCTGATTTCTGTAGCGGCATGCATGATACGCGCAAGTAGTTCCTCACGTGTTCGTGCAGTGCTTTGGTAAACAATATCCTTCATCCACCCCCATACGCAATAATCTAGTGGTGATAGATCTGGTGATCGACGAGGCTAGGGGTGAAAACTGCCTCGTCCTATCCATATCTCAGGGTATTGCTCATTTAAGTGTTCAACCATAGCACGGTGGACGCGAAGAGGTGCACCATCATGCTGGAAGACCATACATCTCACTGCTAACGGAATATCCTTATGTAACAGCGGAAGTTCTTCTTACAGAAACTGCAGATTCATCGCACCAGTCAAGCGTCCCGGGAAAATGAATGGCCAAATCTGCTGATCGTATAGGACCACACAACACATTGATACTGAAACGGTATTGAAAACACATTCCATTATAGGGATTGTCAAATTACTCTGTAAATATTAGAAATATGATTCACATTTATATGACATATTTTGCTCCAAATAATGCAAGGAATACGCCGTGAGTGGCGGTAACTCCTCGTGAATCATCCGGTATGGTGCTCTCTCTTCGTGTAGTACACGACTAGGATTTAAAATACGATAACAAAAATGAATACCGTTGACCATTAGCAGTTTGTACAAAATCGTTCATAAATAATAAATTAACTTCGTTGAAATGAAAAAGCTTTTCTTCAGCAAGGCGTTTTGTTAAATTATACGAACATGATTGTTACTTGCATAAACTGCAACTGTTAAAGTATGGTTATCAAACATTATTTCGAATAGTTTTCTTGGTATTATGTAATGTTTATGTTGGGAGGTGATTCTAAACAGGGTCTAAGTAATAGAAAAAAGGGTGTCGGGGCCAAGGGCGTGGGGCGTGGAGCATTGAAGCAGTATATGTTGCCATTTCGGTTGGTCGGCGGCCATCTTGTCCGCCATGTAGGATGTTGGTAACATTAAACTTGAACTTTGTTTGACCTTGACTCGGTGATTTTAGGACTTGAAAACACCAAAAAAAACACCAAAAAATCCAAAAATTTATTTTAAAAATGAATAAAAATTCGGGAATTTGATAAAAAATGATTTACAAAAACATTATATTAAAATTTTATTTAAAAAATATATAATTAAAATTTTGAATGTTTGGGTTTAGCGGAGTCGGCAGACTGGAGCCGACCAGCCACCACATTATGTCAACCAACAACCATATTTGATTCAAATGACCTTGACCTTATCCCTGTGTACATGGTCTTGAATTACATTGAACCGAAAATATCGCAAAATTCTCTACAAAATTCCAAAAATATTATTTTAAATATGAATAAAACAACTATTAAAGATTTATAAAAATATAACAATTAAATTTAAAAATTATTTTAAAATTCATGAAAAATTAATATTTCCAATGTTTGGGCTTAGAGGGGATGGGGAGACCAGATACGATGTTATGTCCTTCCCAACCACCATATTGTATCTAGGTGATGTTGAACATAACGTTTGAGCTTGACCCAGTACCCTTGATCTTGAACTCGAAAAATCACAAAATTCTTCAAAAAAATAATTTAAAATAAATTTCGAAACTCCTTAAAATTTATTTTTAAAATTATGAAAAATGTATAAATTAGTTTATTAAAAAAAACATGCATTTCCGAAGGTTTCCTCAGCACTATGTCCATCAGACGATGCCCCCCTTCAGTCAATCACATTTTATTAGCATTCCCTCCGCTAATATGGCTCATTCTGTCGAATGAACTCCAGCCGCCCTATTGTTTTTTTTAGTATGTCATTTATTTACAATTTCATCAACCAGGTGGTGCTAGTGTATAAATTACCGATTTACACCCAGCCAGTGCTAATTTCTCGATTTAGTCACCTGGCGAGCTGTTGTACTCTCTCACCTATGCTGGGCAGACCATTTTGGATTTCACTTATGCTAAGTCACCTTTACTTCATGCTCAGTCTTTCCATGTTAACCATCTTGGATTTAATCCATACTTTGTTATTCCGTGTCAGTCATCTTAGATTTCATTACTACCTTCATAACATCACCACCTCGTTTCCCAAATACTTATGCTCTATCATTTGATGTCTGCCATCCGGAACTTTATTTGTCTAAGCTACTAGATAGCAACCATATATTTTAATGTTTTTAACGTGTAGGTGGTGCTGTTGACACCCTCCATTTTGGATTATATTTGCAATGCCTAGGTGGCACTAATTTCTCGATCTTGCCGCCTGCTACCGGCCTTTATTGAACTACGACGAGGTACATCCTGCACATTTTCAAAATTAACATATTCAGTTTCTGTTTAATTTTCTAAATAAGAATTTGTATGTTAAATATATATTTATAAATTAAGGTGGTTTTTATCGTCAATGCATTAAAGGAAAAATAAACCATAGCCTTACAACTACACATGATTACATAAATGTATATATAACAACTTTCGCAATAGATTGTTTACACCACTCAATTAATAAGTCTTTTAGGGAAGGAGAATAGACTAAATTAGAAAATAAACACACACCAATATGTAAACATAAATTAAATTTATTTACTTATTATATACATTCTACATATATAATTATTTTATACATTCGATTTTTATATATCTCAGATGTTTGCAGATCATGAATAGTAGCCAACAGTCTCATCTTATATAACTCTGATGATTTAGTTCATCGATGATTGAACTTATCTCAACAATGCTTGAGATATCCCCGGATTTTGCAGGTCAATAAAATATCTGAGTCTGTCAACAAGTTCATAAAGGTATTTTGGAAATATGTAACGAGCGTTCTTGACTCCTTCTTCTTCATAACACCACTTGTCAAAGGAATCTTGTCGGTGAAATGTGTGCGAACGTCGAGAGAATTATCATCCTTCTCATAAGATACTTCATCAACACTGTCGTTATAGTAATTATCAATCAAGTTGTCTTAATGAACGTTTTCACCTGTTGTTTCCTCGTCAATATTATGTTTACTTTCTTTGTAGGAGTTAAATAGTCAGTATTTAGAGCCGACAACAGTTTATTTTGAAGTTCGTCGACTTCATGCGAAGGTCTTGCAAGTGTACATTCCATACATGCCGACTCCATCATGGCTCGCATGTCTCACATTTCGTCATTAGCATTATCTGTCTCGTCATAAACATATGTGGAAACAGTACCCATCGATGTAGCAGAGTGTGTTGGCGGCATAATTTCTGGCTTTCAAAAGCCGAATCCCTGCAGTTCTTGATGTGTTCCTTCATTACCACCTTGCATAAACTGCACGTGTCCTTTGTCGCAATACTTCATCAAGCGAGTTCCCTCGTCGTCTGGTAACATTTTAGATAATGTATTAACTGGCAGTAAACAAGTCATCACATGCTCTTTCTCAGTGGGCGAAAATAACCTTCCATTGTCGGCCTTTATGTGTTTATTTAATTTATCACGTCGAGTGAACTGTCTGAAACTTTTATAGCAGCTAAGAAAAGAATGAGATGGGTTTTTCAAACAGTTACTCTTCTCATGTCACCGCGCATTGCAACTTTTACCGAGGGACTTGGCACAGTAACAGCATGGTTTTCCATGTTATTTTTGGGCAGTCGTTGAAGGTATACGTGCAGTCGTACATGACATACTTGTAGTATGAATATATGGGGATATTGGCGCAATGTATTTTAAATGGGAGTGTGCGGCTGCAGCTGTGGCTGAGATCCACCAACTGAGGATCGACTAGGACCAGGTCGTTATTCTTCGACACGACTCGGGATTGCTGGCCTACCCCGAAGGAGCTCAGCAGTTATGTACAGTAACCATTCAAGCATATATGATAGTTTATAGTTGCCATATTACTTTTATAGGCATAGGGTATACCAAACCGAATGTCTGTATTTATTGTCCTATTTTAAAAATAATTTTTTCCATCTTGCAGACCACCAACATATTAGTTGTACACTGTGTAGATTTTTCAGTAATTATAATTATATAATTTATTAAGTAAATTTTTTTATAAAGCACAAATGAAACTGGTACATAAATTATTTTAACATATTAACAATTAAGCCATTATTTTGATTTGTACTTATTCTGTGGATCGACTTTTGTGAAACCATGCAAAACTATGTACTGTACACTCTTTCTCTTTCCCACTGTCTTTCTTTCAGCTACTTCATTCACATCAGATTGCCATCAAATCCATGTTTTACTTTTATAATTTTAATTCATCGGGTTGCCTTTTTTAATTCATGATGATAATTCATTCAATTTTTTAATAAGTAATGATGGTCTGAATAAATTTATGCCGACCACCTCCATGCCTCGAGTCCCACTGTAAGCACAGTTGGTTCCCGTTGTCTCCATCTGTCAAGATATAGATGTTCAACAATAAAAAAATTGAAAGGACAGCAATAGGGAAATTTTAAGAAATGCATATTTGTCTCAATACATAAATTTTTTTTTCAAGTTTTAAATTCGTTAAATACCTGAAAAATTAATTACATTCATTTACTCCATAGGCAGCGAAATACAATAGCAACCATTTTCCGTAAAAATAATACAATGTGTTACTTTTTTATTCATAGGGGAGATAAAGAGTCATATGCAAATGCTTGGGGTTGACACTTCAGTGTAAATGCACACTGAGGAAGTGCACGAATGCTAAAGTTTATTTATCTTTACCTATACTTCCAAGCTAGCTTTCCATGAGTTAGTTTAGGAACAAGCAAGGAGCATAGCATTTTTTTTCTCATATATACATATATTTCAGAGTTTGCAGTGTTTTACGAAGTGAAGAAATATATAATTTATTTTAAAGACAGTATAGTGTAACCAAGTGTAAAAATGCATTGTAACTGATGTCTTTTCCAAAAAGTATTATTTCAACTGTGAGTCTCTCTCTATCTATCTATCTATCCATCTCTGGGCGCAAGCTGCAGTCCGGAGCAGACATTCAGCAGTGCATCGAGGAGCAGCTCATCGGTTATGTTACGTCTGCCCAGCATAACACGACCATGCGAACATGCATGTATGTGCACTCATCCCTTTTATTTATAATATTAGCACGACTGCAGCAGTTTCCATGATTTCTAGCTTGAGCGCGCCGATGGCAAAGAAAATTATGATAATGTCCCAATGCATACTCGTTTCTTTCTAGGTTCTGCAGGTTAATAAGGCGGCCATAGTTGCCAGGCATCACAGTTATACGTCTGATGCAAGATCGTATCTCACTCCCGACACTCTCAGATATCAATTCGGTAAGTAATTTTTCACCGCAATGCTCGCTTCCGATTGGCTTTTGATCATGTGACAATCGGGTTGAGCAGGTATATAAGACGGACAGGTTCGCGTATTGTCACACTTCATCATCTGATGCGACAGGTGACAGATCGTATTTGGTTTAGCCATCACCGTATGCATGTTATAATTGGTCTTGTTCTTAACTTCACATATATTTTTTCCGCACCAAAGTAATAGTTTGCCTAATTTCACGTACCTGCCCGAACCAGCAAACCATTACAGGATATATTCAGTGATATATGACATGGAGCATCCGTACCTTTAAATCAACCTAATGTAACAAATATTAAATTTTTTCATACTGGACCATTTACTTAGCTTCCTATATCTTGTGTGTGTAAAGTTAACTTATACCATAGCTCCCAAAAAATTTTAGAAATTTATTTAGAATTTTTTTTATTTGCCCATTATGAGATCAATATGAAGCGTACATTAAGTGGCGTGCCTGCGACCAGCATTCCTACTTCATCTTCGGCTGTACGATCGATGACACAAGCTGGACTGCATATGTCGTCAGCGATGCCATTAGCTCCACCATCGACTAGATCTTCAAATGCAATACATTGACACCCATGTCGCTTCTGCAATAAAACCTTCGTGTTTAACCACGATTCTCAAAGGTACGAGAAAAATGGCTGCGCGAAGAATGCAGATCGAACAGCATATAAGTGTGGAAATTGCGACATGATATTTGCTAGGAGCGATAACGTGCATAGGCACATCCAAACCTGTAAGTTTGCAGGCCTTCCACCTTCCAACATGCGCTGTGTACAGTCTCCATTGTCAATTCAACCAATAATTCGAAAAGATACTCCATCATCATGTGAGCGTCAGTCATGTCCAAGAATCATGGCAGGGTCTGGGAAGGCTAATGCTAATGGTTTCGTAGAAGCCGAAGTCCATTTCTAGCACAATTTAAATATTAATGATGTTCATAACAAGAATGGTTCTTTAAAATAGGTTTGTACATTTTTGGCTCACATGAAGAAAAATGTTGTAAGACAACTCACTTAGTAAGTACGAGCAGAGCCCAATTAAATTTAATGTGTTGATTGAATGGGATTATACGAAACCGAATAATTCGAATGAATGTATGGAACAAAAGAGCATTCAAGCCTGTTAATGTACATTTGTACAAGACTGGTGAAATAAAAAACGTCATTAAATCCAGTGTAGTGAAATTTGCGAGTAGGACGAAACGTACAAAGAATATGTATCAAAGTGTGTGTTGTCAAAAGATAACCACCTACAGCTCCGAATCAACACGCTGGAGGATCTATGTGCCCTGTCTTACATCGAGGTGCCTGAAACGATCAAGAACAGGAAGGCTGTGATTAACCCACAAAACACCAGTGACCATATGTTTCTCAAGTGGTCAATTTTTGCAAGGTTTGTTGAAGGCGAAAACCCGCAGTGAGTAGACTGCCACTACGGAGCCCTGGAAACTAAATGTTATTTTACAAACTACGATTTCCCCACTCCACTGCACAAAATTAAAGTCTGCGAGAAAAACAACTCTACTGTATCAGTCAACATGTACACATTACAGAAGCAGAAAAGTCTGAACACTTTGACCTATTTCTGAAAGCAGTTAAAGATGGAAATTCGCGTTATATCTATATCAATAACTTTTCGAGCCTTGTACATACCCAGATATATGCCCACAAGGAAAAAATGTATAAATGTAAGCGATGCTTTACATTTTACCATGACCTGCAACGAAGTTCCGGGCTGACAGCGCAACAGTGTTTAGAAGAACACAGGAAATATTGTAGCCCCTATGCTCCCGCGAGAATTGAGATGGTCACAGCCAGAGAAAAATGGAAATCCTCCAGCACTGAAATTCAAGAACTACCATCATATAAACAAAATACCCGTTGTCTATGCAGATTCCGAGGCCATTCTGAAACTGATCCATGCCTGTGAACAGGAATTTAACGACTCATACTTGTGCGCCTATCAGAAGCACGAGGTGTGAAGATATCGTATATGTATGTGCAAGACGATATTAATGTAACTGCTGAATCGCTCACCTCGTCACTGCCTAAAGAACAGGTACTGCATAGGACGCTTGATGCGGAGAAGCACTTCATGGAAGCAACAGTGGATATTGGCAATGCGGGGAAAGACCTTTTCACCACTTCATAGCCAATGCTGCAGCTCACACCAACTGAAAATCCCAACTAATCATGGGCGACGGGATGCTGCATGATCATGACCATTACAAAGGATGAAACATCGGGTCTGAATGCACCAGCTGCAATCTGTTACGTCGAAGACCTAAGAAACTCGTCGTTTTCTTCTATAACCTGAGCTACGACGATAATTTAATCATCAGGCAGCTGGGATACGATACAAAAGACTTCTTCATTATTCTGCACATGAGCAAGAAAAATAATAACATTTTTGAAGCAGCTGGAAGACAGATTTTCTGTGCAGTTTGTCGATACATTCATGTTCACGGCCCGCAGTCTAGCATCCCTGACCATGTACCTGCTACGTTACAAATCTAACAACACAAAGAAATTCTTTAGGCCTAACAAACTGTCAATCGTCACACGCAAAGGCATGTTTCCATACGATTACATCGACAGCTGGGATGAGCTGAATGAGCCACAGCTGTCTCCGAAAGAAGCATTGGACAACTTGCTGGCCAGCACCTATATCACTACCAAAGATTACACGCATGTCCTGATGGTATGGGAAACAGTCAACTGTGTGAACCTGGGAAAGTATATGGACATTTATCTAATGACATATGTCCTTCTTCTGGCAGATATCTTTGAAAATTTCTGTGACTTGTGTATTTACTCTTACAAGCTCTACTATGCTCACTACATCAGCACCGAAGGGTTCGTTTTTGATGCCATGCTTCGGATGACAGGTGCAAATCTGGAGCTACTCACTAATTACGACATGAATATGTTTACTGAAGAAGGGGTCGTTGGAGGTATGGCACAGTGTATCAAACGACATGCAGTGGAAACATATATGTGTCAGAAACAAACGATCTATACAAGCCAACGACATACAAGCAGTGCCTGGATGCAAACAACCTGTACGTATGGGCTATATTACTGCCACTCCTGGTATGCTACTTCAGGTGGGTCAGCACAGATATTGACGAAATGGATGTGCCCGACGATGGTAAAACTGGACTCATCCTAGAGGTTGATGTGTGTACCTTGCAGCCGTGCAAAAAAACCACAAAGACATACCATTCCTACCTGTCAACCAGCATCCCCTGGGCTCCAAGAATCCGAAACTGATTACTACACTCGAAGACAAAAAAAAACTATATCGTCCAACCACTGCAACCTGAAAGAGGTGCTATGTCAAGGTTTGAGACTCGTAAAAATCCATTGTGTACTAGAATTACTCTAGAAGCATGGCTGAAGACTTACATCAAGCTCAACACTGAGAAGCGACAGGCAGCTTCCAACAATTTCGAAAAGGTATTGTTTAAATTAGCTACTGATACAATGTTCGGAAAATTGGTGGGGAATAAAATAAATCAACAAAAAAAAAAAGAGCTCGTCTGCAGCGAAAAAACGACTTAAAGAACTGATAACTAAGTCTACATTCCTAAACCGATCGATGTACGAAGAATTTCTTTGCTTGTTTCGACTACAGCACGAATCCATACTTTTCGACAAGCCCATAGATGAAGGTTTAGTGGTGCCCGACTTGTCGAAAACTCTCATGTACAGATTCCATTACGACATGATTAAGGCTTGGTATGGAGAAGATATCGAACTCCTGTATATGGATACTGACTCGTTCCTCTTCGAGATCATAACCCAGGCCTTCTACAACGACTGGTCGCGGATGCAAGGTTCTTCACAGAATTTGACACCAGCAGCTACCCCATGGCTCACAAGTTTTTCTCGTCTGCAAATAATAAAGTGGTTGGGAAATTCAAGGACGTGTGCGATGGAAAGATCATGATTGAATTCGTAGGCCTACATGCCAAACTATACTACTACAAGTGCAATGACAAGGGAACAAAAATGCTAAGGGATTCAGAGTGTGTGGTACAAGATAAAATAGAATTTTCCGATTACATAGCTGCATTGTAAGAAAAAAAACAGTGCATGTTAAAAATGAACACAATACGAGCGCACCAACATTCTCTTTACATGAAGAGCATAAATTAATTAGCTTTGTTTTGCGCCGATGACAAGCAAATCATATGCGATGACGGTACATACTTTTTTCTATGGCTTTATAAAGTTGTATTTTTATGTTGTAAATATGTGACTCCAGAGTGAATCGTGTATATAGAGATATGATAGACACCAGTGGAGTATTTCTCTTTTAATCATTTAAATGTAAAACATAGTTTGAAAAAGTGTGCTTTTTCTCAGAGTTTTTTTTTTAAATATAAAGTGTATATGAAGGATTACGATTGACCGCAACGATTATGGACCTAAGGCCTACATTTTCTTCACGAGATCGTCAAGATACTATGGCAACACTTCGGCTACACTGCTCGTCAACATGAGAACAGTGAGAATTTGAAGAATCATCCTCGTGCAATTTTTTTGCTGCACTAACAGTTTTGAACAGCATTCGTGCGACGATGCTTCGGAAGAAAAGAAATAATATCAGTTCATGCAAAAGACAATGTACTTTCTCCTACTTGTAAACACGATTTGATAGCATCGATATCTCTGTCAACTACGAAGTGTATTGACGATACTAGAATTTTTACATTTTCATCATTTGAGAAATGTAAATTTCTTATGTATGGAAAATGTGAAACAATTTACTCTTGCGTTTTACTTATTGTATACTATGTCCTTCACTTTTTCCAGAAAATATTATATATAAATAAGTGTTTTGGGCACTCGCCTACGAAATCTTGTTTAACATTCTGCAAGGCCATAACTGCAAAACAGATGAAAAATAAATTATATTAAGAAGATATAAATTAGTTTTTTTTACTCGATGAAATAGTATGGCTGTCATCATATGCGATCCCATGCAGCACCACAGATATTAAACCTGAGTTGGTGCAGGGATTAGACCACTCCTCTCCTGCCATGAAAATCTCAGTTCGATTTCTTCGGCAGGCGATTTTCCCACACGTGAAAAAATTATTGTGCTACTAGGTTTTAGTGCATTAATTTCTTTTCCTACAAACATGACATTTCGATACAGCTTCTCTACACCTCGTCTCACACTCACTATTAAGCACTGTCCAAATCACTACTATAAATAAATTGGGAGGTGTAAAAATTATTCTACCAGGTTTATTTGAAATTTATGTTTATGTGACTAAACGAAGTACCATCATATGAGTAACGACTCTCTGCACAAGTATAATATAATGATGGTCTGGATCAGCATATACCAACACTTTAATAGGAATAGATGTATATGACCAATTCCAAGCAATCCTCCTCCGCCTCCTCAATGCTCACTAATCCCAAGAAATCCTCCTCCCCGATCCTCCTCCACCTCCTCGACAATCAGCACTGCAGTTAGCACCGCATGTACCACAGTCAGCTCCACTTGCTCCACAGTCGCTTCACGTGTTTCACAACTGCTCCACCTGCTCACACGCTCCACAACTTCACCGCAAATGACCCTTCCTGCTTTGCAATTGACCCTTCCTCCTCCACAAATGAACCTTTCTGTTTCGCAACTGACCCCTCCTGCTCCGCAACTGACCCCTCATGTCCTACAACTGACCACTCACATAATCCAGGCTTCCCATTCTTGTAATGGTTTACTGTTTTTTTATATTGTAATTCTCTGTAGTCAGGTAGAAGGAAATCAGTAAATGCCTATTTGGCAAGTGGATTGAGCTCACTTGTTATCAGCTCTAGTTGATTTACTGATGTCAGGGTCCAACCCAAACCCTTGTAATCCCCTGGCTTTCCATGGAAGAACCACCTAAATAAGACTTTATTAATAATCACTGGAATAAATTCGGTACAAATGTGTGGTGTATGAAACATAAAGTGTAGGCTGTTAGACAAATTTTGTACAAAGAATATAGGGTCCACAGTGTGAATACCGACCTGTGCATTGGATCATTTTTAAAGAACTGTGTACGTGATTTTCTGTCAGTTTTCATGCTTATACACACCTGAAATATACATTTAATCAATATGTATAGTTTACAAATGGCGTAGGGCCTCCAGTTCAAAACTCGAAACCATAAACATATTAATTTTCTGTCGGATTTAGAAGAAAATTTGTTGTTTTTACCCTATGATGGGATAGTGTTTCAGGAATATATAATGAAGGTGAAACACAATACTCATGGAGTAGGAATGCAATAAGAGGTTTGCAATTATATTAATGGTGCCAGTTTCAGAAGCTTATTAGCGAAGTTCGTGCGCGAATTTCGGACTCATTACATTGGCCCGATATATATATATATATGTTTAAGCAATATCAATCGTTTAGGCATTGTCATAAGACCTCCAGTTCGAAACCCGAAACTATTAAAAAAATAGTTTTTCTATCGGACTTAGAATACATATAGTAATTTTGCTCAGTGTTTCGGAGACTGCTTTAGGAATGAATAATAAATGGGAAATGTTGACGATAGTATACACAAGTTATGCCAAGAGGAAGAAGAAATGTATTCAAAGGGTTCGGGTTGGACCCTGCCATCAGTAAATCAACTAGAGCTTATAACTAGTGTGCTCTATCCACTTGCCAAATAGGTACTTACTGATTTACTTCTACCTGACTATGGAGAATTACAACATAAAAAACCAGCAAACCGGTACATGAAAGCATAGTTTAGATTCTATGACGGGTTAGTTAGGTGTCAGTTGCAAAGCATGAGGGGTCAGTTGCAGAGAGTGAGGGGTCAGTTGCGGAGCAGGAGGTGTCAGATGCGGAGCAAGAGGGTTCGTTTGCGGAGCAGGAGGGGTCATTTACAGAGCAGTTGTGTAGCATGTGGAGCGATTGTGGAGCCATGTGGATGGATTGTGGAGCATGTGGAGCTGACTGCGGTACATGCCGTTCTAACTGCGGTGCTGATTGTGGAGAAAGTGGAGGAGGTGGAGGAGGATGATCGGGGATGAGGATTGCTTGGGATTGATGAGTATTGAAAGGGTCAGGAGAGAGAAACGGTCTTGCATCAGACGAATAACTGTGATGCCTGGAGACACTGGCCATCTTATATACCTGCAGAGCCTAAGGTGAAATGAGCTAGTTATGTGACGACATAATTTTTTTTCCCCATCTGCGCACTCAAGCTAGAAATGATGGAAACTGCAGCAGTCGGGCAAATATTATATATGAAAGGTGTGAGTGCGCATGCATGCATGTTCGCATGGTCGTGTTATGCTGGACAGCCGTTACATAACCGATGAGCGGGTCCCCGATGCCCTGCTGAATGCCTGCTCCCCACTGCAGCTTGTGCTCAGAGAGAGAGAGAGAGATAGAGAGAGAGAGAATGAGAGAGAGAGAATGAGAGAGAGAGAATGAGAGAGAGAGAGAAAGACTCATAGTTGAAATAATATTTTTTGGTAAAGACATCAGTTACAACGCCTTTTTACACTTGGTTAAACTATAGAGTCCTTAAAATAAATTATATTTTTCTTCACTACATAAAACACTGCAAACTCTGAAATATACGCGTATATGAGAAAAAATACCATGCTCCTTGCTTGTTTCTAAACAAACTCATGGAAAGCTAGCATGAAAGTATAGCGAAAGAGAAATAAACTTTAACATTCATCTACTTCCTCAGTGTGGATTTACACTGAAGTGCGAACCCCAAAGCATTTGTATGACTCTTTATCTCTGCTAGAAACAAAATAATGATTGTTGGTATTATTTTTATGGGCAATGGTTGCCATTGTATTTCGCTACCTATGGTGTAAATGCATGGAAGTAATTTTTCAGGTTATTATAAGAACGAATTTAAAACTTTAAAAAAATTGTATCTATTGAGACTATAACATAATGTTTTTAATTTGCTTGTGCTGTCCTTTCAAGTTTTTTTTATGTTGAACATCTAGATCTTAACAGGCGGGGACATTGGGAACCACGCGATGGTTACAGCGCGACTCGAAGCAGGGAGGTGGTCGGCTTTTATATATTCGGACAATAATTACTTATAAAAAACTGCACAGTTATCGTCATGAATTTAAAAAGGCAACCCGATGAATTACATTTTTAAAAGTAAAATATATAGATTTGATGGCAAACTGGTCTGAATGAAGAAGCTAAAAGATAGACCAGGGAAAAGGAGAGAGAGTTAGATAGTTCTGCATGGTTTCGCAAATGTCGATGCTTAGTATCAGTACAAAGGTAAATAATAGCTTAATTCTTAATTCGTTAAAAAATTTTACCTGCCAGTTACATAAAATTTTTAAAGAAAAAAATTTACTTATTAGTATGATGATTATAGTTAACAAAACATTTACACAGTGTACAATTAATGTGTTGGTGCTCTGTCAGATGAAAAAAAATAATCTTTACAATAGGATAATAAATACAGATAATCGATTTGGCATACCCTATGCGTATAAAAGTAATATGACTACTAGAAACATACATATATGCTTGAATGGTTGTTGTACATAACCGCTGAGCTCCATCGGGGTAGGCCAGCAATGCCGAGTCAAGCCGACGACTACAGACCTCGTTCTAGTCGATCCTCAGTAGGTGGTTCTCAGCCACAGCTGCATCTGCACACTCCCATTAAAAATACGTTGTGCCATTATCCTTATATTTACACTATTCATACTCGATTTTACAAAGTCAGTGGCTTGCATCGTCTTCAAGCATTCATGAACTCATACACTTTATTCCTGCCAACTCACTCCTGCCGATTGGCACCTGCCGACTGACTGCGGCCAACTGACTCCGGCCAACTGACTCCTGCCAACTGACTACTGCCTAGAAGTTATTGATTTTCTGGTTTATTAATAGCCTATGATGCATGAATATATTCATTTGTATATGAAGATAATTCATCACGTATATTAAATGTCGTGTTGGGTATCAGCCATTTGTCATATGGCTCATGGCCGATGCTGATTTACAAACATTCTCAATCTAAACGAACAGATGCTGGATGACTCACCATCGATACCCCTCACTCACGAGCATGCCCATGGCAGTCGATGTAGCCCCATCCGATCGGGACTCGAACCGATGGAACACTCGCCAACATCTTCGATACCCAGAAGCAAGTCGACCCTTTGCGAAGAACATCGCAAAACTTTACACGAACCATTCATACATTGTACGAACTTGCCATTTGGAATCACTTCACGAAACGTTTTGTGAATGACACATCTGATTGGAGGAACATTTCATGTACTGCTCTTTTAAGGAGTCCGTCTTATTCTCCCAGAAGGCTTTCTGCCATACATTTTAAATGTAAAAAAATATGTGAGCACTGAGAAATCCCACATACTTGTTCTCCCCTGAATAAAATACACAGATATTAACATACACGTATATTAACATGGAGGTATATATATATATGAAGTATATCTATAAATATACATCATACAGATATACATATATATAGAATAAATTTAAAATTTTATATTTATATATTTATATATATGTATATATACCTACAAGCATCTTAAAATATATACTTTTATGTAAGTATCTGTGGGTTTGGCAGAATGCTTTCTGGGAGAATAAGATGGGCTCCTTAAAAGAGCAGTACCTCAAATGTCCATTCAATCAGATGGATCATTTACAACGTGTTTCGTGAATTGATTCAAGAGGGTACGTTCTAACAATGCTGAATGGTTCGTGAAAAGTTTTGCGAAATGATTCGCAAAGAGGCGACTTGCTTCTGGGCAAAGAAGATGTTGGCGAGTGTGTCGTAGGTTCGAGTCCCGATCAGATGGGGCTACGTCGACTATCATGGGCATGCACGCGAGTGTGCGGTACCAATGATGAGTTATCCAGCGTCTGTTCGTTTAGCTCGAGAATTCATCGGGTAATAGCTTGTAAATCAACATCGGCCATGCACCATATGACAAATAGCTGATACCCGACACGATATTCCATGAGCAAGATGAATTATTGGCATATATAAATGAATATATTCATGCCTCATAGGTAAGTTGTTAATAAACCAGCAAATAAGCAAGTTCTTGCCAGGAGTCGGGCGGCAGGAGTCGGGCGACAGGAGTCGGGCGGCGGGATTCAGTCGGCAGGATTCTGTCGGCAGGATTCAGTCTGCGGGTGTCAGTCGGCAGAAGTTGGTTGGCAGGAATAATATGTTTGAATTCATGTATGCTTGAAGGCGATGCAAGTCACTGACGATGTGAAATCAAGTATGTAATGTACGACTACATGCATACTTCCAGCGACTGTCCAAATATTACACGGAAAACCATGCTGTTTCTGTTCCAAGCCCTTAGGTAAAAGTTGTAATGTGCGGTGACATGAGAAGAGGGACCGTTTGAAAAACCAATCTGTTGCTCTTATTATTTGCTATAAATGTTCCATACAGTTCACTCAATCATATACCTATAATAAACATATCAAGGCCGACAAATGTAGTGCTTTTTCGCCCACTGAGAAACAACATATGATAGCTTCGTTACCACCTGTTAATATAATACCTATAATGTTCGCAGGTGGTGAGGAAACTCGCATGATGAAATATTACGAAAATTGCCACATTCAGTTTATGCAAGGTGATACGATGAAGGAACACATAAAGAACTGCAAGGATTAGTCTTTTGAGAGCCAGCAAGTTATGTCGCCAATACCCTCCGCTGCATCAATGGGTACTGTTTCCACAGACGAATATGACAAAACAGTTAATGCTAATGACGGAATAAGAGACCTACGAGGCATGATAGGGTCAGTATGTGTGGAATGTAAACTTGCAAGACATTCGTGTGAAGTCGACGAACTTCAAAATAAACTGTTGTCGGCTCTAAATACTGATGATAACTATGTGACCCCTACAAAGAAAATTAAACTTAATATTGACGATGAAACAAGAGATGAAGACGATCATAAAGACAGCATTGATGATAATGACTATGAAATCATTGTTGATGAACTATCTGATGAGATGGATAATTATTCTCTTAACATTCGTACACATTTCACCGACGAGTTTCCTTCGATAAGTGGTGTAAAGAAGGCAGCAGGATTCAAGAACGCTCGTTACATATTTCCCGAAGAACCTAATGAACTTGCTGATAGACTCAGACATTTGACTGACCTGCAAAAATGCAGGAATCTCTCACACATTATTGAGATAGCTTCTATCATCGATGAACTGAAGAATCTGGGTTATATAATATGGGACTGTTGGCAACTATCCATGTTCAGCAAACACCTGAGAAAGGAAAAATCGAACGTACAAAATAATTATAAATATAGAATTATCTAATAAGAAAATAAAATTAATTTGTGTGTACATAGTATGGTGTCTTTATTTTCTTATATAGTCCGTTCTGCTTCACTAAAACATTTATTAATTCAGTTGTGTAAACAGTCGATTGCAAGAGTCTGTTTTAGATAAAATTTGTGAGATCATGTGAAGGAGGGATATGGTTTATTTTTTTTAATGCATTAACGGTAAAACCTACCTGCATTTGTAAATACATATTTTTAAAAATAAAAAATTCTTATTTTGAAAATAAAACAAAAACTTAATATATCAATGTAAATACTTTGCGGGTATGAAACTCGTCGTCATTCAATACAGGCCGATAGAAGGCGGCATAATCGAGACATTAGTGCCACCTAGGCCTTTAAAATAGAATCCAATGTCTAGGGCGCTGAGAGCACCACCTACATGATAAAAACATAAAACAATATGGCAGCCACCTTGTTGCTTAGACAAATGAAGTCCCAGATAGCTCACATGGAATTATAGATTACAAATAATTGGGAAACAAGATGATTATGTTACGGTGGTAGTAATGCAATCGAAGATGACTAACATAGAATAACAAAGCATGGATAAAACCCAAGATGGTTAACATGGAAAGACTGATCATGAAGGGATGGTGACTAAGTAAATGTAGAATCCAAGATAGTCTGCCGAGCATAGGTGAGAGAGAACGACAGTTCGCCTGGTGGCTAAAGCGCCAAATTATTACTTCCTGGAGGGTATAGCGGTAATTTATACACTAGCACTACCTAGGCGATGAAAATATAAATAAATGACAAACAAAAAAAAATGGCAGCTGGCGTGCATTCGACAGAATGAGCCATGGTGAGTGGTTAGGGAAGGGGGATGTTAATACAAAGGTATTGAATGGAGGGGGGTCAGTCGTCTGCTGGACATGGTGCTGAGGGGATTTTCGGAAATACAAGTTATTTTTAAATAATCTTATTTACAAATTTTTTTTATAATTTTAAAAATCAAGTTTTGGGAATTAGAAAATTTTTTTTAGAATTTTTTCGGAGAATTCTGCGATTTTTTGAGTTCAAGGTCAAGGGTACAGGGCCAAGGTCAAAGGTAATGTTCAAGGTCATCTGGATCCAATATAGTTGTTCGGGAGGACATAACATGGTGGTTGGTAATTCCAGTCTCCCAGCCCCTCTTAGCCCAAACATTCAAAATTTTGATTTAGAAAAATTTTTTAAATACTTTGTTGTATTTCTTATAAACCTTTTATTGTTGTTTTTAATAAATTTTCATAAATATTTTTTGGACTTTTTTTAATATTTTAGGTTTAAGGTCATTCAATATCTTGAGAACAGGGTCAATGTCGTCACTTGGATCTAATATGGAGGTCGGGTGACGTCCTAAGACGGTGGCTGGTCGGCTCCAGTCCTCCGTACCCTTTAAGAATAAACATTAAAAATTTATATCTTACAAATTTTTGAAATTCAATTTTTAATTAACTTTTCAATACATTTTTATAATTTTTTAAATACTTTTTTGGGATTTTTTATAAATTTTTTGTAAATGTTTGGAATTTTTTGGGGTTTTCATGTTTAAAGGTCACCAGGTCAAGGTAAAAGTTCAAGGTCAATGTCACAGACATCTAACATGGCGGAAAATATGGCCGCCGGCCGACTGGAATGACAGAGCATGAACGGCTCTGACGCTCCGCGACCCTACGCCCTTGGCCAAGACTTTCCATTTTTATACTACTGGTCTACAGTGTTTTTATTGAGCACAAAATATTGTTTACCAACTTTGGAGTAACTTACATACTGACAGAACGCATAATTTGAATTCGTTTCTTGGCAAATAATTTTTTTATTTCTGCTGCAGTAATGATGGTTTTACTTGTACTAGTTAATACCATCGAGAAAATAATATGATAAACAACTATGTGTTTAGGAAGCATGATGTAATTGATCTGCTTTGGCGGTATGCGTGTTGTTTGAACTTGCTTGACTGTTTCCAGCCATGTTTTTTGACACTGATACTTCGCGTTGCTTTCAAAGTCGTTATAAAAGTTTATTTAACTGTTTTAAATGTGTGTTTCCAGTTCAAATAATACATGTTTATATTCCAACTGTATATATATGTATATACGAAAATACGTGTGTAATAGCATTTTCAGTGTTTCGTTAAAAAATTATAACCCCAAACTAGTGCGCAAACTCTCACCGCCCCAAACATGAAGCTACACTTACAAATTCCTGGTTTATTAGCTAATTGCTTATTTCATTCGTTTCATAAAACTTACAGTTGTTTCTTAAGGTTCACTATATATAAGTAATTTTAATATATTTGGTTAGAATATCCTATTTAAACAGATGACGTAATGGTGCACGGACAAAAATTATTACATTATAAAAATTTTGAGAAAATATATTTTTATAAACATAACTGACAATGTAATGCACTCAAATGAACCCTTAACTTATACATATACGTTGTTTTCTTCTATTCGAATTATAATAAAAAAATGTCGCAAAATTATGACGAAATATATTTGATGCTGCGTGGTTGGTTACAATCGTCAGTGGCCGCATGCCAGAATTAATTAAGACTCGTGGTCTAACTTGCCAACTATTTCTTTATTTCAGCGATTTATTTTGATAACAGCAATGCTTTTTTTTTTTGCTTTTGTGTGATTGAAATAATACCATTTGACAAACATTCTAAATACTTTAACCCAGTGACAAACATTTAATTTTCAGTCAGGCCAAAAATGGTCAGACTGTAAATTACAATCAGTTGAAAACCACTGATCCTCAGTGAAAGTTAACGAATTGAATGACTGAAAATGGCACCACTTAAAATCGGTGGAAAACCACTGTTAGTTTCAGTGAAACAATTTCACTGATTGAATAAGTGACAGCCAACTGCGCGAGGCTAATGAAATATTTTTCAATGTAAGTTAAGCGAAATCATTACGAAAAATAAACATATTTCCGACAATCACTGTTCATGTGGTGCAATTGAACGCAATTAAAAAGTAAAAAATCGCTGTGTTTAGGATTTAACCACACAAGGACCCACTTCATAATCGTTACCTTACCAATCGTGCTACTAAGTCAATGTTGATTCCAGACGGGAAAATATATGTATTATTTCTTTATCGAAAAATTGACATTATGATTCTTTAAACAAATAGTACATATGAATACAATCACTTTACCTTATTTAAGGCAGTTTAAACCTTCAAACCAAGTGCTATAATTATTAATTGAAAATAAAATAAAGAAGTAAAAACGGAATGAAAGAATGAATGCTCATGTTGACTAGTAAAACAGTATTATAAAACACACAATCCATATTAAAAAATATTTGTATTGGTTTTATTTGTTTACATGTGGTTACTTCATTCGATACACGTTGTATAGCTGTCATTTTATACACGTTATCTGATCCATCAGTAAAAAAACTAATCACTGAAAAACTGTTAAAAAAAATTAAAAATTTTGTATTCTATGGGCATTATGACAATTATAACTTACTATGATCAAACATACAATTGTTGTGATGATAAAAAGCAAACAATCCAAGCGGAGTTTTGAACTACGAACATATTTCAGTATTGGTCACTAACCAACTGAGCTACCGCTACACTTTATTGTGGCGCGCAAATAATAATAATAAATAATCATTCGTCCACAATAACTGTAATATTGTTTCCATGAGAATATCACGGGCATTTAATTTAACCATATCTTGTACGTTGCTGGCAAGTGGTTGAAATCAGCAGGAGACTTAACGTGCATCGGAAAATTGCGGTTTGTTGTACAAATCAAGTAATCACGGAATTTATAGTTTTATTATCAGACTCACACCATATATTAATTAAGTTATTCTGATTAGTCAATTTCCAACTACACAACAGCGTTCTACTAAATGTTTCGTTTTCCTCGCGTTCCCAGAAAAATGATTACTCCACGTTTAAAAAATAGCAATAAAGTATAATGATACCGACATTTACAAAAGCGTAAGTTATTGTTAAATTTTAAAAGATACGTAATATCTGTTTAAAAACGTTGATAAATAGGTTCTGCTTCTTTAAATTTATTTTTTTTCTCTACATTTGTCGTATGTTTGTCTAGCATGGAACGTTTATGCAGAGCAGTTTACTGCGAAACAATAAGAAACACAATATACATGACATATATCAAGAAGAACTGTTATTTTAGTATAAAGTTACAATTCAATAATTTTTATCACATAAAATGTACGCATGCACGTCGTACCTATATGACACTAACAGTTGTTTGACACGCTAGTTTAAATCATAAGAAAATATAGTCATCCCCTTTTATATTGTTGTAAAAACTGCGGATATTTCCTTTCCTTTCGATGGGCAGTTAAATGAAACCCACTTTTGCTACCCATTATTTATCGTCAATCTATATTTATTTTATGTTTAGAACTTAGCTGGAGCAGAACTGTGTGGAAACAGCGCGGCCATGGCTCAGTGCGAGTACAGTAGTTCAAGTTCCAGCTACTCTGCCGCACCACCAGACATAGAGGGCGAGATACTATGAAATAAGTTTCGAAAATAAGGAACTTCAGTGGTAAAATTACATCAAATGCATTAACGTTTGATTTAAAAATCTAAAAAAAATAAAAAATAGTACATTGAATTATATATATTGCTGAATTATATATATATATTTATGAGTGAGTGTTTTCTGTTAAAAATGCCAAATGCAAGATTTAAAGAAGTAAAAATTTTTTAAATATAGAAATGTACATATTTTTATTATTATGTATAGAGATTTGTAGTTTTATAACTGGGAGAATCAAAGGACTAACATTTTTGCATATTTGTTTCTTTTAGGGTTTCGAGTCCTCATTTTTTGTAAAACAGTTTGCAATTTTTGATTCTAAAATTATACATTGTATCGACCTCATTGATATCTGTTCAGTCGTTCAAATTATATTATTGATTTTAAATTTTCTTCATTCATTCACGATGCGACATTTCCTATCCCCTTGATGGTCTGATGCCTGGATGTAAATATTTGCCTGCAGCTTACAGATTTTAATTAAATGCTTGGAAAAATAGTTAGTTCATGTGCGTTATTACTAGGGGCACCCTTATTTCGTGAAAAGATTTCTGCACTTACTAGTTTTCAATACAATACGGGCGTATAAGTAGTTTTGTTATGCTTATTGGTGGCATGTCTTTGTGAAGACAGCTTCTTACTTTACTGGCCAATCATAATTGAATAACACTGATAGTGTATATCTGTGATTCACAGGCAGATACCTAAGATGTGTTATACGGCAACCGTCCAATCATGAAAGTGATCTGTGCTAAAGTGTTATGAAATAAAACTGGTCTTGAAATCTTTTCGTGAAATTCGGGTGTCCCTAGTTATTACTATAGGCTGTTCATGGTGAAGTGAATTTTTTTTTAAAGCCCTGTTTACGATTTACCTTCTTCCACAAATTGTTATCGTTTTACAATATACAAAATTAACATTGCAATGGATCACATCACTTTATTTACACGTCGTGAGACAAGTGTAACTGTGAAATCTTCAGACATGTAAATGTGTTGCTAATATTCTGATAATCGCACTTAAACGCATAAAATTAGAAAAACACAAAATTATACAGATTTACTGTTCCCAAATTTAAAGGTCACGCTTCTAATAGTACGCTAACACAAGGAACTATTTTTCTTGCCTAGTTGCCAACTTAACAGTCATCTTGCAAGTCAGTGTTTTCGTGAAACACCCAAAGGCCTACTAATAGGTAATGATATTCTCAAAGATTTTTTTTTCGAAAGTGCTTATTTTTCGGTGAACAGCTTATACAGGTGTTTTGTCAGCATTATGAACGCAGATTTCCCCAACATTTTGATACCTTAATATAACCAGTTTTTCTTCTGTAGGTGGTCACCGCTTCATTCCCGGCCATAGAAACATGTTTATTTTATAGTCGCGAAGCACGATACATGCGTATTTTCCTAACTTGTATGGGCATACAGGACTGTTCACTGAGAAGTAATGAGATCCCCCCACAAATTGTAATTTAAATCTGTAACTTCTAATTTTAACACATTAAAAAATTAATATTTCCAAGAAACTCGCTTTGTGGAAATACAGAAAAGTTTAGTACCTAAAATAATAAACTTTTTTTAACTTTTAATTGATGTCAAATATCTATAACTTGGAAATAAATATGGAAAATGTACTACTTGATAAAATTTCAATATGAAATACATATAAAATGTGCAGTCTGTTATTATACATCTGTGAAAATTTGTACGCACTTTCGCTTCACCTCACTCAAATTTTCAGATTTACTTTACACTTGAGTGCTTATATGACTAGACTCATGACTATAGTTATTTGTGTTCGAGGGAGGCACGCAATCTGCAGCTATAGGCTGTCGAACACATTGTGCACTGCATTGCTGTTGTGGTATTGTGAACTGTAAGTGATGCAGGGCGAGCTCGGGCCAACACTCTGCTTACAGCTGGGCAAGTCTCTGGTGGGTTCGTGGTTGGCGTGCGCAACTAGGTCGTCGCAGCAGTTCTCGCTGGACGAGTGGTCCGCCGCCCACGGAGGCGAGAAGCTACGGGTGCGGTCGTGGCTGGGGCTGAGCGCCACGTCGACGCAGCGTCTCTGCTGCGCAGCCGCGCAACTCCCTGTGGTGGACGTGATCATGTTGCCGTGGCTGCCCCCTATGCTGACCGTGATGCTGCCCATGTTCAAGGTCACCACCTGACTCTCCGAGCATACTGGTGTCACCGAGAACAGGTCTTCCAGCTTCTGGTTCATGTTGACTGTCTGTATGAGCGCGAATATGTAGTTGTGCGCGAATCGCAGAGTCTCTATTTTGGTCAGTTTGGTGTCTTCGGGAAACGTCGGGAGCACTCGCCGAAGTCTGTCCAGAGCGTCATTTAACATGTGCATTCGCTGCCGCTCCCGGTCGTTCGCCTTCGTGCGTCGTTTCCTCTTCATCTGCATCACCTACGAAAAAATGTAATCAATTCATTATGGAGGATACGATGTAGGAAGACATAATGTGATTCAAAAAGATAAAAATTAAATATTCTTAGGATTTGGATGAATGATTAAGAACTGATACACCCAGATTGGAGCTGCTACAATCTCTAATACACATGTATTGCTTAGGAAGAAAAATTACACATGAGAGTTGCATGTTATTTTAAAAAGTGAATATGGATACAAGGGAAAATTTAAATCCATTTGATTTTACTATTATCCTAAGATGCGAGGTACATGCCGGGTGCTATAGGTCAGGGTGATTTGCATAGGCCCTGCTAATTTAACAATACTTAAAAAATCACATAGACCCTACATCGACATCACAGCCTGAACTAGTAGACCACGATATCCAAAAAACCTTCTCACAGGGTTTTAAAAAATGCAGTAAACGAGGTAAACTAAAATTTTCACACAAGATAAAACCAGTTATTAGGAATATTTAGACAATATTAAGTTTAGTTGAAAGATTTGGGCGATTCTTAACCATGAGGTCTTGAGAGACGATGATGACAATATGGTGTCATTGAAGCAGCGTTGGAATGCAAGGGCGGGGGAAACCAGAGATCCCCGAGAAAACCCGCAGACCCGTGGCATGGTCCGGCACGATTCCCACTTTTGAAAATCTGGGAGTTACCCAGTAGGGGATTGAACCCGTTTCACCTTGGTGGGATGTGAGCAGTCTAACCGCTCAGCCTGTAGAAAATACTAGGTAATTATAATTTCAGATGTAATACAATAAGTAACAAATTGTTGGGTATTATTAAGACACATACAGTATGACACAAATAATGCACAATTTACTAGAGCATTTCAGAAATAGAAGGACAAAACTTAATTAAAATACATTTTTTTATTATTATTAAGCATTTAGACTGCAGCTTAAGATTTTGAAATCGATAGCTGAGGCTGGCATTTCACGTTTCCCGAGTTCGTGGCATTTTAAAAACACATTTTCTGCAGGCATTTCTGCTTCTGTGTAGGTAAAACTTCAGCAAAGTCTTTCACGAAGCAAAGTCTTCGGTAAAAAGGAAGGTTTCAAACACACATGAGTCCCTAATAGTTAAACATTGTACGTTATGCATTTATGTAACACGTACGAGATAAGACTTGGATAAAAACCTCAAACCATACATACAATCTTATAAAAAATATTCGGACAACCACACGAATCACCCCTATAAGTGTCCTTCGGATATATTGCTTACTAGCGTACATTAATACGGTGTGAGTGTGCCACTTGGTATAGCGTAAGTCATCACTCCACATTATGTGTTTTGAATCGTCCACATTCTAGATACTGCACTCTTTACACCACCGAACGCGGCACTTCATGTTCATATGTGAAATGTGTGGTTTATGGGCACGTGCATGAGCTATGAACCCCAGTCCTCGTCATCCCTCTTGCACAGTAATTGTACTAGCCGCACTGTCATGATACTAGCTGCAAATTAGTGGCACTTCGGAACTCTCGGGTGATGGTATCACACAGTGACATACCATGTTTCCGTACATCCTTCTTCAATGCTTGACTGTCACAGTCGGTCAACACATGTGGTCTTCTAGGCCGTGGCTTTATTGTGGTTGCCCCTTCCCATATCTAATTCACAATCTCACCCCCAATGGTCGACTTGGGCAACTTGAGAAGGGTGGAAATATTCCTGATGGTTTGTTTACTGATGTGGCAACTAATAAATATATTATGTTCGAAGTCCCTATGCTTCCTTGCTCCATCCATTCCTCCAGTATCGCGTAGCACTGGCCAACATCGAGCCCTCTGCCATCTCTAATAATGGTAGCAGCTGTCGTAGTGATGTCTAGGTGCGAGTGTATGTTTAAGGAGTGATGTCCGGATACTTTTGATGAGATAGTGTATATTGTTTAAGTTAAAAATAAGGGCACGACATATTTCCATGGAAAATTCAACAAAATGTAATCTGGAACACTTAAAAATATTAAATAGTTATGAAACACAATAGACACAACTTTTAAATATAAAAACTCTAGCAGTAAATCGCTTATATTTATCTTTATCTCATGGCACTGTCTAGCATGAGTAGTTAGTTGAGCATATTCATGCACGGCTCCCACCCCACACCAACAATTTCGTTGTAGTATTAAACTCCTTGCAGGATTATGAAATTTCCAACTGTTTTATATGAAGTCTCATTGTTTTTTTTTATCACGTTTGCATTTGTTATAAAATGTAATTTTTTGTCTGATCGTACAAATGCATGATATGTATAATTCTTTGAGAAAGTACAGAGAGTCATTTGGGGTAACTTTGTATGATCAAGGAAAATTTGTACCATCTCACTAATTAAATTTTATATGAAGGCTGAAAGAGTTCTTGCACATTTCCATGTTCCTTACAAAAATAATTGTCAACCATAAAGTAGACATTTAGGTAAAGGCTGAAAACATTTTGTTTTAAATGAAAACGTTTGGTACATATAACATCTTATATATAATCTCGACACTTACTTTATCATTTCAAATTTAAAAAATCTAAAGTAAGGGTATTATAGACTTATAAGTTAAAATTGGTTAAATACACATATTAGTTAAAATATTAAATCTGTAAGTTAATAATTGTTATCCTTGAGCCCTTTATAAGTAAAAAATTATTCCATACGACTATATACAAATAATTTACTCAATTTGAGTTAATCAAAAGCATAAACTATCATCATACAGTATATGTGTATGTCAGGATTAAGTATCGTTTTCCAAACATAACTAATTATACGGCCATCACCAGAATCTATTTAAAAATGACAGGTAAGGAGGGCGCTAATGGCAAACAAAAGTATTTTTATTGCGGAGAAATTTATAAAGAATATTCAGGTACATAGATGCATACATATACAGCACATAGACAACTTATTTGAACCAATGTTTTCTTTACATACATTACCTGCAATATTTTTGACGAGCACGTAAATTAAAAATATTCAGGCGAATTTTATATATTTTTGTTTGTAACACAAATTTAAAATGTATTGTTATGACAGAATTATACACAATAATCACACACATCTTGAACATATGTGAAATCGGATAAAAAGATTCTGTAAGACAATCTGTAAATTTCCCTCCCTTTGAAGGTGCTCCACTGAAGGAGCTATCCTTATAACATTTGTCTGAAAGACTCTAGTGTCATATTACTTAAATTTTCACAATTTTGTGTTTTATTGCAATTATCACATGTCATATATTATAATATATTTTATATTCTTGACTGGTTGCAATTTTATGGTGGAATATGTTATTTACTTCGGTTCAGTGACTCTAGCTAGAACCACAAATAAAAAATGTATTAGGGAATAAGTGTTTACTTACATTTAGAAGCTATTATTAGTTACAATTTTTTTCACAATAATAAATGTTGTTAAGCCGTTATCAGTAGTTATTGCTTTATAAAATAAAATTATTTTATTAATAATTTAGTTACAAGCTGAACCGAAAAAATTTCTCCTTTTACTGATATTACAAATAAACCTCTTTGCATCCATCATCATTTCAATGCCATACAATAAATGATCGTAGACATAACACATTGCTACATGTTTCAGCATATTCTGGGACACAGTAGGCTGGCACATGAAGGCCTTGAGCTTGCAAAAAGCAATAAAACTTCTATCTGCCTCACAGATGAAAGATGGGCATTTTAAAAAGCCGGACTAAAGGTTCTACATTTCTGAATAGACCACTGACCTCGTTCATCATTGCAGTCGAGGCTTTATTCGCACCAGGTAATCGGAAAATATTGTTCTTGTATAGAAATAATTGTAGTTCTACTTGCAATGAAGAAGTGTCTTCTTCAGAAATACGGACTAACACATAGCAGTTTTTTCCTTTTAAGAACATTTTAAAGATACTTTTTCTTACACCTGACTGATTGAGTATTCGAGTTGTCTTATCACAGCAGTGTCCAGACGCCAATGGTTTTTTCGGTAGTATTCTTTATATGGCTGACTTACCTGTGATTCAGCAGCTACATCAAATTATTTCGCAAGTCTCTCATGTCTTGGAAGCGTCAAAGGTTTAAAATAAAGAAGATCAATCACTTTGTTTCCCATTACCAAACCAATATGTTTTCCGATTTTAAAATGTACTAAGCTGATTGCTATCTCTTTGTGACCATGTTATGACACTTCTTTCAATGTTTCATTAATAAGACCATAATTTTAACAAATTTCCTCTCTCTGTGAATTACGTTAAATCCTTTTTTGAAGCAGAATGGTTTCATTTTTTTGAAATATTACCAACGAGTATTTGGATTAGGGTAATTAGACACTTAACTTTCGTCTTGGAAAAGAGGACTCCCACTTGAGTGGTCCATTCCATGGTACATATTGAAGTCCCAGAAGAATTACATATCTTCTTCATTACTAACTTACGTATATCAATAAGCACTACAGAGAGAGAAACTGGTCCAAGGTTGTATTTCAAGTATAATTGAGTGAGCATCTTTGACATCACTCGTGTTCCCAGCATGGTAATATGTCTGTCCCCAAGGATTTCAAAGTGGCAGTTGCAGTCTAACAAGAGCTTCACAAATGACTTACGCTATGATTTTTGCAGTGATTAGTGCAGTTTGGTAAATCCCAGTAAGTATTTCATGGGTATTTGAATTGTCATCACAATACAAAATACCGACACAATCTTGCTCATCTCCTGAAATATCTCTTGTAACATAACTCATCAAAGAGTAAACGATAGGATTTCTTGGCTTTATACTTTCAGTTGGTATAAGCAAATATGTGATTATGTAGGTCCGAGGACAGGGAGCTGGGAAAGGTACCCAGGGACCCTCTCAGCCACATCACCGACCCCCTTAGCATGGGCTTTCTCGTGCTCTCTCAATCTGGTAGGATGGTGACCATCATGTGTATTTCTGTTTGTCATTTGTTTTTGGCAGCAATCTTAATTTCCAATATCGGTTGCCAGGTGGTGCTAGTGTAGGTATAAATCTTTGTTTCCGATGCCGACTGCTAGAGTGAACCAATGGAGGCAGTCATCTTTATTTCCAATGTCCCATGCTAGATGGCACCAGTGTAGAAAGTAATCTTTGTTTCTCTCACTGCCTGCTAGGCAGTACTAGTGAGTGTATTTAATTATTTACCCTTAATTTAAGGTCGAAGTTTTATTTGTCATACATGTAATGTTAGCCTCTGTCATAATGTGTATATAAAGCAAATGAAAATCCTGTGGAGTGGAGGAGTCTCGAAATGCCGAACGTTGTATTGGTATACATGTACCTTAGCCCACTGCGTTATTGAGACATATGATTGAGTGATGGTTTAAATGAGGTACATGGAGAGTACAAGAGTCACCATGTTTTAGTACAATGATTTAAAACATTTGTATGTATATTAATATTTTTATAAAAAAAACACCTTTAGACATTTGTTTTTTTAATTACCAGTAAAATCGGGCGAGCAGTAAATTGTATCCAAATGTTATATTATATTTATAATACCATGGCTTTTAATTTAATTAAACCGATATGTTTTGTTTTAAAACATAAATCGACCAATTTTTAAGTTCGTAATTTAATTACTGGTAAAATGTATTGCTCAATACTACAAATCCACATTTTAAATCCAGTTTTATAAAGTATGTTTATAAACATATTTTTTTATCGGTATTTTTTTAATAAATTGGTCTGCTGCTATAATTTTTTATGTTATTACCAAGAAAATAGAATGCAATGTATAAATTAACCCATAAATCTTTCAGTTTGTATTACCTTAGCTAAAAAATTTATCAAGTCAATATTTTTATGTAAAAAAACTTTATATTAATCTCATTTAGAATTTTTTAGATTACTCGTCTAATCTGAGTTGAGCCGAATCAAAACTTAAATTGTTAATACTGTGTTTTAAAAAATTATTAAATAAGACATTTTTATTGAAATTATTAATTTCCATAAAACAAACTTTTTAGACTTGTGTGACCGATGGAGTTGGTGTGTTTTCCAGTCACTGCCTGGTAACATATTTGCAATGAAGCAGCTTGGCCAATCAGACACAATATCTGTTCCCGAGCATCGCGTCCAGTGAGCGACCGAGTTCGTTTACATCGAAGGAACCACCACGCCACTTAACTTAGTATATTTACCTACTCTGTGCCTACAACATTCACTGCTACCCCTCCCATCCTCCTGCAAATAACTGCTCCAATTTCTACTACCTCAGCAGCTTTCTTCCACATCCATTGTGCCTGCTCGACTTTCGTTCACAACCCACTCTACTCCCACATCCTTTCCTTATAGCCCACTAAAGTTATATGCAGAAGATATGCATAAATTCTCAATCGTGACCAATACAATCTACTTACTACATGTTACAGCCCAAATCTTTAAATAGGCATCGTTGGTCACTATTTGTGACCCTTTGAGCTAGGCCCTTGAAATTCAGTACATGTGCATTATTTATGACCATGAAAGTATAGGTACCATGTCATAAGCCCCACATAATTTTATAAGCATAGTTAGTCACAATTAGCCAACCAAATGAACTTGGTTTCAAATCCAGTACTTTAAATTAATTTACGACTATGAATTTGTAGATATGTTGTAAGCCCAAAGCATTTTATATGCATATATGCATGCCATTTGCGACCCATTTGGGCTCGGCCCTTGAAATTCTGTGCACTGACATAATTTACGACCATGAGAATATAGGAACTATGTGATAAGCACTACAGATTTTATAACCATAGTTGAATATAATTTTCGAAACATTCATGTTTCGCCTATGAAATGCAATATGTTAGCATCATTTCTGTTCCTGATATTGTATGTACAGCATAATAAGACTTACAACATTTTATAGGCATATTTACCTAACCATTTGGGTAAAACCTACGAACTCTGGCATACAGTCATAATTTATACCCCCAAGAACATAAATTTGATACAATATGCCCTGTAAGATTTTATAGGCATTGCTGTCTGTAATTTTAGAACCATTAGTGTTGTGCCCTTGAAAACTGGTATGTAGACATAATATATGACCATACGAATGCCTATATGTCACATTATGCTCTCAGCCTTCCTATAAGCATAGTTCACGACCATTAACAATCAACTAGAGTTTTAGCCACTAAAAAAAATGTCATATGTAACACTTGCGACCTCGAAAAAGTGATATAAAACTTTGAATCTGAAGCATTTCTATAAGCATAGCTACACAAAATTTTCTGTATGTTACAGTAATAGATGCTAAATACAAACAGTTCGTACAATTCTTGACTCTTAACAGGCTGAAAAAGTATTGTGTCTCGACCATTCTTAAAAGCATAGTTGGCTGCCTTCTGCAAACATTGGAGGTAGAAACATGAGATTGAATATTGATAATGCTCACTACATCAAACAGGCTAACATTTATCAGTCCCTTAGCACTTTTGTAATCATAGTTGATGAGAATTTAAAAAGTCATCTAAAGAACCTTCAAATTTAGTCCACATTTAATACACCCAATACCAGATCAGGCACTTCGTCTTGTTAGTTGCATACCGATATCATAATAACAGTTCCCGCCATTTTCAAATACATATTATACAGAGATCTTAAATGGAGAAAGGAGACAACCCTCCACCATGATTCAGATGCCATGCTACACCCTAAACTTATTTATAAGTATAGAAAAACATTTATGAACCATTTGATATAACACCAAAATAAAAATGTAAGTTACACTCATTCCCCGAGTCCAATCAAACAAAAGTATTCCATTGCACTATAAAACATTCTGCACACAAAGTCGTCTGTCATTTTGCAACCATAAGGAATAAAACAATCAAATTCAGATAACAAGTAATAGTGCAGATTTTATACAAACGATATGGCATAGCTCCAGCATACCTCAGACATACCAAGCAACCATAACAACTAAGTTTAACAAACAAAAAAGTGTACAATCTACCCATGCCATCTGCCATAACGATGTTACTGACCTTCACTAGTCAAATATAATAAACACCATAACAAATGCAAATTTCTTACGTTGCTTGTGTTACACCCCACCCATTTTAGATCTTATAAGAGCAGATTGAACCAGTGAAAAGCATCTTAATCTTATTTCTCTCGCAGAGGGCACACAATGAAATTGCATGCTGTTCTAGTGATCATAAAATGTTATCAGTTATCGTGACATATGGGAAGCTTGGTTGCATAATATCGTATATCAGGCATACTTAGATTAGTGTTTATATAACAGCAATTTTGAAAATAGGTGTCTAACTAACTTAAAATATATTTATCGTTTTGGCATACCATACTTATTTGTAAAATCGGGGCAGGAATCGGTGGTTAGTTTCGAGAGATATTATATAAAAACTGTATTTATCAATTGGCACTGATTGTTCCCGAGATATGACACACAATAATAATTTTTTCATGTGCCATTGTCTTACAAAATTGCTCACATAAAAAACTTCTTATAGAAATATTTAATGATCGTAATATATACCGCTAGCATACAAAGTCAAGTTGAAATTTATTGCATGGTTTCGCAGATATAGGATAATAATCTATAATGCCTGTACAACTGCCATTTTGAAAATAAGTGTGTGACCCTATCAAAACATATTTATTCAAATCGCCTGATCTGTGACTATTGTTTGCCAAATTTAGTACGAATTGGTACATTTTTCCGGTGATATTAAAAAAAACGTTATTTCCTCACGAAATGGCGAACAAAATTGGATATGTTTTATTACAGCCAGGTGTATTTAAAATATATCACACACATTTTCATAAGGAAACTGAGCTCGTGTACCTTCCCAAAGAATTCCTTCTCGTGTAAGCGCAGCACGAAATACAATCTGTTTACAAACAACTATCTGCTAATATTCAACAGGAAACAGAGATTCTCGACTTTCTCCCATTTCTAGAGTGTTTTCAAGGAAGCACTACTGTTACGTACACACCACATTTTAGAATCCAGTGTAAGGCACATCGGGAGGGTTCTGCAGTAACAATACTAAATACGGTACCTTTACCACTGAAATATGAATGAATAGCTTTAAGGAATATGTGTGGCCTGATAAACGCATTTACAAGAAAGACAGAGATCTACAAGATTATGTCACATTTTACAACCTAATACCTATGCTTTTGTCAGCTACATAGCCAGCAGACGTCTACCATGCACCTGAGACAGGCAAAGAAGCTGCTTCAGGCTCTCAGGCATAATGTGTTAATTGCACACACCACATAAAGTGGTTGTCACTTTGTTGATGGATACGTTGGAAAGAAAATCGTAACGACTCTATTCGTCTACTGTGATCGTGTTAAATTATTAATGAGGAGTCGGTGGTTAAGGACATGAGAGTATCTTCGATATCACCGCTAATTCTGGCGGATGGTAGTGGTCCATGTCCCTGCAACAAGACTAAAAACGGTACCTCTAATACTGAAAGCTGGACAGCTGTAAAGATAATGTGCGGCCTGATCGACAAATTTGCAAGCTAGACAGCGATCTACAAGATTATGTCCCATATTACATATATTAGATACTGAGTGCAAGTAAAATGGCAAGGTGTTTACACGAAGCGATAATACCAGAAGACATGAAGCTAGTAACTGTTTATTCAGCACTTCATACAAGATTTATCCATGTGATAAATGCTGCATGGTGTATGCGAATAATAGTGAATTGAATATTCACATCAGGTATTGTTCTACCAAATATTATTGTATCACGAAGCCTGATTTTCTTTAAAAATTGTGTTTTTTTTTGCGATTAAAAAATAAGTCGAGTGTATAAAATTTATATTGTAAATGTGTTTTTCCTCAATATCTGTAAAAATAAAGTTGCTGTAAGAGAATGTCTCATATGTTATTTGTTTCTTTAAACTATTGTAATATTGCGTGATTAGGGAAGAACTGTTTACGATCAATCTTGTGTATTATAAATCTATGGAACTGTTGAGTTTAGCATCAAAGAGAAATATTTTATGGTCACATATAGTGTCTTAATATATACAAATGTTCATAAGTTGTAAGGTTATAAAACACGACATATATTCATATTCAGATTCAGTATTGCTCATGACATAGATTTATGTCAAATTTGTATGTAATTTAAAAGATAAAAATGATAAATATTTTTTTCTTAACTTCAGAACACACTGCGAATAAAGGTAGGGCAATGTGTGGGTAATATTATTAAATTTTATATAAACCAATTAAATGATTGTTAGCTACTTGGAACTCGATTAAAAATTAATATTTTTACACCAGTATTTTGTTATTAAATGTATTGTATGCAGAGCATTGAAAATGTATATATTGCTGTTTCCTGTGACAAATGAAATTTGATATGTACGTAAATCAAATAGCTTTCTGTAAAACGAAAAAAGAAGATACCTTATTAATACAGAAATACATTTTTATATGAGTCCATAGTTGAAGGGGTAAAGCGTATTTGTTGCTCGGTTTGTGATATAGGTAATGACTTAAATTGTCAGAGAGCGATGCATGTGTCTTTGTTAAACTTATACTTTTTTAATATAGAACGTACTCTAGTCTTATGCACTCCTTCAAACCATACCATCTGCCATATCAATCAAAACCACTCAGACATATATGTCACCATACTCATCATACCATAGCACATTTCACTTCATGAGATTCAGGTATTCATAATTTCTCACTTTATTAGTGTCGCACACATCGGAGCAATTCAATTTAACTGAAAACATATCACGAAAGGTAAGATTTTTTTGCACTGTAGGGTGACTTCGAGAACATAATTCGCATATTTTGCAGACTGCAGCACAGTAGCAGTCATTATACAAAACGAATCACCTGAAATTTACTTCACAAATATTGAGGAAATGAAAGGGGCTTTTGATGTGCTTGTTTCACAGAAGTAAGATTTGGACAAGCGCTAATAATTGCAGCCCATGCATACATATTTTAGTAATAATTAGAATGTTTATTTCTTGAAGAAATCAGATTTTCAAATGGATCAATGGCTATTCAATTCATGAACATAAAACTGGAGGAAGTTAGAACGCCAATGGTGCGTTTTTCAAGATTCTAGTAAAAGTAGTTTAAGTGCTATTATTATAAAGGACGAGTATAAAAATATACCCCAAATTTGAAGGTCTATAATATCAAAACCAAACAACCTACAACCTTGATTGACCAATTAAATGAACAATATAACCATGAAGTTGGTTTACTGTACATTATTAAATTTTCAATGTGACCCCCATGAGCGGCCCGAACGACATTTACGCGATAATCAAACTCGTTCCACGATCTTGTCAGCATGTCTGGTGTTACGGTTTAGATGGCGTTCGTAACTCTCGGTTTGAGTTAGTGGGGAGGAAGCGAGATCGCATTCAACATGTCAATGTGAAGGGGACGGTCTTATGTTTCCTTTACGTGCCCAGAATGAGATAGACGATACCTTCAATTCTAAGCTGGTTTTTAGCGATGAAGCAACGTTCCATACAAACGTTAAGGTGAACCGGCACAAGTGCGGATATGGGGCCAGGAGCCTCCACACGAAACCACCAAACACGAGCGTGCTTCCCCCAAAGTGAACGTGTTTTGCGCTGTGTCCAAAGACACTGTTTTCCGCCCTTTCTCTTTTCACGAGCCCACTGTTACTGGAATCCCTTATTAGACATGCTTACAGAGTGGTTGTTTCCTTAGTTAGAAGAGGCGACGGGAGACTTCATTTTTCAGCAGGATAGTGCGCCAACCTATTGACACCTAGCCGTTCGCAGATACCTGAACGAGACGTTTCTGCAACGCTGGATTAAACGAGGAGCGGCTGGTAATCAGGCACTTCATCACTGGCCCCAAAGAAGTTCGGATCTTACCCTGTGCGATTTTTTTCTAGCGGGGTACATAAAGGATCAAGTGTTTCGTCCACCATTGCCGGCAAACATCGACGACCTCAAAACGAGAATTACGGACATCATCCAAACTGTAACACCGGATATGCTGACAAGAGCGTGGAACGAGTTTGACTATCGCGTGGATGTCGTTCGGGTCGCTCACAGTGGTCACATTGAACATTAATGAATGTATGGTAAACAAACTTCATGGTTACACGAATCATTTGATTGGTCAATCAAGGCTGTAGGTAGTTTGGTTTTGATATTATAGACCTTCAAAGTTGGGGTATTCCTTTATACTCAGCCGGTATAACAATTTTAAATACCTATATTTGTCTGCTCAATTTAATTGCTGAGTTACTAGGCTACGATTTTCGTACGCTTGTGCATTTTTCCTTTGCACTGATTGCACTGGGACCTCCTTATCCAGTACGTACGATGTACTGGAAGATGGTATTTACTAATGCTGAAAAAGCCGACATGAGTAGATAGATTTGGCCTATCAGAGGGCATGGGCTGGGTGCTGCGTATCTTCGGTTCCACCGCCATCTTGGATCATCTATCTTGATTATGTCAAATCCGCCATATTGTTTGTCAGCCATCTTGTTTCCATTCACTCTTATTTCTTCCATATAGCATCCCCTCCACCATCTTACTTCCACTTTACTTTTGTTTGCATTGGCTGTTGCTAGGAGGTTAATCAGTCGTTAGACAACCACATTTGTTTATGGAAATGGCAGCTAGAATGCGCTGATGTCGCTCTCGCTCGGCCGGCATGTTGGTTCTATATTTAGCCACTAGAGGGACTGCATTTTATTTCATTTTCGCAGAGCTCAAAATATCGTTGGGAGGAGGGCTGGATCGAACTTCCGAAACTTGGGTTGGCATCCAGATGCTTTAGACCACTCTGCTATTTGGAAACGTGCTGGGAGAAAGGTTTTAAAAGAAATAATAGCATGTGTGTGCAGGGGACGAATGATTATTTTGTTATGATTTTTCCAATGGGTAGGAATAATTTTTTTTTAAGTTTTTTTTTGACAGTCCGAGAATTATATAGACCAGCAAAAAGAATTTTTTTTCATATAGTCATATACATGCAATATGAATTGTTTTATAGAGTAATAATTCTTATTGAGTATTATTTTAATATTGTAAAAAGGTGTACCTTAAAAGTAAAACATTTTTTTTTTACATTTTTTATTCATTTAAGTTACTGGAGTTGAATTTGCATGCATGCATGAACTTGCACGGCAGTTCACCTTGTCAAATTTTTCAAAAAATATCTGCACTTGCATGGCAAGGGCTATGTTAGCATTTTTACAGGTTGCATCTGCACTGTGTCAGGAAACTGAACATGTGTATGTGTACATACTTTCACGTCGTTTTCACAATATACATGGTGTTAACAGCATAAGTTAACATAGGTGGGACAAGCTGTGTTAGCATTTTTACAGGTCTACACCTGAACAGTGTCAGGTAACTAACTGCACATGTTCATGTGTATGTGCTTCCGGCTCGTTTTCACAATTTACATGATGTCAGATAGCCTAAGTCAGCATGCACATGGGAAGAGCTGTGTTAGCATTTTCACAGGTCTGAACCTGCACAGAGCTAGCTATATCCAACCCAATATGGTTTATAAGGACAGGCAAGTGCAAGAGTAAAATGAATGCAAAGTAAGGTAAACAGACATTTGTTTAAAAACAATATATCTATTTTTAGAATTTTTTTTTTTGCATCATACTTTTAAAACATTGGTAAGTACTATTTCAGAATGTCCTCGTTGACCCATGAGTCGTCATATTTCGAGTTTCCAAGCCACCTCATTCACATGTGTCCATTATGCTGTTTCAGCACCATTTCCACCAAATAAACATCGGGAAACTTCGTAGGCTGGATTTCCTCTGCGTTAAAGCATCCGATTATGGGTTCAGCTCATAGGTCCTTGAGGTAATACATGCATGGAAATACATGCGAACCACCTTGTACAATTCTGCCGGCCAGTTGTGACGATGCCTTGTGAAAAATGCCACTCTGTTTGGAGATGTGCACCAAGTCACTGATCTTAGTTTTAGGCTTGCGCAGGTCCCTCCTCATCGAAATATCATAAACAGACCGAAGCAGGGAGTCGTCCTTGACATATTCGGGCTTCATGTGAGTGGTAGAATGAATGGTAGAATTATACTCGTGGACGAGTTTCGGTAATAGCTCAAGCAACTTGCAGTTTCTGTTCGCCTTGAAATATATACATAATTTGGCTTTTAGAATCCAGTGAAAATGCTCGACAATTCTAGAGAACATTGAATCGTGATTTTTGCAGTACCTTTTCATCAGTCCACAGAAAGAAGCATTTAACTATTCTTTGCCATCATAGATGTGGAGATTTTTCTATAATCGCCCTTCGCTCAACACATCTGCCATGGCCTCTGTGACATCACATGCATTCTTCGAATTGAGCGGTCTGGCCCAAGCATCCATGAAAAACGTGTCTATTATGGTCAAAATATAACTGTGGCCTTTATTTGCAAAAGCAAAGTCTTGCATTTCCATCAGGTAGGATTGGAAATTATTGTCCGGCTCTTTCATGACATACTTTCTCTGAAAATAATTACTTCTGGTCGATCTGTGCAATTCCCAATAAACGGCATATTTCGTCATCGCATGACATAACCAGCTTCGACGAGTTCTTCGATGATGGGCATAATCTTGTTGGTGTGGACGGTTGCCCGCAGACTGCGAATTGACCAGTAGCTGCAGTCTATCAAAGAGTTAGTTCGGATAATCCCAAAACATATAGTCTATCTTGTGTTTGGCATCGATCTTCTGCAGCAGCAGACACGATCCAAAAGCTTCAACCAGTCGTGGAAACAGTCCCACGATAATGTCAAATTTCGCATAGGTTGTGTCCTTAAATCGCCACATTGAGGGGTTATCGTTCGCATAATAAGCACGACTGGACTGTAGCATGTGGCACTTACGCAAATCCGATTCGGTGTAGTGTCCAGGACCCCTACGAAACAAAAGTTCGCAGAGACCATGTTTCATTTTCACCTTGCGCTTGCCAATCTGCATCACATCTCCTGGAAAGAACATCACTTCCTTGTTTCCAAGAAACCGTTTTTCATTGCAGTGTCGCAGGCCATACATCTTTTCACTGTTCCGATCAGAATAGGAAATGATGTAGTGCCCGACCAGGGTGCCCACCTCGGGTCCACACTCTCGTGCTCGTTTCCGTTCCCATGCACACAGCACATCGATAATGGGCAGATCATCTTCGTTGATAGTGATGACCTCTTCCGATTCGGGCAGTTCTGGACTTATTTTCTGTTTATGCATCGCGGTCAGTCCTTTCACATTGATTTCATGTTTGATATCCGGCCAAGGCAAAGCTTTCCCCTGGCGTTGTCGACCAAGTGCGAGACGGCTGGTTATCGGCTTGTTAGCCTCTTACCTTCGATTCACGAGAGCCAGTTTTTTAACTTTTCGAGAGTAGATATTTCGCGTAAAAAACTTTGATGGCCTGCTGTAGCTCAGTCGTCAGCTCGGTTCGGTATGCCACCATTCATAGAATGGAATAAACACACAACCACACAAGTTGATGAAAGTGAATTTTCGATCCTTTCCAGTCGGTCGATCCACGAATCCAGCACTTTCTTGCTATGCCTCGCAACATCAGTTTTGGCAGCCAATTTGGACATTAACGTATTTTGAAGAGCCTTCAATACTTCCCATCTCTGTGAATTCGACAAGTCGATCAGGTCTATTATCTGTGCCTCTGCGCTCCCTGTGTGCGAGTCGATGGCCACCATATCTTCCAAAATTTCATTTTTCATGCTCTCAATCTTTTGCCCAAGAAGCGACTGGCCCCTGCGAACAGTGGTGAGGCAATCTTCCATTAGCTCATTTCCATCATCATCGGGGCGTAGACCCTATCCGAAATTGGAAATTGTATTCTGACTCATCGTCGACATCTTACTATAAACTAGTAGAAGCCATTCCTGGACCTTCCCTTATGTACTGGCGAATCCTTATCGATCACTATTATGCCATACTCCTTGTTCCAGCACAAAGAACACATATCCTTAATCTCTGAGAATGTCATGACTGTATTGACATGACCATCGTACACATGCCGCAATTTCGTATCGTCCATGCTAAACAATAAATGAAAATTGACATTTTCGCATAGTAACTGTTTTTCTATGCACAAATAAGTTAGGCTCAAGTACTCATAGTCCATGTTCGCATGCCATCCTATGCTAAAGTACTTTTGAATGCATGACTGTTTCTCAAATGCCACATAATCGAAAATAATTTCCTAGTTTTTGCAATGCTTCGCTTGGTGGCATGACAGCATCGTTATCGCTGCAAGGGAAATAGTGTAGGACTTCCACGGCCTGCAGTATGCGTGCCAGAAGCTGGTATTTAAGTTGCTGGAGCTATTTGGAGTACAGGTACATATTCTCGAACCTAAGACTATTCGGTTCCTCCAAAATGCTGAAAGAACACACATCTTACCACTTCCAAATAGTCCGCAAATTAGTCCTCTCACAGTATTGGGCAACAGCTTGCTGTGATGTGCATCGTGTGAGGTTTCGACATCTTCAACATGAATGCGTATTGGTAGAGTAACATCTTGGTTGGTAATATGTATGTTACCACTGCAATACTGCGGAGCTGATTGCTGAGAGTCCGAAGCAGATTGCAGAGCATTCGGTGCAGATTGCGGAGCGAGTAGAGCAAATTGTGGAGCACATACCACCAAGTGGGAAAAGTGCTGCGTGACTTGCTGATGCAGTATCCGCAAGGACCCATTTACATGGCAGAGCCCGAGCGGAAAAAATGGCTGAGCGACTTGGGCAAAACCAAATTGGAAATCATTGATGTGCAGTTCGAGTATGGCTGTACTTCACTGCGCAAGTTGGCGCAACTTTATGACGACCAGCACCGACACTTCTCGGCCAGGTCAGAACCTGACTGGACATGCATGTGAAGGAACACACAGCTACTGCGTAAATTGTATGCCTCATCCTTAAAACGTGAATCTGCTGCCTTTGACTAGCCATAAAGTCACCCGAAACATAAGAGAATTTAGTTTTGCATATGATTGCACACCTGATGAGAAAAATCGGTGCTGTCATTTAGTCACCGCCTAGAGGTCTGATCGTCACCATGACTCCATTCTGTCCTACGAACATTGATGTCAATGCCAAGCCTGACTATGGCAGCATTGAATACAGTTTCATTGCACAATATGGATATCTGCGCACCTACAACAAGACCTGCAATGATATTGACATACAGCATTGGCTTGTCGCGCATTATCCAGTCGTCTACGAACCAAAACAGTTTCGATTGGACTGTCCAAGACCATCAGCCTATGTGTTGTTCCACATGATGCCGAAGACGCAGCTGCCCTACACCATCGACCAAATCATCGCCTCGGCCCAGACACCTGCTACCATCCACGCACTAGACTGTGCCGGGGAGCTTCCCCAGGCATTGCAAGGCGCGAACCTTCCCATCATCCTGGGCCCAAGAAAGATGCTGTCAGCCAGACGACCAGACGCCGGCGAGTACAGTATCGGCGCCAGACACTCGTAATGGTACCCACCATGGTTGATTCTGCCTCCATCTCGGGAAACGAACCTGCACCTTCTCGTCGACGCCGCCCAGCAGTGTGTATTCCTGGAGCTGTGAATGCTGGACATACTGTTCGTGGTTGTCCCACCATTGGTGAGGTGGAAGTCGTTGAATCAACTGTGAAAGACGTGCAAAATCTGCAGTGTGGCTATGATGATGTGGATGACCAGCTGGTGACCGGGGGTGTGAGTGGTAGAGACGACGGACATCGCCATGATCGTGAAACTAGTGCTGCATGTCGCAAGAAGCTAATGCTTACCTTCATTGGCGAACTGCTTAGCCTTGCATGTGACAGCCTACTAAAATAGTGCAATGTGTACACTTTTTCAGTTAACCAGAGCAATAAAAAATATATGGAATAGTTACAATTTCGAAAAAGTAAGATCAGCTATGCTTGTATTTTGCATTCTTTATTGAGTGTGTACTAAATAAATAGTGTATGAAAATGTAATTGAGTGTTTTATTTAATTTTTCCTTTTGTAATTTTTTTTCAATATTAAAAGTTTTTCCTGAATATTGTATGTAATGAAAATAGATTTTCAATTAATACATTTTTTTAATAACATCCTAATCAGGGAAAATTTTTATCCAAGTGAATAAACAATCATATTTTCTGGGGTCGCTCCTGTATTTCCGTGCCAGACGATGCCGCAGGCCGGCGGGTTTTCACGCTGTCTCCCGTTTCCCCACCTCGCTTCACCCTCATCGGCTTTCCAGATAAGGGGAGAGAAATCGTTGTTGTGTTACTAGCTTTTAAAATGTATTCTGCAATCATTATCGTAGTTTCTTCTTTGACTAACATAGTATATCACTCAGAGGATTGAATATCTTTCATGACAGGGGTGTGGTTTTTTTTGTTTACCATTTGGAATAAATCGGAATTAATTATTGATAAATGATGATGTTCTGAGAATTACTACAGACGTGATAGTAGTAGGCCTACTATAAGTAAAACGATAACTGTCTCTAAAATATAATTTAAAAATGTCCATTCACCTAATAAAGTAACTTTTCATTATTAATCTTATACATAAGTAATGGCAAAAAAGATATAATTCCAAGGTGAACACCAAATGTCCCCCTTAAAACACATAACAAGAATCGTATAAAAAAAATAAGTGGCTCAGAGTCAGAGTGTTTTAAAATAAAGGGTCGTGGATTTTTTTCCCCCGTGATAAATATTTGCCCTATACATTATCTGTGGATTAGCAATTCACCGGTTGAGGTTCCTGACCAGGAAACGAACAGCTACGTACAGTCGTGAAGAAACCAGCACATTCGTAAAAATACACCAGCTCGGCTTGTAAGCAGCCATCAGTCGCTAGTGTTCTGTAATATGCTGCAGGAATACGTACAGGCTGTTCACGATAAACTGAGCACAATTGAAAGCCCTGCTTAAGATCTACTTTTAAGCATATTGTGTATTTTTCCATCACATGTAAAATTAACATTGAAATTTGCCTAATCACTTTAGTCATGCGCCGATCAAATGAAAGTAGAAAATTGCTACCCAAGTAAATTTTTTTTTAAATTTTGCTAATTATTAGTCTCACAATCATTTGAATAGCCGGCGGGTTTTCTAGGGGATATCCCGTTCCCCCCGGCCCCTCATTCCGGTGCTGCTCCAAACTCCCCTCGTGTCGCCCTCGTCTTCTCTCAAGACCTCGATGTTAAGAGCCGTTCAAATTTCTTTACTCACTCTTTATACATACTTTCTATATATTATTTTCTAATTTTTTTAAAATAATAATTTTAAGCTAACCATTTCTTATACACTTGATTTTATAGTTTCAGGTGTTGCTGTACTCAAGTCGGTTCAACACTTGTTTAGTTGTCACTCTTCGGGTTCAGTAATATTAATCAATTATACCCTAGACAAAGCAGACTGTTTGCGAATAATTTACCCACAGGTTATAACATTGATCATTACAGACCAAAATATGCTTAAACGTGCTTAATGTACACAATTGCGTTCACTGAGTCTGAATGGACTAAGCAATGCTTAAATGCTGAAGGCTGCTGTAATATTTTTTTATGTGAAAAAGGTAATGAAACATTAATAAAGTTATAATTTGCTATACCTGGCCTAAAAGCAAACTCAAGTGTTCGTTAGAAAACAGAAATAAAACATAGTTTATATTTGAAAAGAAATTTTTGTTTTGATACACTAGAGACAATACACAAGATTCATTGTCTACGCGATAAAAAGGTTTGAGCCGTTCATGCAAAATGATAAAACGTAATTTATAATTTTTAAAATATACATGCCATAAAATGTTGATACGTTAAAGCTTAAACGAAATTTACAACGCGGGAATTTTCGAGCCAAATTTTTCATGTTAACAGCGCATACTTTTATATTACTTAACTCGTATCTTGTGTTACTACGTCATTCGTAAATATTTCCCCCATCTTTGCCCGTGGATATTACATGCACGTTCTAACATTATAGACCATTCCGAAGCCTTGCTAAAGTTGTACTCCTACTTTCATGCAAGTAAAATTAAGGACAACGAAGTATATTCGTGCGCTTATTTCTTAATAAAACGTCTATGTAAATTATTTAAATATAAAATACAGGAGACAGTTCAATTTTGCTTATAAATTAATGATAACTTATGATACACGACACATCCAATTACATGCGGTGATTAAAAAAAAAACGCGACTATAACTGCTTTTCAGACTATTTCAAAATAATTTATTAAACGCGAATTTCCTGCATTTGTGTATGCACTATAAAAACCATAGTTTAGAAACGGTATTTTTATTCAGAGACATAACATATTAAGGAGCCTGCCTACCTAAGCTGAGTCATTATTCTTGCGCAGCATTTATTTATGTTCCCGCCAATTACATATTAAAAAAATATAGATTAAATTATATCTCAGCAGATGTTACGAGCACTACAGCACTTCATATATACTCATAAGTTCTAAAATTAACAGAAAGCGAATACAGTTCGGTTACTGGCTCCTTAGAACATGCGGTGTTTTCTTGCATAGACTGATACATAGTTCTGTGCACATGTGTGATTTTTCAATGGTTTCAAATTCTGGCAAAAGGGGAAAATGCAGTCCTTATGCATCTCGTTTACATATTTTTGTGCAGGACTAGCAATGCAATGGAATCCGACTGAGTAATGTTTCCAATACCATTTGGATGTGTCTGGACTAGGAGCTAAGTGAATTTTCTCTCGTGAAATAATTTAATATTTTTTTGGTTGTGAAGAGAAGGCGAGTTCAGTCTCTCCTGCCCTGCCAAGCCGCGCGGCTCTCTCGCGGTGTCGCCTTGACAGCGCGACGACGGGCGGTGCGTGCGTTATCTCTGCGGGCGGTGTGCAATTTCGTAGTCACAGCGTGAGACGGTGTCACCCCGCGCGCGACGAGGTCTTGCGGTCTCACGCCGCGCATTGCTGCTACTCGCTGTGCCTGGCCGGCAAATGTCTCGGGGTAAATAAATTCTTTCTAAAACTGAAATTAGAATATGTGACAACACTCTCTGCGATTATTCATGAATAAAAACTGAAATAATAACTAAAAATCCACGATAGCAGGCAAATATTAAATTTTTTTATGAATAAAAAATTTTATTTTAAAAATTAAATTTTTCATTATTTAAATAAGAGTTATGGTTACATGTTGCTGGGAAGGTGGAGGGAGAGGCGCCCCTGCCTGTGACGTCAACCGATTTGGTTGTCCCAAATTCACCTGGTATTTTCCTACTGCTACAATGCTTACATAGTTTATGAAGAAATAAGTATGGTGGGAGGGGAAGTCCACCAATAAAAATGCCTGGCCAAAAGCGTTACCTGATATGCCTCATAGTTTCTGACAAAATAAGAAAGATTGGAATGAGGGGAAGTTGGCCAGTGAAAATGCTTGTCCAGAAGGAAGAGGAAGTCTCCCATAGTGGTCCCTACTCTCCAGGTACTATATTCCTTAAATAACTATGCGCCTCCCAACCATTTGGCTAAGATATATAAAGCATGGAGCATCCCCAAATCTCACACTCTGATATCAGCACATGTCTGCATATCTGAGCACTCTCCAGCTTCGTCGCCATTTTATGCTTGGAGAGTTATTGCGAGGTTTCGCGGTAGCCTTCGAGTTTTGCGTCGAGTAATTGCTCGCTAAGATGTTATTTCTAATTTATTGATCGTCGAGTTTTATGCATGCTTGTTAATTTTGTTTGCTAACGAGCTCTTAAATTTATTTGTCATCACATTTCATGCATAATGTTTGCTAATGAGCTGTTTAATTTTAAAATAAATAACTCATTCTGTGTCTTGTTAATTTGTTTGGCAACAAGCTCTTTAATTTTAAAATAAATAACTGTCGCAGTATCTTGTTTATTTGTTTGGAAATTACCTCTTAAATTTTATTTTTAATAAAGTTTGTATGCAAATGATTTTAAATAACATTATTTTGTAGTCTTACTGAATTTTATAATGAAAAGTTATTAACGACGTTAATTTTATTTTGTGCAGTGATTGGCAGCCATTACATTGGTCCATTGCCAAAGGTTCGTGTTTGGTCTGTCAACCGATATCAGTGCAAGTCAGCATCGACTGTCAGCTCTCGCGTGTTGCACATTCTTTTGAAATGTTAACCGGCAATAGTGGACGAAACACTTGATTCTTTATGTACCCCATGGAAAAAAATCGCACGGGGAAAGATTTTGGCTTCTTGGGGGCCAGTGATGAAGAGCCTGGTCACCAGCTGCTCCTCGGCCAATCCAGCGTTGCAGCAACGTCTCGTTCAGGTATCCGCGAACAGCTAGGTGCCAATGGGGTGGCGCACCATGAAGTAAACATCAGACCATCCCCTTCAGATAGACGTGTCGAATGTGAGCTCGCTACCCCCTCGCCACCTCAAACCGAGAGTTACGAACGACATTCAAACAATACACCGGACATGCTGACAAGAGCGTAGAACCAGTTTGATTATCGCGTAGATGTTCGGGCAGCTTATGGTGGTCACATTGAACATTAGTGAATGTATGGTAAACCAATTTCATGGTTCCACGGTTTATTTGATTGGTCAGCCAAGGTTGTAGGCTGTTTGGTTTTGATATTATAGACCTTCAAATTTGGGGTATTCTTTTATACTCATCCTGTATTTTGGACCACCTGCGCATCCAGCTACATAGATTTGCCAGCAGCAAAAAAAAAATTAGGGAAGCCGTGATAAACCCGGAAAAACGAGGAACACGAGTGCTTCAAGTGGGCAATACTCGCCAGATAAATTAAAGGCTGGAATCTTGAAAGTGTAATTAATATACATAGAGAACTGGAAAGCAAGTTCCACTTCGATGGCATCGAGTTCCCCACACCTCTGCACCATATATATAAATTTGCAAAGCAAAACCCTGGAGTGACAGTAAATGTATATTTATTCTCGATGATGAAATGAAGGTGGTACCAAGACGAGTATGTAATGAAGAGAACCCATGTATTTCGATCTCCTCCTCCTCACCACCGATGACAATGCACACTACACATACATAAAGTACTTTTTAAGACTGGCTGAGCTCACAACTGAGAGCCCACGACCTCAAGATCCATATTTGTAAAAGGTGTTACACATGCTATGATTCCAGGCTGTGAGTAACAGAAAAGACAGGCAAAGAGATATTGGCGGATCAAAAAAAATATTCCAGTCCCCACACTCCTGCATGTATTGAAATGCTGAGCCACGACAATAAGGGAAGAAGGCCAAACCTAAAATTTAATATTTATCGTAATGCAGACAAGATGGCAATCGTCATCTACACCGATTTCAAGGCCATGCTCCTGCCTGTTCAAACCTGCCACACCTACCCCCAAACATCCATTACTCACTCTTATCAGAAGCACGAGGCCTATAGTTATTGCTATTATGTTCAAGTCGACCACGACATCATACCTGCCACCAAAACCACAAGCCTCCCATAGGGCCGAAAATTTTCATTGGAGAAGATGCTGCCAAGAAATTTATTAAATAGATTGTGAATGTTGGAAATAAAGTGAAGGAAATTTATGAAACAAGTGAACCCATTAAGCCGCTCAGCAAATTGGAACTATTGAATCATGCTATGACATATACCTGCTGCTACTGGGAATAAAAATTCACAACTGATAACTGGGAGGTAATAAACTACGACCACTTCACCGGAAACTACACTGGGGCATCCTGCAATAACTGCAACAATCTCAGCTGCAGTCCAAAAAGATTACCAGTGTTTTTGCACAACCTGACATATGACAAGAAATTTATAATAAAGCATCTGGGCTACGATGAAGAGAATATATTCATCATCCTGAATACACAGGAGAAATAAATCACGTTCTCGAAATCGCTGGGGGGAGAAACTCAAACTCCAATGCATTAACACCTTCCGCTTCATGTCCGCCAGCCTTGCCGCTCTCGCCGATAACCTGCCAAGAGACCAGCTGAAAAATACAGCAAAGTTCTTCATCCCAGACGAACTGGAATTAGTAAGGAGTAAGGGAGTGTTTCCCTATGATTACATGGACAGCCCGCAGAAACTTGAAGAGACCCAGCTGCCTCCCAGTGATACATTTTACAACAGATTAACGGACACAGCCATAAGTGAAGAAGACTATGCTCATGCACTTACAGTATGGGAAAAATTCGGCTGTAGGACAATAGAAGATTATTCTAACATTTATTTGAGACTGATATTTTGTTGTTGTTAGATGTATTTGAAAAAGTTAGGAAACTGTGCCTGGAAACCTATGACCTGGACTGTATCCGTTCCATTCGATACCTTGTTGAAGCACACCAAGGTAGAGCTGGAACTGCTAACAGATTACGATAAGTTTTTAATCATTGAAGAATGCATATGGTCCAATGTGTGAAGCGTCATGCAAAAGTCAATAACAAATACATTCCGTTCACATACGATGCGAGCAAGCCGCCCATCTACCTCCAGTATATAGACGCGAACAATTTGTACGGTTAGGCAATGTCTTTGCCCGTCCCAGTGGGTGAGCACCATCATCGATATCAAGGCGGTGCCACATGATGACCAATTCGGCTACGTTTTGGAGGTAGACCTAGAATATCCTGCAGAACTCCACGACTCGCACAGAAACCTGCCATTCTTGTCCGTTAAAGAGTGTCCTCCAGGTGGCAAGAAAAAAAAAATATTGACGATGTTGCAAGTAAAGAAAATCTACATTGTGCAAGAAAATCAACGAGAAGCAAGCAACTGAACATGGGCTCAAAGCTAAGAAAATTCATTGTGTGCTGCAATTCGAACAAGAGGCATGGCTCAAGCCCTACATCGACCTGAACACGGAGAAAAGGCCAGCAGCTGGCAATGATTTTGAAAATGATTGTTTTAAGCTTATGAAATTGCAACATTTGGAAAACTAATGGAAAATAAGAGGAAGAGACAAGTCATGGAATAAGTGTGTAATAAAAGAAGAATGAATAAATAGATTTCCAAGCCCACCTTCAAGTGCAGGAAGATTTACGAAGAAAACAGATCCCTGATGAAAATGAAAAAAAAAAAACAACATTGTTTGATAAACCTATTTACAGCGGATTTTCAGTGATCGACCTCTCCAAAACGTTGCTGTACTGGTTCCATCACAGCATCATGAAAAATAAGTACGAAGAAAACATTAATTGACTATATACACATACTGAATCATTAATTTATGAAATTGAAATGCAAGATTATTATGCAGACCTGGCTGCAGATCCCACGCTCATGGAAGAGATGGATACCAGCACATACCACCCACTCAACCCAACTACTCCCCCCACCAACACGAAAGTGTTGGGGAGATTTAAAGACGAGTGCGGAGGTGGACTGATGAGTTAGTTCGTGGGGCTGTGTGCCAAAATGTATCCTAACTAATATTATAAATGCAAAAGTGTGTTTGTTTGTATGTAAGTCCTTCTTTCACGTCGCAACGGAGCAACGGATCAACGTGATTTTTTTACACAGATAGTTTGAGGGCCGGGAAGCGACATAGCCTACTTTTTATCCCGAAAAAATATCTCGTTAACCTCAGGAAAAAAATAATTGTAAAAATAGCGCCCGGGGTACAATGCTGCGTCAATGTAAGTTGTTAGTGTGAGACGACGTCGCAACGGATCGGCGTAATTTTTTGCGCAGAGATAGATGGTGGGCCGGGAAGTGACATATGCTTCTTTATCCCGAGAAAATATCTCATTCCCTCAGGAAAATTCTTATTGGAAAATGAAAAAGTACACAAACGGAACAACAATGCATTGTCGCAACCAAGCAACAGATCGACGTAATCTCTTTCACAGAAATAGTTGGAGGGCTGAAAGTTGATATTTGCTACTTTTTATCGCGAGAAAATATCTCAAAAAATTTCCAAACAATAATAGTGAATCAAGTCGGAAAAAGGTTTGGCGCCAGCGCGCTCTCTTGCCATATGCTGTCTAAAACGTTTAAGATGGAACAATATCATGTAGTAAAGAATTGTGTAGAATAAAAATACCTAAAAAAATCTCCGTCGTAGCACATATATATCTATAAAAGAGAAATACTTATAAGTGTTTTAACATTTAATTCGCTGATACGTTGATTTTTATATTATGTATAGAGTATAGAAGATTAACACTAAGTAAAATTCAACCTTATTTTAAAAAAAACCTAAACAATAATTCTGTAGTCCACGCGAGCGGAGCCGCGGGCACAGCTAGTAGTTATATATGTGGGGGCAAAGTAACCAATAAGGCAAAAGGATTCCAGAAGAATAGTCTCAAAAATAAAATTACATTTGAAGATTACAAACGAGTGTTGAAGCAGCAGCAAGTAATGTGTAACCATGAATAATAAAAGATCATACCACCACGAAGATTACACCCAGTGCATGAACAAAGTCGGACACACATGGCAGGACGACAAGAGGCGGATATTGGATGGTTGAATAGTGACAGAGCCATATGGATATGAGAATCAAAAGAAAGTTTCATACAGTATCAAATGGTCATATTCGGTAGAAATTAAGAAGAGAAGAAGAAAAGAAAAGAAGAAGACGTAAATATGAGAAGTGTATTAGTATTTCTATCCAATATAAGCATATGGTGGTGTATGAATGAAGAATTTTGATTGATGTAGCTACTACTGACAGCGCGCACACACATATGGGCCCTGACACACTGCTACAGATGTCATCATGAGAGATATAATGCTCCCACCAGTAATTCTGACTACACATTGTTGCAACTAGTATTTCACTTCGGCAATTTCGCTTGTGTATTCCTGCACGGGGATTTGAGGCTGCGACTTCTGTTTTGGCCTCCAACCAGGGTTTAAAGCCAATTCTTGGGGGTTCCAACCCTTACACTTTACTGGTTTTGTGGAGGTGAAATATTCTTTAGGTACGACATCTTGGCCCATTGTAACCACTAGAGACGGTATTGTTCTTACCCACCCTATCTATCTACTTCTTATCTTTCTTTTCTTCCTCTTTATCTACAATTATTTCGTTTACTCACTTACGTTCGGCTGTTTTCTTTATTCTTGCTGTCTCTTCTGTCGAAGGTGATTTTGTCTTAGGTTGGTATAATTTTCGACATTGTAACCAACCTATGCAGATCATTCTTGCAGCACCATGGAGATTTAAAATATATGTTATATATCTCTTTAGTACCTTAAGAGCCGGAGACCAACGCGGATGGTGGCTTTAGCAGCCATGTGTGTGGTAAAGTGGGAGGGCTATGCCGAAAAGTATGCCAGTTCTAGACTTAAGGATGGATGAGCAGTTCCAAACCAAAGCATGGATTACCATTTCCAAAACCGAAGGGTGGATGGATGACCGGCACAAGAAAAAGAAATGTCTTTAATGAAAAATATTATATGTAAATAAAAACTGAATAACAAAAATGTAATAAAAAAGTGTTTTATTTCTAATGTACACCTTTTCATAATATTTTTAAAAACAAAAAAAAATACCTAAAATAATTATGATTGTATGAAAAAATTCTTATTGCTATTCTTCATGTCTATGACAAAATAAAAAAATTCTTATTGCTTGTCTATATAAGTATTTGAGAGTCAAAAAACTTATATAAATATTATTACTATGCATTAGAATAATCACGACAAAATATTTATTCTTCCCCCGCACACGCACGCTATTACATATTTTAAGCCCTTGTCCCAATATAGATCCAGATATCCAAGTGGTCTAAGGTGTGAGCATGCCGTCGAAAAGTTCGGCAGTTCGATCCCGCCCTCTGCTAGACAATATTCTGTGCTCTATGCAAATTAAATAAAAAGTAATACCCCTAGTGGCCAACTCTATAACCAACATGGTGGCAGAGCGAGAGTGACGCCAGCACAGTCTAGTTGTACTCTCCATAAACACATATGGTGGTCGAACGACTGGCATGCCTCCTAGCAACATCCTATTTAAACCAAAGACAAGTGGAAAGAAGATGATGCATGGCAGAAACCAGATGGTGGACAGAAACAAGTTAGTGGATGGAAACAAGATGGCGGACGAGAACAAGATGGTGGATGAAAACAATATGGCGACCAGAAACAGGATAGTGGCTGTGACATCATTCAAGCTGGCGGCGGATCAGAAGATCCGCAGCCGCCAGCCCTTTCCCTAGGATCAACCAAGTCTATATACTGACATTATCATGGTGTATAGCGAATGTAAGAAGAATGCTGTTTGTTCTTGTAATATGTATGTTGGACGATATCGCAATATACGTCAACCATCTCAAAAGTTACGAGAAACTGGAAGTGTAACACATAGAAAACTTAACAGAAACAAACGAGTGACTGGAGATGAGGGTGAAATTAATGTTCTTCCTGCTGTTGCTGCAAACCTGCCAGTTAGCTCCCATGGAATCACAAGATGGCATGGCATGAGAAAGGCAAGTGTGCTACCTATTCTGCACCATTATAAGTTCTATCCATATCATGTCTCTATCCATCAAGAGCTACAGGGAAACAATTTTGATAATTGCTTTAACTTTTGTACATGGGCATTAAGACATGATACGCCAGATTTTTCATGTATATTGTTTAGTGATGAAGCAACATTAAAAAATGTTGCACAAGTCCACCTCATAAACATGTACTACTGGTCAGTAAACAAACCTCGTTGGCTTCCTCAAGTGGAACTTCAGCATCTATAGAGTGTAAATATGGAGTATGGAATAGTGAACCATCATCTCATAGGCCGTTTTTTGCTTACTTTCCGAAGGGAATATAAGCTTCAGCAATTACCTGAATGTCTGGCTGGAATGTAAGTTTCCGTCTAATAAATTTTAATAAATTTTACTAATTTTTAAACCCGACAACTGAATTTCAACAAACTATGTACACATATAATATTTAGTAATCGCATCAGACTTTTATATTTTTCAATCACGCCGGATAATTATTTTCAAAATTGTGGCAATTTAAAAATTAGGTACACTATGTTATATCTCGGGAAATACTAAACCGATTTCCACCAATTTGGTATGTTGTTAGTGCACGATGTAAGCTTTGATAGTAGAATCTGATGTTCCTATCAATCCGCCATTTTGTAAGATAGTGCAAATTGAAACAATAAAGATTTCCATAATATTTCAGGGACCATTCAACCGAGTTTAATATGTAGCAGTATCAATGACAAACAGAATGTGCTGATACAGTAGTCATAGATCCAGGACCAACCAAATGATTTCCACAGAACGTTGTACGTAAGTACTGCAACAATAGGACATGTTTTAAGTATGTATGGATTTATTTACAGTATGGCAGTCACAAAAATAATTTCGATAAGTTTGTCATATATATTAAACAATTTTCAAATTATAGTTAAACTTAGTATGCCGAGGGTAGGCAATATACGCATAAATTATTCTTATAGACGTCATCTTTTGCCGACTTTCTGTAAGATAGTGCCAGGCGACGAGATAAAATATTTATGTCATATCTCGGGAACCAATCATCAAATTCCCACTAAATTTTGCATACATGTAGTACTAGAATAGACCCTGTAAACTTACACAATTTAAGTGGGTCCGAAAATTTTTTCAAATGGTGCAAAATAAATTACTTTAATAATTTAATCATATCGATTAAAATTGACAAATTTCAACCAAACTTTTTATATCAACATTATCAATTACACGCATCATACATTCCTATACAGGGGATGCATTTAGATCTTTTTGCATGATAGAGCCAAATGAGAAACCAAATATTTTATTCATATCTCAACTAGTCAACCTATTTTCATCCAATTCCGCACACATGTAATGCTACCATAGACCATGTAAAATTATATTATTTAAGTGATTCAAATTTCAAAGTAATGCCCTGTAGGTATTTGAAGATGCTTAACCCAGTCTACCAAAATATTAGGCTGATTAATACTGAAGTTGATGCTCTGAATTATACCTCTGTAATGTCGTTGGCTGAACGGCAGCTTACAGTGCGAGGTGTTCTGTGTTCGAGTCTCAGGAAAGGCAGATGTGTTTTTGCAATTGTTTACAAATATTGCATTGGTTTCTGGTTGCATCTTGAATGATATAGCTATCAACGAGATGTCAAGACCCACCTACCATCTAAAGTTTTAAAAACTTCATCAACATTGCTTGCATTCATGTAGATGAAAGTAGGTTCATAAGTTTTATAGATAACTTATTGTTTCAAGGAAGGAATACTGGTTTCCCATAAAGTATGTCAACCTCCTAACAGTCGAACGTCCACAGATGTTAAAAGACTTTTCACTGCACTTTAGGACGATACTGTGGTATCAGCATGATGCCCAGTGCATAGTGCAATACGTATTACTGCTTGTCGTCAACGATTGTTTCAAAATTGTTAGACAGGACTAAGGAGACCTGCATTTTGGCTTTCCTGTTAACCAGACCGGACCTTTTTTGATTTATTTCTTTGCGGAACGCTAAAAGACGCGGTCTACAAAGACATACCGACTACACCAGAAGATACGAAACAGCGTATTAGAGCTGCCTGTTCTGAAATTTCTGCTAAATTGCTACAACATGTGCAGAAATCTTTACATGACAAAAAGGAAGCATGTATAACATGTGACGAAGAGTTTCCCTTTCTTCTTCAGACTCAAACGAATTTGTTAATTCACTTTTGTATTTGAGAGAGTGCTGATATATGATAGAGTAAAATCACATTAATATAAAATATGTATAACGTTTTTTCTTGCACAGTGAGACGAAAACGACACAAACTAAAATAGAAAGTTTAACATACAGATATCATAGCCTATTAATTAAGCAGTTAAATAAGCAGGAAACTGTATTTAAATATTTCATATAGCGATAGCACATAAACTACTTGCACTAGAATCCTGCCAAAAACACCACTGATATTCAGCTGTAAGGGTAATTCAATGATTGTATTTAACCTCCTTGTGTAGACTCGAATTGACCATCAAATATTATGAATGGTAATGTGAATCTACCTATACTAATATCAGGCATGCTCCTTACAAAATTTTTCGTTAAGCATATGTGAACTCCTGCCAAGTCGCGCATGTCTGTTTGCAGGCCTAAATCATACCTATTTTCTGCAACGGCATTAGGACACGAGTGGACCAGTGTTTCTTAGTAATACAGAACCTATATGATTTATATATACTCTGTGGACATATTAATCTAGGACTTGTGCTCGACTAAAGTTTTAACTGACTTGGTAAAGGTCCTGGGTCCTAGAGATTTACAAACTTTGTTCGTTGCTAGGTTATAAGTGGAGAATGGAGACGTTTGGTTGACTCTTAACATCGGGGTCTTAAGAACCTATGAGGGTAAACCCAGGTAAATATGGAGTAGCGCCGGAATGGAAAGGGCAGGGGAAAGGGGTGATTCCTGAGAAAACCCGCCGACCAAAGGCATTGATTCAGTTGTGAAAATTTGTTAAGTGTACAGTTTTTTTCGGATGCTGTGTATGTAAAAAAAAAAAAAAAAATGGGTGATCGAATCAACCTCTCTTAGTTCAAAATTTTCTTATGAACTCTGCCTGGGAAAGTTAGTCATGACTTGAAAAAAGTTCTTCTAAACTACTACATACATGACTGTAAATATCGAGATCGGCTACTGTAATAATTGGGCTTATATGTCAGCATTAATTTCTTAAATAGGTTTTCCAGGCTCTTATATAATGAATACTGCATGGTTACATTGGGCAAAATATGCTAATTCTGTTCTCGAATTCACCCTAGAGTGCAAAATATATCTGACTGTTAGAGAAAATTATACAGTTAATTTCAATAACTGATTTGCATGGGACACTAAACAAGTACGTATGCAAATATACTGACCTGAATCGGGTGATGTAATAAGTGTTGTGATTCCCTTCGAAATGAATATATGATTCAACATGTACCTGTGAATGGTAATATTAATGCTGGCTGGTTTGGTGGTGAGCTGTATGATAGACAGTATGTTTGTTCGTTGTGGATGCCAGAATGAAAGGTTTATTTTTATGGCATGTATAATTGATCTTTTTGGTAGTTGATGTGGTCCTGTAGCTATAATGTTTGCTATGGCATTATCATTTTGGTGACTAATATGTCTGACAGGTCGTTGGTTGGTATGGTATGTGGTATGGGCTGCAGGAATGCACGAGACTAGAACCCATTGTACAATTGAAAATTAGAAGTATTACTGAGAGATACGCATCTCACTTGGACAATATGAATAGTCATTACCTATACCTAAAACCGAGCAACATAGGCCCTTCCTTTCCTTCAACTAATGACTCCAAATATAATTACTTTCTGTATTACTAGAGGTATGTTCCATTTTCGTTTTACAGAAAGCTATTTGTTTCATCTACATATTTAATATACTTTGTCAAACGGTAATGGAATTATATAATTTACAATACTCTTCATACAGTACACTAAATAACAAAATACAAGTGCAAAAACATTAAATTTTAATTAAGTCCCAAGTAGCTCACAATCATTAATCTGCCTTATGTAAAATTCAGTATAATTATTCATATTTTTTTACCTTTATTCACAGAGCACTCTTACGTTTAAACAAAATTATTTCATCTGAGTTCAAATGTTTTTTCATGTAAATAGCATTCAAATTTCACATAAATTTATGTCATTGGGCATACTGAACACTTGTGAGAATATATATAGTTACCTCACAGCGTACGAATATTTGTACATATTAAGACACCATATACAGCATATCCGAAAAGACTTTCCTTGATTACAAACCTTATTTTATCAGCTATATTTAAGCTACAAATGTGATACCGGTCCCAAAATGTTGGCAAACTAACCTAATTTTTGTCGTTTAAGGAGAACACACCAGAAGTCTCCACATGTGCACCTTTGATAGCATATAGTACATCTAGTCGATATCCAATTTCTGTCCATGCATCAGCCAACATCACAGGAGCATGGGGGCCAAGCTGTCGGGCCATCATGACCGATCCATCGTCCAGGAGAATTCGTGTCAAGGTAGGCACGAAGCTCCAAACCCAAATGGGGCGGTGCACGATCTTGTTAGAAGAAGACATCTGGGTGATACTCAAGTAACTGAGTAACAGCAAACAATTGCAACATATCCAAATTCACTAGAGATGTGTTGGTGCCCTCAGCGAAAAAGAATGATCCAATAATTTTTCATACATAAGCACGCACTTGGGCTGCCTCTGGTACACACTGACACCTCACCACGTGGCTTTGAACCGCAAATATGCACGTTATGCTGGTTCAGTACATCACTGACAAAAAAGGTTGCCTCGTCAGAAAAAATTACACATTTGATGTAGCCATTATCACCCCAAATACATGATATCATTTAGACTGAAAAGTCATACCGATGTGTAGCATCATTGCGCAACAAAACTTGAACAATTTGAACTTTGTATGGACGATAAAAGGACATTTGTGTAAGATATCACGAAGATAACTTTTTGGCATCTGTAATTCTCACTAGGCCCTACCCACTGAATTCGTGGGATTTCGCACAAAAGCCTGTTTCACTGCTTCCAACATTTCAGCTGAGGTTGATTTCGGCCAGTTCTCTGTAAGTCATGAACAGGTCCTATGGTCTTGAACTTGTCATATTTCTCTTAACATCGGGCGACATCTTTCCATTTTTTGTCTTAAATTTCCTCTGCACTGACACTGGTGATCAGTTCTCGTGGTACCAGACGACACACCGTGTTTTTTTCCCTGATTTATGAACATGTCAGATCTCCTGGACTCTGCAACTGCTACACTAAAGTCACGTTACTAAAACTTTCATCAAAAAAATTTGTTTAGTTTTCCGACATGTTGGCACCACTTTCACATGCATATCTTACATATAGAATATATAAATAAAATGTGTAATAAAGGAAAGTCTTTCCTGACCTCCTGTATGACCACCAAATGTTTCTATTCGATGCTAAAACTGAATAGCCCCCTCAATGTATATTACCCAAGATTAGACATGTTCAGTTCTCCTCTAAAAACACAATATTACGATAGTTTAAAAGATGAGTCATTCTCATACGGCGACTATATTTTACAGACATTGGAGAAAATCACAATTACAAAATTAATGTCATGTACTTGACCTATTTTTAATTCGCCAGAACAAATACAATGATACTAGAAAGAATCAGGCTTGGCGATTCATTACTATTTGTGAATAATCAATACACTCTTATTTGCATACACCAGAACACATTTATGACATGGATAAATCTTGTTTGAAGTGCTCAGTAAACAGTTACTAGCTTCATGTTGTCTTGTATTATCGCTGTGTGTAAACAACTTTCCATAACACTTTCTCTCAGGACCTGATGAGCGACATGGACTACCACGATCCGCCAGCATTCGCGATGCTGTCGACAATACCATCATGTCCATAACCACCGATTACTCATCCATATTGTAACACGATCATAGTAGACGAATAGAGTCGTGACAATTTTCTTTTCAACATATCCACCAACAAAGTGACACCCAGTTTATGTGGTATGTGCTATTAAAACTTTATGATTGACAGCTCGAAGGAGCTTGTGTTGCCTGTCTCAGGTTCATGGAAGATGTCTACTAGCTATGAAACTGTCGAAAGCAATGTTGTTAGGCCGTAATATGACATATAATATTGTAGATCACTGTCTAGCCTATGAAGTCGTCCATCAGACCGCACATCATCTTAAAAGCTCTCCATCTTTCAGTGTTTGAGGTAAATTTTTTAGTCTGGTTGCTGCAGCATCCCCCCAATGTGCCTTACACCAGCTTTTATAATAAAGTGTGTATATAACAGTAGTGCTTCCTTGAAAAACTCTAGAAATGGAAGAGAATCGAGAATCTCTTCGTCCTGTTGCCGATTAGCAGGAAGGTGTCTGTAAACATATTTTATTTCTTTCTGGGCGTACAAGACGAGGGAATTCTTGGGAAGGGATGCGATCTCAGTTTTTTTATCGAGAGCTGCAAGTTATTTAAGCTTCCCATATGTATTCATATTTGATTAAATTTTCTGACCACGAGAACAGCATGCATTATTTCCACTGTTTATCGTCTGAGATAAATAAGTTTTTGATTCTTTTCAATCGTAAAAGCTGCTTTTAATAGAACAAAAATGGATGGGGTGAAACAGAAGCAAAATAATAAATTTGCTTTTCTTATGGCGTTTAGTATATTTGACTAGTAATAGTCGGTAACGTCATTATGGCAGATGGTAAGGGTGGCAGTTATGTTTAGTTTGATGTTTTTTTGTTATTCTCAGTTGTTATGGTTGCTTTGTATGTATAAGGTATGCTTGAGAAATGATGGGTATATTGTAAGGTCAGCAGTATTACTTGAGATTTGAATTTGATTATTTTAATCCCTTATGGATAAAAAATGGCAGTCGACTTTGTGCGCAGAAGATTTTAAAGTTTAATGGATAACATTAGCTTGATCGGACTTTGGGGATTGGGGTGTAATTTATATTCTGATTTTGCTGTTATATCAAATGGTTTGCAAATTATGTTGGCTATAATAATAGATGAGCATTGGGCACAACATGACATCTCGATCAGGGAAGGGGTTGTCTCCTTTCTGCATTTAAGGATACTGTATAATATGTCGTTGAAAATTGTTGGAACTATTATTATGAAATCGGTTGGCAACTAACATGTCAAAGTACCTTGTTTGGTATCGGGTGTATTTACTGTGGACTAAATTTGATGGTTCTTTAGCTGACAGTTTCGAAATTACCATCAACTATGCTTATACAAGTGCGAAAGGGCTGATAAATTATGTTAGCCTGTTCAAAGTCGTGAGCATTACCAACACTATGAATTTTGTGTTTCTACCTCCAATGGTTGCAGAAGGCAGCCAACTATGATTTTAAGATCGGTTAAAACATAATGCGTTGTCAGCCTGTTCGGGGTCATTAGTTGAAACTACGGCTTGTATTTAGCATCTATAACTGTAACAGATCGAAAATTGTGTGTAACTATGCCTATAAAAATGGTTTAGGTTCAGTGTTTTATATAGCTTTTTCGAGGTCGCGAGTGTAACATTTGACATGCATGATTTTGGTGGCTAAAACTCTAGTTGATTGTTAATGGTAGTAATCTATGCTTACAGGAGGACTTATAACATAATGTGACACACAGACATTCTAAGAGTCATGCAATAATTCTGCATACCGTGTTTTAAGGTCACAACACAAATGATTCATACATTACATGCAACAATGTATACAAAATATTACAGGGCATATGTATCAAACTTACGTTCTTGGGAGTGTGAATTATATCTGCATACAAGAGTTCATAGACTTAACCCAATTGGTTCGAAAGTTATGACCAAGTATGCTTATAAAATATTTACGACTTAATATGCTGTACATACACTCTTGGGATTAGAAAAGTTAATGTATTCAATTTAAGAGGTCTAACATGAATGGTTCCAAACTTATTATTAACAATGCCTATAAAAGTCTGTACGTCTTATCATATCATACTGTACTTATATTCTCGTGGTCGTAAATATCACTGTACAGAATTTCAAGTACCTAGCCCAAATGGTTGGCAAATAGTTGTCAACTATGCTTACAAAAATCTTTGGTTGTAACATGTAAGTACATTATATTGGCCACGATTGTCAACTGGGGTGTAAATTTTCTGTATATAACTTCAGTGGGGTATAGAAGTGAGGATGTTTAATGAATGGTGAACGGAGGTCAAGCAGGCACATCAGACGCGGAAGAAAGCTGCTGAGATGGTAGTAAACGGACCCGATGATATGCAGGTGGATGGGAGGTGTAACAGTGGAAGTTTTAGGCACAGAGCAGGTAAATTCTACATACACGAAGTGGCATGGTGCTTCCTTCAATGTAAACGAACTCGGTCACTCATTGGTCGTGAGGCTCGGGGAACAGATGTGTCTGATTGGCCGATCTGTTTCATTGGATGTATGTTACCAGGCACTGACTGGCAAACATGCCAACTCTGTTGGTCACACAAGGCTAAAAAGTTTTATTTGGTAATTAATTATTTCAATAAAAATTACAATTTTAATAAGTGTTTCCATTTAAACACATTTTTAAAAGCTCAGTATTAATAAATTAATGTTTGAATGGGTTCTACTCTAGTGTGCAATCGATTAGACTGGTAATTTAAAAAATCTAAAATCAGATGACTCAAATAAAAAAAAAACATCGATTTAATAAATTTTGGGTGCTAAGGTTATACAAACTGTAAGATTTAAAGGTTAAGGTACACTAAGAATTCTATTTTCGCCGGTAATTATAAAAAAATTGGTATTGTAAAAAATTAATTTAAAAAAAATACCGATGTTATACATGTTTATCAGCATACTATTAAAATTGGATCTGAAAATTGATTTTGTAGTATTGAGCAATTTATTACACTAGTTATTTAATAAAGAACTCTAAAATTTGTCGATTTATGATTTTTTAAATATATATGGATTTGATAATATTATAAAAGCATGGCATTAATAATCTAATATTTAATGGAATATAATCGGATTGGTGCTGGCGCAATATAACGACTGGATCGGAATAAGGTAAAACTCAACATACATCTGATAACTAAAAAAAAAAAAATTCTACCTCAGGAGGGAGGAGTAAGTACAACACAGGACTGATTAAGGAGCATCCTAAAGCTCCAAAACCTAAACTTATTAATATGTAGAAGAGCACTAAAAACTGAAACACTTATGAGCACTCGCTCGACCTTGAAGAGGTACTACCTAGTGATCAAATACAGGAACACTGATTTCAAGTAATTAATTCAATCGTCTGTAAAACGTCTTAGAACCAAAGATAAGAAAAAGAATACAACAAAGATAAGATTTCTACGTCTAATCAAATAAAAGATTTCAGCATCAGTACATCAATTTTTTACTTTTACAATTTATTTTGTTTCAAAATTTTTTGATCTTGGGACCTTTATATCTGCAACACAAAAAAAAACTATTAGGCTACTTAAAACGAAACAGTCTTTTTGCTGAGCTACTAATTCTTAAGAAAACAAATTTCAGATATGACTTGCAAATTTTTTTTTTACTGAAAGGACTTGAAAGACTTCACTTCAAAACAATGAATACTATAACGACTTTATTCCCAAATCGACAATGAGGGGAAAGCGTCTTAGAACTTTTTAATCATCTCGTCAATCCTCTTAAATCAGGCCACTCGATAAACATTTAGGACTTTAACAACGACTATTGGTCCTTAAAACACAGTTACATCATCATTTTACGTAATCACTTTGGCATCATACCCGTCGCGTTTCTAAACAAAAAAAAACTGCAAGTCTAAAATTTAGCAATTTATAAGATCAAACTATTTCTAATCCATGCTACTAATCCATACTGGAGCATCGGAGCCAACTACTAAGGACAACGAAAGCGGGGTGCACTTAGATGTTTGAAACTACATCTTGAAGAACCACACCAGGATCCTCTGGCATATCTAGGGGCTTCTTTTCTGCCGTGGGCCACTGCTTCACTAGCGCGTCCTTCCCGCTTCGTGGTTCAACAAAAACTGTCAAACTGCGACTGCTAGCACGTCCTCGGTAGACCCAAGCTCCCGCATTGCTGTTGCTAGGCGGACGTCAGCTAAATCTCCGCTAACGCCGCCTCCGCCTCACCCCACATTTCTCCAACCAATCTACTCCTCACCCCTCGTGTGCCCTAGAGCCACGCACGGCCGTCCTTGTGCCATGAGCCCTCAGCGATTTCACGCATCACGCCACGGCTTTGCAGTCTATTTCACCGGCCCGCAACCGGTCAGCAACAGCCCGCCTGCATACATCCGCTGGCCTGGCTGCCCGAACGGAGATCCTGGTCAGCACTTCCCCACGGCCACGATGCGTGCTCGCAACAATGACGGCAATCCTAATGCCTAAACCCACCTTCAGGCTATATGTGAGTAAATGTTATACAATTTTCAAAAACAGCTTAATTTACGCCAAACAACAAAATACTATCATATTTTAACAGCCAAAACATCAAAACTAATAAAATACTAACCAAATACCGGACGACTCAAAAACAAAAAACAACCGAAAGTTACTAATGACTTCCAAACTCAACAAGTAATGGCCCGCGTCCGAACAAAAAAGTACTAAATATTTGCTAAAAATATCAACAAATGAAACAATCGTGGTCTAACATCGATCTAAAGAAAAAAAAAACAAAATAAATTCCCTAAACTGCAAAAATTTACTACGTAAAGATATTTTTAGTTTTTTAATTAAAATATTGATTTAGTATAATGTTTAAATTCAGAGTATAAAAATTGGTTTAGTAGCATTGAACAAACGATGTTATCATTTATTGAAAGCAAGAATTTAAAAAAAAACTGGCGATGTATATTTTAAAAATAAAATTATCGATTTAATAATATTTTAAAAGCATATTATTAAAATGGAATATTAAATCTGGATACAATTTATTGTTATTTCGATTTGACCAGTTATCAAAAAACAAATGTGTAAAACCAGTGCTTTTTTTCATTTCTAAAAAAAATATCGAATTAATAAACGTTTTAAAAGCAAAATCCTAAAAAAACATGTATGTTTAACGTTACATATACCACTTTTAAACCATCAGGCAACCATAGGTCTCAATTGCTCAGTCGGCTAAGGCACATGTCTACTATCGCAAGGTTCGACAGTTCGAGAGTACACTCCAAATTACTTTTTCACTTGCATGAAAATACTCATGATGACAAAGGGGAACATCACATGTAGGAAAATTATAATTTCGACCTTACATTCAGGTTAGAAAATAAATATGGAAACACTAGCACCACCTAGCAGGCAGTGAGAGAAACAAATATTGCTGCCTACACTGATGCCATCTAACAGGGAACATTAAAAACATAGATGGCTATCTATCCTAGTGACCTCCCTCTATCAGGGTGCACTGGAAACAGAAATGGCTGCCCTTATTGGTGCATTGTAGCAGCCGGCATCGGAAATAAAGATGTCTACTTACACCAGCCCCACCTGGCAGGATATGTTCTAAACAATTATGGCTGCCAAAAAAACAAATGGCAAGCAGAAATACACAAAATTGTGAATGGAGTGATCTGCGACAAAGTCGACAGCACTAGCACACACTAGCAGAAGACACCTGAAACCAATACCAAATCCAATATGGTAGACAATTTTAAAATGCAAGATTGCCACTGTCCAACCAGAATGACACAGCAAGAAAAAGCGCAAGCAGGGTCCAAGGGTTCCGCTCCAAGCTCCAGTTAGCATGTGTGGGAGATCAGACCCTCTCCCAGCTCCCTCTCCTCGGACCTACATAATCACACTACTCAGCAAATACTTAATTTCCAAGAATTTGGATTAATTCGTTTTGTATAGCAGGTTGTTTATAATTTTCTTCTCTCTAAAGCCACCCTCGAAGAGCTGGCTTGTTTTCCCTTCGGACATTAGCAATTGTATGAAGTTTCCCTTCATCGTTCATGTGAGCTGTATTGGCTTGTTATTGCATAACAAGATATTTAAGGATACTAAAGAGTACCATCAGTGACTCTTAGATATAATTTATTACTTTGCCTCGATTTTGAACTTTTATCTGTTGATTTTTTTTTTGTGTCTCATTAGAGTCTGGACTTGGGCAGTACAAATTGCATGCTTTCTACATTTTTCAGTAGAAACAATTTTTCAAATTTTTGAACAGTTTCTTACAGAAGGCCATAATCTTATTCAGTAGCGAATATTTCATTCGGACCAAGGATCAACTGAAAATATTTTGTACAATGAAAACAGCTGAACCTGTTACACCCTGCAAAATGAAGCAAAGTGAAGGTCTTGTACCAACCTTAATTGAAATCTAATACTTGTCCGCCTGTTAAATGCTGATGGACTGGAAAACTATTCGGCAGAACATCAGGCTGTTATGGATGTGTTCCTGTGTCAGTCTCGGGGAAAACTGTAGCACAATTTCTTGCAACAACTGAAGATTTACTGCGAAGTTATTTTCTTGAACCTCAGACTTCTCGACAGACTGTAAATACTTTTGGTAATCTGTCCCGTAATCTGTGAAATAATGCCAATCTATAAAATTATGCACGGAATTTTAATATCAATCATGTATTTAGGTGTCATAATTCAGTAAGCAATAGATTTAGGAATGATATAACTTTTTATATAAAATTTACTTTATATATATATATATATATATATACAAAAAACGAAAAATATATAGAATGATTGGATATGAATTCGCATATAAATGCATATACATTCGTAAGATTGCTCTACTTTTTTTTTGCTGCGATAACCAATAAAAGTTTTGGTACATACCTATGTTTATTTGGAAATCTGAAAGTTTGTCTTTCTTGTCTTGTGTACTGGGGCTATCTACAACTCGCTGGGAAGAACATACTGGACAAGCATTTTAAATTCCACGAGATGTATGTACACATGCACTTACAAACCTGGAAACAATATGTACAAAATTAAGTTATGTTTTCTCCCTGACAGTTAAGAAAATAATCTTACATTAACATTATGCTACAAATTAAAACAGATATTTTAAATTCATAATTTATAAATATTTAAATTTCAAAAACAGTCGCAAAGTAATTAGTACAATCAAAAAAATAATTTATTAGTAACTACATATTTTTTTGTATTTGTCTATATTTTGTCAGTTATTTGTTCATTGTTTAGTGCCACGTAAAATTTTGAGAGCAATATTTCCAATTTTGTTAAATTATTAAATTGAATACTTTATGAAAACTGGTTAAGCAAAATGAGTTTATTTACAGTAAAATCCCGATATTTCGCATCCCGATTATTCGTATATCCCGCTAATTCGTACAAATTTGCCGGTCCCTTGAGAAAATCCCTTTAATTCGTAAAAAAAAAACAATGCATTCCGGTCCCTTCGATAATACGTATTTATTTTGGTGCTCGAGATCAATTAAAACGTCTTAAAATTCTTATTTCCTACTTAAAAATCTTGTTAATTCGTAATGTTTTTAACCCTAGACTGTACACCAGCTCTAGATTTATGATATTCTGGTAGGGTAAAAAAGACCGGAAGGGTACTGAGGGACGTAGGAGGTTTTGAAGGGCAGGTAATGACGCCGAGTAGGCTGTGAGGCGATATGTCTGTTATTCTCAGAACTAAGAGGTGCCTTGGTGTCCGGCCTAGGGTTATGAGAGGGTAGGAAGGAGCAGAGCGAGTGAAAAGTTAGTCAGTTCGGTCTTAGCCATGCCTCAGAAAAGAGCTAATAAGTGTATTTCCATTAGAGAGAGAAAAAAAGGAAATCATTAACGCCGTGGCTGGTGGTGATAAAAAAATTGACGAGTCCAAACGTTATAACGTTCCTCCTTCCTCAATAACATCAATTCTGAATAACAAGGACAAAATCGTCTCCCAGACATTGGACATCAACGTAAAGCACTTTAAGACTGGTGAGTATCCACAACTAGAAGAGAATTTCAAAAATTGGTTTGCGTAAACACGGAATTCGAATGTACCAGTTGGAGGAAACATTTTAAGAGAAAAAGCAAACGTTTTCGCAGGAAAAATGGGAATTAAAGCCTTTCGTGCGAGTGATGATTGGTTTGATAGGTTTAAATAAAGGCACAGTACAAAGTTAAGAAGCTTAGTGGGGAAAGTGCGAGTGTATCGCCTGACGTTTGTTCTGAGTGGAAAGACGAATTAGGAGAAATAATCGATTCTTATGAACCCAAAAACATTTTTAATGCCGATGAGGCCGGGTTATTTTATAAGTGTCTCCCCGACCGATCAATGTGTTTTAAGGAAGAAAAGTTTAATGGCCGAAAAAATATTAAAGAACGTGTAACCATATTGTTGGCCGCCAACATGGATGGATCTGAGAAATTAAGACAGCTCATGATAGGGAAATAAGCCAAACCAAGATGTTTTAAAAACATAAAAAATTTTCCGATGACCTATCGTGCAAACAAAAAAGCGTGGATGACGGGCGAATTATTCAAGGAATGGATACGATCAGTGAATGCTGATATAAAGCAAAGGCAGCGAAAAATTCTACTTTTCATGGATAATTGTACGGCCCACAACAATGCCCCACCGCTCAGTCATGTTAATATTATGGTTTTGCCTGCCAACACCACTTCTAAGCTGCAGCCTCTACACCAGGGCATAATTAAAACGTTTAAAACCTTTTACCGCAAGGAAGTAGTGATGCAACTCCTTGACAGCATCGAAGATGGGAAGGATCATAAAATCACCTTATTTTCAGACATGAACATTGCTCACAAGGCGTGGCAAAGAGTTAGCGAAAGCACAATAAAAAACTGTTTTCGTGCTTGTGGATTCACGAAGGTGGAACTTTCATCAGCAGTTACTGAACAAGACTAAGAATGCCCTGTGAATTGGAATCGTCTTCCTCAAAATGAAGAAAATTCTATAAAGTTTGAAGATTTCGTCCATTTTGACGATGGTCTGGTGGTAGCGGGGATTCTAACTGATGACGAAATTTTGGCTCCATCTACGGACATTGATGGTGAAGGTGATGACGAAGATGATGTGCTGACAATTACACCTAAAGTGGCTAAACAATACATTAACAACGTGCGCCATTTCTTAGCGAAATCAGACGTTGGCGATGAAGTATTTTCTGCTTTGAACATGCTTGACAAAGCCATCGACAATACCCGTCTGCAAGGCTTGCACCAAAAGAAAATTACAGATTTTTTTAACATAAATGTTTAATGTGTTTTTAATTGATGTAATTATTTATTTGTATATACATATGTATACATAATATGTAGCCATGCGTTTTTCATTACATATTAATGCAAATTTACATTAGTCTCGTTATTATGTTTTTTTTGCTCCCGATTATTGGTAATCCCGTTATAGTGAATATCCCGATAATTCATATTTAACATTCAGTCCCTTGACGATACGAATTATCGGGATTCTACTGTATAAGCAAACTTTAGTATACACATGTACATGTGCACGCGTACAAACATATGCGTAAATATGCCATGTTAGTGAGATAATGAAAGGACTGATCTAATAAACTTTTTTGTCCCTACAAAAGTAGCTAACAACTGAAGTTACTGTTTTTTTTTTTTTCATTTTAAGAAGAGTGTTTTGTTTATTGAGTTGCTATATATTTTCGGTATAATACGTAGTGACCGTAACTGTACCTCGAAAGATATGTTTCATTAATTCGAAGTAATGACATCGTTGTAACTTTCGTAATTATATAGTTTGTAATGGTTTTGTAAACAACTGCATGAATAAGCTAAAAAAAACGTAATGAAAAGGTAAAAATATGTATTCTTAAAACTATGAATGCCATGAGCAGGATTCGATTACATTATTATTATTTATTTCCCGCCATCGATATTAAATCACTGTGGTACAGCAGGTTCTTGAAAGCTCACAGCTCTTTAAGAGCTGGTATAATTACGGAAGTCATTGCTACATTTGTTGATTCCCTAAAGTGGCCATATAATAATAGTTTGCATTATTGGTATATGGCATGTGTGTTAATTTAAGTAATATTTCTTGAAAGCTGAATTCGGCGTGTTGTGAGTATTAAAGTTTGTGATTTTGCTGGTTTAGTTATGCCAGTGGTCATGATTGTTTACCTGTAGCTGTACTAAGAGAGTTTAATATGTGATTTTTTATCGCGAGAATAAATTTCCGTGTAATTTGCATACATGGGTACTTTGAAGAATGTAATAGGAATACGAACTGTATAGATAGTATATGAACCGACATGGATTTAATCTACGACATTCCAAGCAAAATAGGTTTAAAAAATTTCTTTCTATATTTTGTTTGAATAAAATCTAATTTGAAACCACTTAATAGAACTTACAAGTAGAATATATATGCGAAGTCTGGAGCAACGGAATGGGAGAGTAGGCACCGGGAGCCAACCACCGCCATATTTAATTTTCCTTTATTCTCTTTTTTTTTAATATTTCCCTTTTTTCCCTCGAAATCAACTATTTTTCGCTTAAAATTTCTCTTCTTCCCATAAATTTTTCCTATTTTATCTTGAAATTTCTTGTTTTTACTCAAAAACGACCGATCCCCCCCCTTTACAAAGAACGATCCCCAACCCATTGGCAAAAAGTCCCACTGGAAGGATTTGAGGGAATCGTTTTTTAACCTTGACCCCATACTTGTGACCTTAAAAGACCTAAAACCAAAAAATTCCCAAAAAATTTGAAAAAAACTGGAAAAAAAATTATTTACGTCACCCTATTGCTATGTTGGATCAGATTGACCTTGACCTAGTTCAGTGACCTTGTAATTTACTCTGTGCCCATTACCATGGCTAAACTTGAACACAAAATATTAAAACAAATTTTAAAAAATTTCTAAAAACTTTAAAAATGATTTTGAAAAAAGAAATTTTCCTAATTATTAAAAAAAGTATTTAAATATGTACACGTAGGTGGTCAGGGGTTCGAGGGACTAAGCTCCCGACTAGACCGACCCTCGCCCAGTTGGCCAATGGCCTTAAATGCTATTTTGGATGTAGGTGACCTTGACAATAGACCTTGACTCAGTGACCTTTAATCTTGAATCCACAAAAAATTCCAAAATCCCCCCCAAAAAAATGACATGTTATTAAAAAAAAGTTTCAATTTTTACAAAAAATATGTAAAATTTTATAAAAATATACAATAATTATTAACTAAATTTATTAAAAACCATTAGATATTATAAGTTTCTTTAAAAACTTACATTTCTGGAGGTTTCCTCAGAAAATGTCCAGCCGACAACTGACCATCGCGAACTGCTATTGATTGTTTAGTCCGCAGGCCTCCACCCCCACCTTTGATTCTCATTGGTTAGTAAATATTGGTTCGCCTCCCCTTTACCCTCACCAATTCTCATTCAGTCGAATGCACACCATCTTTTTTTTATAATTTGTCTTTGGTTTTCTCTTTCATCACCTAGGTGATGCTAGTGTATTAAAGATAGATTTCTTTGACAGAGGAGCTATCGATTTAGCCCCTATAAGGCAGTTGTCAACCTTGACCTTGACCCCAATGACATTTAACTCGAAAAATCCAAAATCACAGTCCATACAATTGTCAACTATTAGCTGGTCACAACAAGGGGCCATACCAACTAACCATACTAGCCAACGACTGAATGTAACCAAGACCGATTCCACCAAAGAATGACTTACCCAAGAAAGACTCCACCAAAAAACGGCTCTACCCAAGACTAACTCCACGCAAGACTGATTCCTGGCGGGACTGAGTCCAAGACTACCTCCTGACGAGACCAGTTCCTGCAAAACTGGCTAGACCAACCGACAAGACCAACCTGCAATACCATCTACCTATATAAACAAATGATGATGGACAATCTCGAAAAAATCTCCTAATAAGAATATCGTAGCTAACCTCTTTGCAGAAAATCTTTGCAAAATCCTCGCAAAACCTTTCTACCAGAGCTGACCACATCAAAGTGTCATACTAACATACCAAGCCAACTTACCAGGTCAACCAACTAGTTGCGAAACATTTGTCAAAAATGTCCCCCTCATTTAATTCGTTTGCCATATAGAACTCAGCCGATTTTAAACGAGCCGAGTAAGGCATAATACTTCAGATCGAACTATTACTTTACTCTTGCACGCACTCACAAAAATTTGTTCTAAAACGAATTCTCAAATGATTTATTACACCACTAAATTAACAAGTCTCTCAGAGAAGCAGAATGGACTATAAGAAAGTAAACACACATTGCTATGTATAGATAAAATTAATTTATTAACTTACTATGTAAGTTATATCTTTCTAATTATTTTGTACATTCAATCTTAACATTTCTCAGATCGTTGCAGATCATGGATAGTAGCCAAGAGTCTCATGTGATACAGCCCCAATCGTTCAGTTCATCGATGATTGAAGATATCTCAAAAATGCGTGAGATATCCCCGCATTTTAGCAGGTCAATAAATAACTGATGCTATCATCAAGTTCATTTGGGTCTTCGGGAAATAAGTAACGAACGTTCTTGACGCCTATTGCCTCCTTCGCACCACTTGCCGAATGAAACTCGTTGGTAAAATTCGTGGGAACATCAAGAGAATCATCATCCTTTTCTTCAGATTCATCATCAACATTGTATTCATAGTCATTATCATCAATGCTGTCTGGTCATATTCACCTGCTGTTTGATCCTCAATATCAAGTTTTCTTTCCTTTGCAGGATTCTCATGGTCATCATCAGTATTTAGAGCCGACGAACGTTAATTTTGAAGTTCGTCGTCTTCATGCGAACATCTTACATGTGTACATTACACACATACCGACTCTACCATGCCTCGCAGGTCTCTCGTTCCATCATTAGCATTAACTGTATCATCATAGTCGTCTATGAAATAAGCACCCATCGATGTAGCAGGTGGTATTGACGAAATCACTTGCTGGCTCTCAAAACACGAATCCTTGCAGTTCTTGATGCAGTTGTTCAATGCATCACCTTGCATTAACTGCATGTAGTCATTGTCGTAATGCTTCATTATTCGAGTTCCCTCGTCGTATGCGAACATTTTATGTAGTGTATTTGCAGAAGGTAACAAAGTCTGAACATGCTGTTTCTCAGTGGGCGTAAGAACATTACTTTTGAGTGCCTTAATGCATTTATTTAAGTTATCGCGTCTATTGAACTGTCTGGAATATTAATAGCAACTAAGAAAAGCTTGAGATAGGTTCTTCAAACAACCACTCTTCTCATGTCTCAGCACATTGAAACTTCTACCGAAGGTTTTGGCACAGAAACAGCATTGTTTTCCATGTGATTTTTGGATATTCGTTGAAGGTATGTATGTAGTCGTACATGACACACTCGATTTCGCATCGTCAGTAGATTCCATCGTCTTCAAGCATACATGAATTCATACAATATACACCTGTAGACTGACCAATGCCGAATGTCTCCTACCAACATATTACTGATTTGCTGGTTTAATAACAACTAACCAATGGTACATGAATATGAATTTATTGATCTATCCAGTTAATTCATTGTGTTTATTGAATGTCATGCGGAGTGGCAGCCATTGGTCACATGGCGATGCTGTTTCACAAGCTATTGCACGATGAATTACCGAGCTAAACCAACAGATGCTAGATAACTCACATCGGTACCATTCACTCGCGAGCATATTAATGGCCGTCGATTTAGTACCGTATGATCAGGATTCTAACTGGCGACACAACCACCATTATCTTCGATGCCCAGAAGCACGTCGCCCCATTTAAGAAATGCCGACTCACTCCTCCCACAGGAGGAATTTTTTTTGTGATATTTTGGGGTTTCAATGTCAAAGGCAACTGGGATATGGTCAAAGGTCAATATCAACTACATCTAACATGGCGGACAGGATGCCTACTGGCCAACCTGCGAGGGTCAGTCATGTCAGGAGCTTAGTAGCTCCTCGAACCCCGGACCTCCAATGCGTACATCTGTTAATATTTTTCAAAAAAATTTTTTTTAAAAATTTTGTTTAAATTTATTTTATAATTTGTTTATATATTATTTTAGAATTGTTTGTGTTCAAGGTTATGAAAGGTCATGGGCGCGGGGAAAATGTCAAGGTCATGGAGAAAGGTCAAGGTCATCCTTACACAACATGGCGGTCGGGTGACATCAATGCAGTTTTTCCTCGATTTTTAATTTTTGAAATATTTTTGAAATAAGTATTTTTTTTATTTTTGGATTCAAGGTCATCCGAGGTTAGGGTATGAGGTCAAGGTCAAGGTTAAAAACGATACCCCAAATCCTTCCAATAGTTGGTTTTTGCAAATGGGAGGGATCGTTATTTGCAAATGCAGGGATGGTTCATTGCAAATAGAGGTAACGGTGGTTTTTGAGCGGAAAATGGACAAATTTCAAGGAAGAAGGAAAATTTGAAGCTAAAAATTTTTTATTTCAAGGAAAAAAATTAAAATTTTCAGAGAAAAAATAGAAAAAAGGGAAATTCAAGATGCCGGCGGTCGGTGCCTGGCACCTACTACGCCATTCCCTTGCGCCAGACTTCCCATTTAAAGTCTACTCATACACGATACTCAATTTACTGTTGTTAAAGATTGTTTTTTATTATCTCCACCATACCCAGTAGCAACATATGGCCCAACAGTTGGTTGTTGGTTGGAAAGGTTGGATTTAGGTTAGGCGGGAACACACACACATTAACAAAACAATGGCCCAACGTAATATGCTAACGAAAATGTGCTATTACGAAGATTTTATGATATTACTTAGCACCCCTCAGACATTGATACAACTAAAACAGAACATGCAAGAATATATTGAAGTGTAAAATTTTTAAACTTTTAAAATGGTTGGTTGTTTTATATTAACAAGTTGGTAAATGTCCTGCTGGTTAGCGGTATATATTTCTCTTTTGAGCCAACATTGTACAACGACATTTTATGTAAAATTATGGAACAAAACACAGAATGTTCCAAAATTCCCCATTTTCGTATTTTATAAATTACGAAGGTTTTTCAAGACCCGAGATCCTGTCTTTATGAAGTATATTTAGTTGATTATAAGTTGTGTGGATGTCGTGAACATTATAGCAGTATAAGAATCTGCATTCAAGGACACATCTCCTCCCTTGCCGCTACTCACCCCACAGCCAGCCATTACCAGCAAACATAATTCCTAAAAATTATTTCAATAATATATGATTTTAATAAAAAAAGTATTTTATAAAAAAATATTTAATAAAAACTTAAAATATCGACCTGCTACTTTTGATCTCTAATAATGATTGCTCGTTTGTATAGAAAAATAAATGACAATAGTATCGCCGCAGTTTTTTTTAATCTGTGAATTGGTTTTTGTAAATTAAAAGTAAAATTAACGTGAATATTTAATGCCACAACGTTTATGGCGCACATAATCATTGGGTTATACTAATTCCCTCCACCACCGACAAGCGACACTGAGAAGTCTATAGGATAAAATTATTTTATAACATTTTGTTTTTAAATTTAAATATATTGTACAATTTAATAAATTTAAAGTCATAAGCATACAGTATTATATACCACGCACTCGTTTTTCAAGGCGAATACAATAGTGATATAACGATTAGGTAACCCAATGACAGGACCGCCTCTCATCCCTCGACCATGGACTTCCTCTCCTCCCACCAGAAATGCAATACTCTCACCAACGACCATGAACCCCTTCCTTCACCTAAACGACTCAAATTGAATCGACCGCCCCCCCTGGCTTTGCTTAACCTTGCCAAACACTTTTCCCAAGCCGATTGCGCGTCATGCATCTGGCCAGCCTAGTCAAAATAACCGTGAAATGATCAGACATCTAAGAATATATCAATGCATTTATAAATAATAAAAAAATTGTTTTTCAATTTATTTTATGTCATGTTTTAAAAAAATGTCCAGATCTTAAAAAATACACATTCATATATAGAATATGTATTTAAAATGTAAAATCAGTTTATAAAATTTAAATGTATAAATACTTGATTTTCCATGGATTCTGATAACATTAAAAAAATAAAATTCTAACCTGGAGGCGAGTGGATTTGAACCCACATCCTCTCGAACAACAGGTGAGCCCACTGACTATTCAGTTACCAAACAAGCTAAAAGAATATAATGTATAAATATAATATATTAAATATCCGAACGAACTGGCCGCATTCCCTCGTGCAATAACATTAATTATTAAAATATAAAACATTTGGTTATATTTCTTATATTTATTTGAAACCAATGCATATCTGACTTGTAGACATTATTATTTTGGATTGTGCAGCTGTGCCATGCATTTATGTGCATGTATTTATGGTATTAAAAGCTTTAGTTAGCATGTCTGGTCATGCAGTGGCATACGTGACTTACATTCGGGAGCTCGGGAGTTCGATCCCTTCACAGGGCTCTTTAAGTTCACTTTTTAACGTGATTCTATCCCCGTTTAAAGAAAATTTGGATGCGATTATTAAAGTATGTACACATTCAACTCCCTACACAATATTTATAACACGTAACAGGCCCAATGTGGTAGGCCAGCATTTAAAAGCATCAAAATAAGGAAAATAATTTAACAAAAAATTTTGGCCATCCCCCTCGCAGTCCAAAAATATTTTCAGGCAATACCATAATATCAGTTTTAATCACGCTAATAATGAGATGATTAGTTAACAGCATACATAAATATTTACGTATGCTGACGAATGACGTCTCAGCTGGCGGACATGTTCGACTTCCTACAGTGGCCGTGTTATTGACAAAATGTCTCGTTTTGCCCCAAAAATCACTTCAGAAATTGGCGATATTAGGCTAAAAGTGCCTTTTACCTGAAAAAAATTTCCAAATAATTGGGAAAGTTTTCTGATAAAATTATTATTACTTTTGTTCTTTTCCACTAGAGTCCTCAAATAAGCAAAGGGAATTCGAGGTTCCTCGATGCGCGAGACAAAATGTCCTCAAAGCGGCAAAGCGGATTCCAGGCTCCTCGATGTAAGAGCTAAAGTGTCTTCAAAAGCAGCAAAGTGGATTCGAGGCTCCGAGCCAGGACCTTAAGTTCAGGTGGGACAGCAGAAATGTTTGTTTGGATTACCGGCTCCGACCTCCATGTTGATGTCGGTGACCTTGACTTTGACCCCACAAACTCTAACTCGAAAAATCGGGAAATATCGTAAAAATCGTGGGAAATTACACTATTGTTCTCGAACGCAATACTCTATTTCCGTGACTATAACCAAACCTGAATTCTAAAACTTGAGCAATATCGAAAAAACAGAAAAAAAGCATTAATTACTGACACCGTATTTCATGTTGGATGTGGGAACCCCTGACACACCAGTGACCTTATCCCGAAAATCGGGAAATATAGGAAAAAATAATAAAACTTGTAAACATTGTACGGGTTATTTTATTATTGCACCCGAATAACTGGCTGGATTTATTTGACCTATATATTGAACGTAAGTGACACTGAATTTGAAAAATTGAGAAAAATCGCAAAAAAAAAAAAAAAAAAAATACAATTTGACCCCGATTGTCATTTGGGATAAGAATGGCGTTGATCTTAACCCCACTAACCTTGAACTAAAAAATGGAGTAAATATCGGGAACGATTAGGAAAATATTACATTATTGGCTGCCACTGCCATGTTGGACTTCGATGACCTTGATCTCGACCTCAAGGTACACTAGATATGAAGAAAATAGAAAAAAGATAGTAAAATTCGGCGGGAAATTATATTGTTAATCCCGATAACCATGTTGTATTTCTGTGGCTTTGACCATGACCCTGGGTGACATTAAACCCCAAGAAGGAAGGAAATTCTAAAAAAATAAGATAGTAAAATTAAAAAATTATAAATAAATCTATAAATAATATTAAACATTATTTTTCAGTCACTTTATGAAGTGCTTGTTGCCTTAGTTCCCCTACACTGTTCGATTCTCATAAAGATGACGGAGCACAGCTACTTCTGGTATGATGAAAAGCAAATAACTGACACAAGCCAATTATGCATTGGACATATAGTAGGTTATTCTGCCGACCTCCACCCAAACTATCCCCCGCCCCAAAGAAAAGGAAATTATTAGCTTTACGTAAGATGTGTCCCCTCGCCCGACCTGCTCACACCGCCACCCACACCACTAACCCAGTGCACGACTCTCCAGCATCTCACCCCAAACCCTCACCCACCGACCCACAACCTCATCCCCCCCTCCATATAGTTTTCATTGTTCCATTTACACATTATAGTTCAACTTATTAGTCTGTTCCTCACCATTCCCAATAATTACTTGCCTTCGTTCAACCCTCCTCCCACTTTCACGTCCTCTCAACCTCACACCATGGCCCACCCTCTCCACCAATATATTAAAGCAGCTCTATTTATATACTTAATTCGACTGATTATACTGTTCCCCACCACCGTCACCAATTAACTGCCTTCTCTCAATCTTTTTCACAGCCCCTTCCTCCTTTCCTAACAACATGGCCAACCCTCTCACACCAATCAATTCATCCCGCTACATTTACTCAATATAGTTCAACTGGTACGCTGGTATGGTCGGTTTGTATGGATGACCAGTATAGGCGGTTCGTATGGTTGTCTGCTATGATCAGTTTGTATGTTTGAACATACTGTTGACTGGTATGGTCGGTTAATATGAATGGTTCCTATGGATAGCTGGTGTGGTCAGTCGGTACATTTTGCCATCGTTGTTTATTGGTCTGGTCGGTCGATATGGATGTTCAGTACTGACAGTTGTTTTGGTTAGTCTTGGCCACTTATACGCCCAATCGGCCACGATGATTATTTCGCTTGGTCTGTACTAATACCTAGTCGTTCGGTCTAGATGATTTTTTATTCTGGTCGGCCTTGTTGCAGTGGCGGCTTGCAGTGGACGCGTTTGACGCACCGCTTCATATAAATTTTGTAATTAGTATTAATTTATATTGTTTTTATTTTATATTAGTTCTTATGGCGTTATTTCACTGAGGCACTGAACAACACTAGGGAGTGAAGATATTTGGGTGGCTTATATGTACATAGAGTATAATTTGCAAATTAAATTAAGGCTATGTGGTTTCTAAAATAATGCTTGCCTTTCTCTACGATACAGTTTTATTTATAATAAATGGTTTCATTGGACGAAAACTTAAAAGTACCAGCCGAATGTAAAAAAAAGGCGATAGGCCCTACTGTGTGTTGTCCAAAAATCAACGCCAAAGTACAATTTTATGCATTGTGTGCATTTCTTATGCTTACTACCAAACTTCAGTAATAACTAAAAAAGCATCGGGCATATCTAAAATCGGGACTGCAGAACGCAAAACGGAAGGAAATATTGTGGTTGAAAGTCAATTTATTGGATCCGAAACCATTTCCCAACTCTATGTTTTGCCGAGAAGGTGAAAGAAACGTGCATACGATGAGCAAAAAACTAAACTGACATGCGTATTCATTTTGAATGCAATGACGTCATCAACATCCGAAGAGAAACTGGGTACGGAGCACCATCATAACACTCGCTAGAATATTTGGCCAACGAACTGCACAATTACTCTTAGAATGAACAGTGTGACAAGAGGTGTTCGGAATTACCATCGTTGCGTGTAACATCCCCTCCTGCTGTGTCTACAGTCGTGATGTTACTCCTAAGTGCAGTGCTGGAGCAGATGTGCAGCGTAATGTCAGCGAAGATTTTACTACTTTGGTTTCAAAGTTCTAGCAGGAAAGATTCTCGATACAGCCGGATGAGCATATGGAGGTAGTTGTAATATATAAATACTAGCACAGAGGAAATGTTAGAACGGAGTAACTAATTAATGCGCCACAAATATAGATAGGAGCGATAAATTAAGTATTTATAACAATATCGCAATTATCGGAAGTTGCATTATATTAAAAACATATGGTTGACGATCAGCAGGCTAATGATTAGAAGGTTCCCCTAGAACTTTGTGCCAAATAATATGACAATACAATATAACAATCTGCCGACCCTCCAAACCGAAAAACTTGTTTTCTTCGTAACACATATCCCCACTCCTCCCCCTCCCATAAACACCGCAATCACACCTCTCGGCTCACTAATTCCCTCACAATTTACTTGCCACAGATAGAACCCCTCACCAACCACCCTGCCTCCAACATACCACCAGACTCTCAACCCCCTAACCATTTGCTAGTCAAAGCTCGATACCTTACCATTTACCTGCCATAGCTAGAAACCATCACTGTCCACCTTCGCCATCAACCCACCGGATGACTTTCCAAAATACCTAGTAGCTATAAGTAATAGATATAAATAGAAGATGTAAACGGCCGGTACTCTACCAATTTAAATTTTCAATCCAAGTAAATTCAATCCAATGTAAAAATTGTAAAAAATATTAATTACACATTTTTAATAATAAACATCAAATAACTTTTTTAATAAAAAAATTGTTTAATGAAATATTTTAATAAAAATTTGAAAATTATAAAATTTTTTTATTAAAATAAAAATTTTAATTTGCAATTTTTTAATAAAAAAATTTACAAATCGACCTACAAAAAAACATATTCTAATCAAAATTATTTTACAAATGCTCACAAAATTGGATTGCATTTATTTCGATAACAAATTTACTTTTATATCTACTCTAGTAAATTTCAATTTTTCAACTAAAATAAAAGATAAAATGGAAATTAAATGGTTTTTAGATTGAAGAAAATTATTTATCAAAGGTGAAGTAAAAAAACCCAGTATGTTATTAATTTTATGAAATTTAAATATAAAAAAATTTACAAATAAAATTCAATATTATGCATTGTTAGATCTTTTTTTTTCTTTTTACCAATCCTTTACAACAAAGATAATAACCTTTTCAACTCATAATTTTCAAATCTTCATTTTAAATCATTCTAACATATCTATCAGACAAAATATTTTTAAAACTTTCACGCAAAAAAAAATATATTTTTTTTACCATTCTTTTAACCTATAGTTTGAAAATTAGATGTTTTGTGTTTCTTTTATTAGATTCTAACTCTTGTAGTTAAATAAATTCAATTGAATTATATAATTTGTTCAGCACTGGATCCATTTATACAATATATAATTTTACTATTGATAATTAAATTAAATACATTGATAACCTCACTAAAAAAATGTGATAAGTGTGGTAAAGAAAAATTAATAAATTTTTCATTCACATAAAAATTCAAAAGATAAACATATTAATAAGTGGGAAAACTTGTAGTAATAAATGCCGATTAGAACATTTAAAAATATTGAAATAAATAAAGAAAAAGTATTTCGTGATTCTGGAAAATATAATTTTTTTAATTATTTACAAAAACATAAAACAGCCTCATATATCAAAATATAATTAACTCAGTTAAAGGTTTAACAAAAATATAAACAATGTAAAGAAACAAAATATATTAATTAATTTTCTTGTCGTCCTTAAACAAGAGATAAAAGTTGACAAAAATGTAAATATTTTACAATGAATATAATACAAATTAATTTCTAAAAAAAATTTAACTCCTTACAAATATTTTTAGTAAATAGATTTATATAAATCGGCGAAAGAAATAAAGAACAAATCTAAGAATAGATCAAATATGTAAAAAATTGGGGATCAAGAGGTAATTAAGCTGTATAGTCACAAGCTGTGAAAAAAATGAAAAGAATATTAAAATAATTTTACAATACATGTAAAACATTTTTTTTACCTATATAGGATTTGAAAAATATAAAACAAAATCAGATTTAATAAGGTTTATTTCGAAATCAATTCTAAGATAAGTTTATTAGAAAAATACCCAATTCGTAAATTATAAAATAATAATTATTATTGTGAATTACATTATTTAGCAAAAATATACAACAAATGCAAATAGATTGTTTTATGAAACACTTTTTAAAATAATAAAACCAGGCATAGTAAAACAAAAGCCTTTTTTTCATATTGATTTATATTTTCTAATGAAGAAAAAAGAAAATTAAATATGCAATATTACATTATAAAGAATCAAAATAAAGAGCTACAAAATTAAAAAGTAGAAACAATTATAAGAAAAGATACCGCATTTAAATCAAGAATACAAACATACATAATTGAAAATGAAATAAAAAACATTATTCAAATGAATTTTTACAATCAACTAAAAAATTAATTATTAAAAGAGCGAATCATATTTTAAGATAAAATAATGCTATAAAATTAAATTTAATACTACCTGCTTTATATATTAGAAATGATATACAAGAAATACCTAACAGAACTACAAACACAATAATTTATACATCAACTAATTTAAACAAAACCTTAAATAATATTTAAACAGAAATAACAATTAGGACAAGGCTCTGGTTGGTCATTACATGAAATAAATAATTTTTAAATATACCAAATAGCATAAACATAAAAAATTATTAACAAAAAGGTTTTCTATATTTTATGTAGTCAGCTTTATATCCTGCAACAGATCATGTTGATAGAATTTCTAAATATAAAATTTTCTGTTTAGAAATTATTAAAACTTTCGAAAAGTATTAAATGCCAATAAAAACTTACATATCTAAATTTGAATATGAATTTGAATTATATGTAAATGTTCAATATTTCCATAAAAAATTAAATTTATATTTTTTTAAATAGTAAAAAATATAAACATATAAGTATATTATATTTTACAAACAAATATAAAAGTCATATTGATTGATAAAAAAAAATTCTTATTTAATTTCATTATAATAACTATCAGAAAATATTTTCCCTTGTGATTTACAATATATAATTGAAAATAAAAATTATATCAACATAAAGAATATTGTTTAAAAAATAAAGCTGTAATAATTGAAATTATAAATTAAAAAATATATACATAAAAAAATTATAATCAATGATTAAAATATGTTTCTGTTATTTATTCTGATATTGACTGTCTATTAAATATATATATATATATAATATATATATACAAATAAAAAATTATATAATGAAATATTAAAAAAACAACTATGATAGTTTTTCTTATTACATAATACATTTTAAACATGACTATAAAAACCAGAAACATGTAGTTAACAAATGCGACAAAATTTCTTTATTGAAATGTTAGTAATAATATTACATGAAATCCAAAAAAGTTATGTTAATTGAATTTAAATGAAAAAACAATTAATAACAAAAAATAATATTTAAAAAAATCCGAAATATGTCATATTTGTGAAGAAAATTAGATGTTGTTACTACAAATCTTAAAAATTGTATTTCAGATTTAAAAAATAAAATAGAATATTTTTCAAAATTTGATGAAAATAACACATATAATAGAAACAAAAAAGGTTTACTAGAAGATTGTGAAAACAAAATTATTATAATGTACATAATAAAATTAATATACATAATGTAAAAAATAATGATCACTTAACTGGATCATAGCGAGGATCTGCTCATTCTTATTGTAATATAAATTATCAAAATCCAACAATTTTGTCAATAAATATATTCAATTTATTCAGTTATGACGCCCATTTATTTAATTTAAAAATTACAATACTCTGATAAAACATTAATTTTATTGCCAATAATAAAAAATAAATTAATTTATTTCAGTAAGAAAGTCAAAGATTCTTTAGAAATTACATTTATTCATACATTTCAATTTATGAGTGTAAGTTAAATTAAAATCAATTTTCTGCGAATGTTAAAAAAGAACAATTTTGAGGAGCAACAAAATATTATAAATGAGAAGAATTAGATTTAATATTAAAGAAAGTTGTTTTACCTTATAAATATGTGGATTCAAAAGATAAATTTGAAGAAAGTAAATTGCCATCACAATATACATCTTGTTCAAAATTAAATAAATCTCATACAATTGATGAAAATTATGCCCTTTTAAATTGTGACGGAAAAATTTAATATATAAATTAAGGAGAATACGAAAAATTATATAATGAAAAAGGTGTATTATATATAGCTGACATATTAAAATTTTCTAGAAAAATTGTTTAAAAACTTTTAAATTTAACTTATTGTGGTATCAAACCACTTCAAATTTATCTTGGGATTCAATGTTATAATTACTAACATTTAATTAGATTTAATAAATGATTATGATATAATTTAATTTTAGAAAAAGGAATTCTATTTGGAATACCATAATATTATAAAATATATGTTCGAGCAAATAATTAATATATAGAAAATTGTGTTGAAAATAAAGAATCATATTATTTATTGCATTTAGTTATTGTTAATTTATACACTAGGGAAATGCCATAATTTTTACCATATGGTAGATTTCAATGGGTTAGAAAATTTAATATAGAAGTAATATAGAATTATATTAGAAATGTATCTAATGAATCGAAAGAAGGATATATATTATAAGTTGATTTAGAATATCCTAAACATTTATATAATAATCCTAAAGAATTTTCATTAGCTACAGAAGAAAAAAAATCACTTTAGAAAATAAATAAAAAATTGTTTTATATTAGAGAAAATTGAAAATATGTTTATAAATGGATTCATATAATTATATTCACAAAATTTTAAAACTTTACAAAAAAATTGGTTTCAAAAATATATTGATGTCAATTCACAAATGAGAACAAAAGCAGCTAAATATATGGAAAGGAATTTTTATATGTTAACGAATAATTCTGTTTATTGAAAAACTAGATAAAATATCAGAATAATACAACATAAAATCAATTAATAAGTAAAAATAATTTTTATTTCTAAACCTTATTTTTACAAACCTTCAAATTTTAGCGAAAATTTTGTTCCAGTTAATGTGTATAAAACTAAATTCAAACTTAATAAAGTAATTTATATTGTATTATCAACTTTAGAAATATGTAAATATTTATAATTTTCTTTTTTAAAATAAAATGAAACGAAATTATAAATAAAATATGTAATTATGTTATTATGATACAGATTATTTAATATATAAAAAAACTAATTATTATATTTGGAAATGAATGAAATGATAAATGGATTTGATACAAGTAATTATCATAAATATTATATATATAAAATACAAAAAAAATATTTAAAATTAGGCAACTTGATAGATGATAATAATGGGAAAATAATGACAGAATTTGTTGGATAAGGTGCAAAAATTTATGCTAATAAAGTTTATGAAAAATAATCTTATGAGTTAAAAGGAGTAAAAAAAATGTAATGTTAAAACTGACAGAGCATTTGCTTATTACAAATACTGTCTCTGCAAATTAAAAATTTGAAAAATTAAATTAAAATTTTTAATAAAATTAAAAAACGAACTCCTAAAAATAAAACTCATAATTATTTTCAAAAAATGTATGCATATTTATACTAAAAAGGTAAACTTTTTCAGGTGCTATATATTCTACATTATCAACATTGTAATTAAGATTTTTCTTTGTTTTATTTATTTTTAATATTTTTGATTACAGATTTTTTTTATAAACGTTTAAATGATTTATGTTTTTTTATCACTATAATTACAAACAATAACTGTTAAACATTAATTGTTAACATTGAACATTAAGAGATAAATAATGGACATTGAATGTTAAACAATAAATAATTAAATTAATAATTTTATTATTTAATTATATCATAAATTTTTAATAAATAAATAAAATATTTAATATCAGTTTTATTATCTTAAATAAATTTTTTAGCATTGAAAGGAAATCAAACTTTGTGTTGTATATTGTCTAAATACATAAGGGTTTCTAAATATTGATATAAATTCATTACCACAAACTGATGAGACAGCATATATCGGTGCTTTAAAAATGTATCAAGAACTATATAATAAACAATTAAATGGTCTATTAAATGAAGAAGTATAAAATTAATAAATAAACCAAGATATGGTTTAGGTAATGCTTATTTTTCAACTAAATAAAGCAATTGAAATTCGTATAAATAAAATATCAACCATGGAATATTAAAAATGATAAAATAACAGATGATGAAATTTGTTTGATAGCTGTTTTGATTAATGAAATTGCCTTTTTGTTTAGGTTTACAAAATATATATGATACGAATCCTACTATGTATCCAATACATAAATATAATTTTGAACCAACTCAAATAGATATTGAAAAATTACATAGCATTTATGGAAAATCATTAAACACTAATGTTCCAGCCCTGGAGAAGACTGGACCTGAAATTTAATATTCACCAGATATTCGCAGAACCAAAATGGGTACTTTTCATGTTATCGATAGTAAACAATGTATTTAATAAAAAACATATTTGTTACAAAATATAAAAGATTATACAATTAATAATAATTCAAATCTTATAGCAGATTTGTTAACATATTTGCCAAAAAATGAAACAGTTTACATATTTATCAAAAACCTTCGGGATAGATAGTTATTAAAATAGATTATATCACATTTATAATTGATTATATAAAATTAAATATTTATCGAGGTTTGCCAATGTTATTATCTTCATTGGAATACATAGTAACAGAAAAACCAATGTTATTTATGAAGCTTGTATTGTAAAAACTATTGTATTTCTTGATAAAGTATATTATATTAATTTAGATGAATGTAATTTTCGAAAAAAGTAACCAGGATTAATAAACTATTAATTTCAATACCTGACTTATGATTTAGAATTAGGGTTTATAAATATCTGTGGTCTATTATGATTTTTTAAATGAAATTTTTATATATAATTAATTTACTAAACAATTAATTATAGGTGGTAAAACTAATATTTTTATTTTATATCAATTTTAATTCATACAATGAAGCTTTTAATAAAATAAATAAAATTTTAGGAATTTAGAAAATATAGTTAATCGCCTATCGAATTAATGTGTCTAAATTATAACATTTTCATACTTTTTATTTTTATTATAATAAATCAATTCATTTTTAAAACTACTACTTATTCAAGCTGTCAAATGTATCATTTTTAGTATATTTTTAATCAATACAAAAAAAATGCAATGTAGAAAATGTATAAATGTAGAGGATAAAGAACTAAAAAATATAATTAGTTAATTTATATTAATATTAAAAATTATATAATTTTTAAAAACTTTGTAAAATATATTTATTAAAAATTATATATATTTATACATCAATTAAAATATAACAATTTTCATTACTAAATTTATACATTAAATTTTTTATATGTGGTATTTTTGGTATTTATTGTTTAAAATTATTGTTTCCTTTATTATAAAATATGATGGTATAAATTATAGTGAAAATTACATTAATTTTTTAATATTATGAAATTATGGATACACAAAATACTGCAAAAATTAAAAACTCAAAAATATTTAAAAATAAATATACATTTATCCTATAATATAAAGATTGAATTTTTCCGATATTGCAATTCTACAATTTATGCATTATAGTTTTGGTATTTTTTAAATTTTTTGTAAACATTGAATATATTTTTATGTTTTATATTATATAAATTTTCATGGTCAACAAAATTTAAATTGATATTGAAAATTAATCAGCTTTTTTAAAGTTATCATACTATGGAAATACGAATAACTGTTGAAATTAAACCTCTTAATAATATGAAAATTTACTATATATTTATGGCATTATAACAAGATAATAATTTTCAGGTACTGTATTTGTACATTTTCTACATTGCATTTTTTGTATTTTTGTATGAGGCGTGTATAACATTTAATTAATATTTATACTGAAAAACATAGTAATTTTTTTATTTTATGAAATATTACTGTTAAAATGATACCCTAATTTATTTGTCTTAGCATTTAATATACATGTATAATATAACATAAGGATAAAACGTATTTAAATGTTAAAATATATTTTAACTTGAACAAAGATATAATATTAAAATATATATATTCATACTTATAATATTAAGATAAAAATTTTCAAGTACTATTTTTCTACTCCTTTTCTACATTGTATTTTTGTATTTTTTATATTTTCCTTATGTTTAATCACTGAATATTATTATAATTTCATATTACCTTTAAAGGTTAACAATAAACAAGATTTTATATTTAGAACATTTTAGTTCATAAATAGTTTTTTTTATTAATACATTTTTGTTAAAAATGGAAGCATTTCTGGATTGAACATTTATCTTATCTATAATAATAAGAAAGCTTTTATTATTTCAAATGATAGAAATAAATCTTGGATTAAAGGAAATCAGGAAGCAGAAATTTTAGGATATGAAAATGTGAGGAAAGTTGTTTCCATGCATGTTCAACCTAAATGTATTAAACAATTTTATGAATTCAATATGCAGATGAACACACTATTTATAAGTGAACCAGGATTTCATCAATTCATTAACAATTAAAAATTGTTGCCTACAATTAGAACAACTGGTGAATACAAATTAAAAGAAAAAATTGAAGACCTAGAATTGCCTAGAGTCCCAACATTTCCCTTTTTCCTCCAACCGTCTGAAATCTCTAAAAATCTCCAAAAAGTGCTTGCCCTTCAATGTGGCTGAGTAGCATCNTTGTTAGTATACAATATAGCAATAGCTTGATGTTAAATACAGCATTTATCAGGTAGAAGATTAAATTAATAACATGAAACCAAATATTGTTCCACAAACTCAAAATAAACAAGCAAGACAAACTTTAAATTATGTGCAAAGTTTTGCTTATGGTTATAATGTTATTATATGTCAAAGAAAAAGTGTGAATACACATTTAGTTTCAATACAAGATAGAGGTCCAAATTATGAAGAAATGTTTAACATTTGTATACGAAATTCAATAAATTAATATCAAGGATGAAATAAACTTTAGATATCACAGATCAAGAAAATTATTTTAGACTAATTAATATTAAATAAACTAATTTTTAGGTAGAATTAATTAAGTTTATGAAGACAGACATTCATAAACTTATTTTATAAAAAAAACATTTATAAATATATAATAACTATCCTAAATGTGGTTCATTCTATAATCAAATTTTTTTTTTAATAATACATACGTTCAAATTTTCTAAAACTTTTTCAATTAATTATTGTTCAGTATAATTCGTTTTCAAAATTTAAAATTCATACAAATTTCGGTTTATTTTCTTTAAAATTCATAGATTTAAAATATAAGTTGAAACATATTAATTAAAAATTTTATTAATTTAAAAAAATTCTTTTAACCGATTTGCTGTGTAAAATTTTTCAAATAATATCTTCATTTCACCAAATCTAACAATATCACACATTTTATAGTTTCAGCGGATAAATTTTTATTCTCTCGATTTTCTAACATGTATTCATTATTTTTATTAAATCCCATACGCTTCATTTTTATTGTGCTATGTTTGTATTAGAATATTCTTTTACCCTTCATCTAAAATTTCAAACCATTTACAATTTCCATTCAAAGAAAATTTATCCAAATTTTTTTATAAGTTCTATTAAATCTTTCAACAACACTAGTTTTAAGTTCTGAAAAAGTTTAATAATGATTAATATTATATTATTCACCAGTACATTAATATAGTATTATTAAATTCTTTAGCATTATCGGTTTGAAAATGTTTTCGATATATGCTTTTGAAAATTGTTTCAAAAGCTGCTTAAAATATTTTCACCAGATTCATTTTTAACTAGAATAGCAAAGCCATATTTACAATAAACATCGATAACTGTTAAAATATCCTTTACACTTTTTATTAAATATATTTTTATTTTACAGAATTTACTTCAACTATATCAGCTTGCCATAAAACAGCCAATCCAAATTAAATAACTTTTCTTCTACGAAATTTTTTTCTTACTGGTTTATATAATTTGTTAATTATGCTTTCTCGAATGGATAATTTTTTTATATTGGTTTTGAGATTTGCAAATTGTACATATACTTTTCTGTAATATATTTCCATTTTTTGTGATTTCAGTTTTCATATTATTATCTTTAGTTACTTTTTTACACTTTAAACATTTAGTGTTTTTTTTCCATTTATATTAAACATATTTTTTAAATTAAAAAAATCTATGGACATTAAATTTTAATTTCAAAGCCTATACAGATTTGAGAAACCAATGCAGAAACCATTTTTTTTCACTGATTGGAGTTCCTTTATCAAACATAATTTATTTACCTTAGATTTGTACAATTTTATCAACTTAATGTTTTGATTCTAAATCGTAATAATCTCTGTAAGCAACATAGTGATGCATACAAGCTGTATGAAGTTTATTAATTCCACTCTCCCTTCGAAGAGAACTATATCGAAGAAGGAAAGGAATAAAGTGGAATAGGAAAGTATCCACATGCTATATAGACATGAACTGCCTGTGAAAAGTTTTAAGTCCAGGAAGAAATTCATAGGATCATCAAAGGAACTCAAAATCTCAGCTTAAAAGGCCACACTACAGCTATGGAAAGCAAAGAACCCCCACCCAATGGTTGAAAAAAAGTTACAAAGTTTACAACCTGGCCATGACAAGGGATGGTTGATATGTAAATATTTGAACAGGCTGAGATTAGAGTGGGAAGATCCAAGGTGAACTTGGCAAGGTGGGATTATGTTAATCATAACGTCAAATGCGATTGTGGAGAAGACCAGACTGTCGGAAACATGCTTCAATGTCGACTGTGTCCAGCTTCATGCACAGAGGACGACCTCCTTCGAGCCTCCGAGAATGCGCTGGATGTGGCCAACTTCTGGTCAAGTTGTATAATATTTTTCAGAGATGCTGTATCTGTGTTTCAATCATATTTCTGACACGATAATTATCTTAATTCCTTCATCGTCTCTTTCTAATATTTCATCTAATTTTGTAAAATGACCACTAAAATTATAGCTACGTAGATGCTTTTCTGGCAAATTTAAATTATTTCATTCCCAATTTATTATTCCTTTTCCATGATGTTCAGAATTTTAAAATTAATAAGGAATAACTTGAAAGACTCTTATTATATATGTTATTCCTTCAGGATTATAAACAACAAAATAAGAAAATTTATTATTAAACTTATTTATAATACTAAATTTATCATTGTGATGATTCTTATTACCTGCATTTACTTCACCACAAATCGATAAATTCTCTTACATCACTCTTCCATATAAATTCTTTATGTAAATTAATTTATTGTGTTACTCCTTCACCAAATTTTTGTGAATATTTTATAGAGATATTTTGGAGTATTTTTGCTGATTTTTTGGATGTTTTAAAATTTTAATGTTCAAATTTTGGATTATTCTAATTTTTTTAATGTTATTCATATATTTATCGCCAATTGATGATCTAGGGAAATTATAATTGATTGAATCTGGATTATAATTTTTACGAATACCATTTGTTTCAAATAAAATTTCTGCATAATTATTGAAATATTTTTTATTATCAAAATC